>CM060964.1:284103464-284460964 GCA_030765045.1 Tenodera sinensis | reverse complement strand
TACCGTACAAATACCAAAAGCTTTCTGCACAGTTGTAATAAAGAACCAAATAAATTCTTTATATTAATAGTAAATAAGAATGTAAGGAAACTGGATGGCAAAAGACACACACACACACACACACACATACACACACTTGTATTATTTAAACATCTTCGTGAGCTTACATAATAGTCTATCACCGCTGGCACATGCTGTTCTTCATGATGTTGGGCACCTATGTACTGGTGCTCATCTACGGCGTATTCCTGAGCCTCATGCACCTCAATGGGCAGGGCATGCGCAGTAGCGGCGAATAGAAGGAATATGCACACGGCCTGCAAATAGAAGTACACTGGATTATCACAATTGCTTTGAAAATGACTAAAGGAGTTACATTTTAGAATAGGCACCTCTAAAATATGTAACGGCCTTGTCTGACGCATGACAGGTACTGAGTTGAATGCCTTCTCTCATCAGCGGTGAATTTGAACCACACGTAAAGACGAGGTTGATTGAAACGTTTAATTAAAACAATATTTCTGCGACTTTTTTGTTGATTGCCTGATGAATTATTTATGCAGATATCTAGTGGTTGCACATTCTTGTTTCAAACCGGGAGGAATTACGCAGATTGTCAAGTTTTGCCAGGATTTTCTAGCTCATCTGCCGGAAGCCAAAGAATGCGTTGACCCATTTGATTTACACTTGATTTTTCTTGTGATATTGACTACGATGATATACCCTATCATGTGATATCGGGCCATCTCCTTAGAGCAGTGGTAGCGCTGCCGGGAGACCTGGTTCGGGCTGCATTCAGCCTCGTTAGGTCCCCGAGGGCCCAATTGAGGAGCTACTTGATTGAAACGTAGCGGCCCTGGTTGCGTAGAACGCATAGCCTCCTAGGAGGGATCGGAGCGCTGACCGTGTTCCACCCTCCAGTAGTGGGGGAGGCAGTGGCTGGGCGGTAGGCCTTGGCCCAGAAAGGGCTGTTGCGCCTTCAGTTATATGATGTCGATTTTGAAATTCAATTATTTGCAGTGCAGTTTGTGCCAGTTGAAAACAAACATTTTGCATAGTTTTAGGGTTATGCTAGGAAAAAAAAAACAAGTTCCTGACATTTGCAGACATTTTAGAATGTTAAGTGTGCCTTCAATGTCTGTCCGTTTATATGGCACGATCGATACAGAGTCATTTATAGCCATACAAACAATCTGAGCAACAAATGCAAGAAATCAAGTGCATTAAAGCAACTAACCATTCTTGATTCTGGAATTTCTCTTGGGCACTTTTGCTGTCAGTTTTCTTGTATTTCACATTCTCTCTTCTCTGCCTCGTAAGGGCAAATAAAATGATTGAGCTGATTGAATAATAATAATAATAATAATAATAATAATAATAATAATAATAATAATAATAATAATAATAATAATAATAATAATAATAATAATAATAATAATAATAATAATAATAATAATAATAATAATAGTAATAATAATAATAATAATAATAATAATAACAACAACAATAATGTATTTGGGCTGAACATCTAGTATTAGTATTCTCTCTCTCTTCATAGTGTCTGTTTGTGTCTCTGTACGTGTGATCTCGCCTCTGTGGCGTGGTGGTAGCGTGTCTGCCTCAGGTCCAAAGAGGTCGCGAGTTCGAATCCCGCTTAGGGTGAGTTATCCGGATAAGGTTTTTACCGAGGTGTTCCCTTAACCTGAGAACATCAATGTCGGGTAACTTAAAGCTCTATGGATCTCGGGCTCGTTTGAGCATCGTTTCACCCATTTCATTCACTCACCGTCCGATATGACATTACGTTGGAGGACGTTAAAAAGTGTGTGTGTGTGTGTGAGAGAGAGAGAGAGAGAGAGAGAGAGAGAGGGAGGGAGAGAGGGAGAGAGGGAGGGAGAGAGGGAGAGAGAGAGAGGGAGAGAGAGAGTTTGCGTGTGCAGGGGTTTCTGGTCGTAAACTAGTTCTGACTAATATATTAGATGCAGTTAGTTAATAGGTATTTATGTAACCAGTTCTCGTTCCTCCTTTAGTTGCAACACACTTATCAGTGAATTATTTTGTATGTACTAGTAAAATTCCAAAATACTATGCATTAAAACTGTAATTAATTTTCATGCAGGATAGTCTCAATCATAAAATGTTTTTAAAAGTTACATCGCTTTGTTCTCTCAATGTCAGTAATTTGCAACTCGACTTTTTCTAAATGACGGGTTACCATTTCGAAAATACTCCTCCTTTCGAACCTCCATTGTGAAATAAGGCTTAGCGCCACAGTGGATACCAGTTAGGAAGGATAATGAACACTTAAAACCACAAATAGTCGACATAAATTTGTGTCCATAAATAATGCACTCAAGTTCAGTAAACATTGAACCAAGCAGAGCATGATCTTCTGACGTGCTTCGGTTTTGGTTATCTGTGGTCATATGTTATTTGCCATTCATTTTGTCATACAAACAGACTTTTAATATATTTTATATTTTCACACAATGGTTACCTCCACTACCACGTACACATTAGGTAGAGAAGGTATCGTACTCTGCCCAACAATTCGATATTGAGATTTCACTGTAAATACACGTTTTGCGATCTCCTGAATTAAAAAGAAAATTATTTTTGGAAAATAATGCCCACTCGCGCGTGTCTTTGAGCACTTAAAAACGAAAGGTCGGTTAAGTACCAAACTTGGTGTTTAAGTTCAGTATCTTCCAAGAATGCACCACAGATTTTCAAGAAAATCCCCACCCCCAAATTGCCATTTACGTGGAACATTTTTCGAAAATTTTGGTTTTCTCAAAAATTTTCTAACGATTTTGACTAAAATACCTTGTGTTTAAGGTATTTTTATGATAAATGAAATTTATATCTTGAGTTATCTGGGAATGTCCTCAGAAGTCCTCTATATTCTGTATGACTTTTGCAAAACTGGTAATGCATAAGAGATAGACAATATTTTACTACATTTGTGTGACAAAATGCATATATTGAATTTTCTGTAAATAACTTGTAAAGCCCTCTTCATTTTGAATTAATTATATAAGCTAAGCTGTGTAGGAACTACTGAAAATCCTAAGAGACAAAACCTTACTACCCAAAAAAGCAGGTCTCGTTAAAACTTACCAATTATATCCAACATTCACTGCTGTTTTAAATGTACCCATAGTTTATCATACATTTTCAATGTACTAAAGTAAACTCTATTTTGTTTGTTTCACCTTCGTTTTGATTTCACTTTGTTTAGTGATGCGTAAAGAGCACAGAATTCAAAAGGCAGTATAGCGACCCACTTTTTAGATAGTAGATTAAATAATCGCTTCAGCCTCCTTCATTCTTGTTGCGCTTGCAATGAAATGTGTAATGTAGGTGTTCTTGCAATATTTTACGTCATATAGCGCACAAAATTGTTTTTAGAAGCTACGATTATGAATAGAGAGGGTCATACGAATGTAAAACATCAGAGGTTTTCTTATTTGCAGTTGTATACTTGTTAAGTACTTCAAAGTATTTTTATAGAACCCCTTTTTCCCTTAAATATATTATTCTCGTTCAGAGGGTGGTGCTAGGAATTTATCAGGAATGCTTTGTACGTATAGATAGTCTACCATTATTATTATATTGTCCTTATTGTTGTTGCTATTGAGTGATTATGCCACAATTTCCAAATTAAATTAAAGTACACTATACTTACTTTGGCTGCCATTCTCGTGATGAGCTTTCTCTGACTGTGCAACCAACGAGGTAGGTGCCATCTTTATATACATGCAGAGGGTGGGAGAATCTCTGTTACGCCAGGAACCACTAATATCGTGATACGGAGAAACTGTCAGATTTTCCCTTCAAGAATTCTACGTCATTTTATACTTGGGATACGCTGCGTGCACAACAGATGTGACGGTGATGAGAATGAGATGGACTTGGAATTAAACTGCATAATAATGACAATGCATAAAGCATTAACATCCTGCAGAACTTTATTCTAATATAGAATATAGCGGCTGCCGAGGCAATTATCTTCATCTGTAGTCTGTAGCGATATGGGTACTTTTGTGACCTAGAAGTCACTTGCGGGCTTCAGCGCTAAGATAGAGCCCACGTAAATGCAAAATAAACCATCCCTGGTTTCCATGTTGTCAGAGATACAATGACGTGCAATGGAAATTGAATGAGAAATAATACAGGTTGATTCAAAGAAATAAAAAATTCTCAATTTGTGAAGTAAACAATAATTAAATGAGGTGTTTAAATTAAAAAATCTGTTGTGTTGCACTCACATGACTTTCTCTACTCTTGTACCAACCATTCTTATAAACTCTTATTCCTATATCTTCACGTTAGTTGAGATAAATATTTGCAGAAATTGTCTTTCTTGTAGGTGCAAGGGGAATATGGGAATACAGTAGACTTTGAGCGACAGTCACATCTTCTAAAGCTGGTCGTTATATATGAAGGTTTTGAATTTCTATTCTCTTTGCACGGCTAATATGTCTAAAAGTGAATAACGACCTTCCATTTGAGAAAAGTTGTTGTTGTTGTTAGCTAATGCTGGATTTCTGACAATGAAGTCATTAATCCTCTTGCTCTCCAATATTTTTCACTTTCATAAATATTGAAGAGACTTAGCAGTAAATGTAACCGCTTTTTAGAGAGCACCATATTTTTATGTTTTGGCGGTCACATCACTCTCTCACAACCCCTAGAATGTCTGGAGGACCACACCTGTCGTTGGTTTACGGGTCTCACCGACCTGACCGGGGGAATTATCAAAGCAGATTCACCGACCATATCCTCTGATTACCAATCAGAGGACGTATACATGCCATGACAGGTCAGCATGTTAAGGGTTAAGATTTTATAGAGACATGGAAAGGTAAAGGTAAATCTTCTCATTAATTCATTTAGACCTATAATTTCTGCCACAACGTTAATGCGCACATTATTGAATTTATTTAAATATACCACACATGCTGATTGTTGAGGTGGTAATCACAGCTGTCAACCTACAGTAATTTACAAATGAGTCAAGAATGGGCAGTTAGCTTTGTAGTCCAGTCTCTTGCATTCATTTTAGAAAAAATTACATTTCAAATACTGTTACGTCAGAAGTTTGTATTACAGTGAAATTTAATTACACTAGGAACTGAAAAAGTTTGTAATTAGTGTTAACCAATAAAACTTCCCATACAAACTAATGCATTCCTGCACTTTTTTGTGTCAGCCGTGAGTTTATCTTAAGTGAGTTCGTGCTAACAAGGTTACACTGCAGTAACCACACAGTGTTCTATTTTGGCCACTAAAAATAGAATAAAACAAAATACAAATAAGTCTCAATTGCTTACCTTGCAGTACTTGTAACCAAAAGTATAAGTATTGCAAAACTCACACAACCAACGAGAAATACCTCCGAAATGGTTCACTCCACAAAAAATATATTCGGATATAAATAGTACATTTTAACGAGATCTACACTAATTGTATAATAAGATTTGGCCCATGTCTTACGGCTTACCAGTTATGCAAAAGACATCAAGGGTAAACAGAACTACATGGGCGATAGCCAGAGAATTCAAAATACACATTTCATTTGCCATAAAAATATCGCAAACATATGACACTTTAACCAGAATCATTTGTGCCGTTTTTGAGAAAATAAAAATGTTCCGTGTTAAGGGTAATTCAGGGTAGAGGAATTTTCTTCAATATCTTCGTGTCGCATCCTTTAAAGATATTAAACTTAAATACCAACTTTGGATTTTAACCGACTTCAGTTTTGAGCTGTTTACAGACACACACACACACACACATACACACACACACACACACACACACAAACACACACACACACAGACACACACACACACACGCACACACGCACATGCTCCCTCTCTCCCTTTCTCTCTCTCTCTCTCATACACACGCGGACCTTCTTTTTCTAAATCTGTTTTTTTTTCGATTCAGGGGTCCTCAAAACACATATTTCCAGTGAAATCTCGACATCGAAATTTTGAGTCGAGTACAATATTTCCCCTAATTACTACAGAATTTTTCATTCTAAATGTATCTTCCCAAAAACAAGAAACCTCTACACTGTATGCGTAGTAGAGAAAGTGTCAGAGATAAGGAAATCTGGGTACCTATCTTGGAAGTTGTAGAATGTCTCCATTTTTCGAGATAACTTGATTTCCAGCGACAGACAGCTTACACGTTAATTATTCTTACAGTGTGAGTTGTGGCAGCATCTTTCTGGTTCTGTTTATCTGCTCCCTTGTAGAACCTCAGAAATCCACACTGTTCCAGCTGAAAGGTTTAAAAGTATTTTGACAATGTGCATAGGTTGGCAGATTATTCTCCCAGAAATGAAGTTTATTTTCAGAACGTAATTTTCAAGAGGTTAAATGCTTACCCGTTTCGTATAAAATGACACATTTTTACTATTTATCTCGTATATTTGTTAACTGGCATAAATACTTTATTAATGTTTAGTGTACAGCCAGGGTAAAAATGACTGGGCGCATTAGGAGAACAGTCCCACGTCGTGGGTGGGTGAATAGAGTTTAAGGGCCCGTACGAGGTTATTTGGGCCCATCCCACGTCGTGTTGTAGCGCGGTTTACACAAGTCGATATTTCCAACATTTAGCTCTTTTATTGATAGTCTCTGTTCCATTTGCCATCGTTGTCTTGAATATGTTGCCTTAAATAACGTGTATATTACAATTGCGAGTGCTGATTCAAGATACAGATACAGTCAATAGACGATAACATATGGAACAGAGACTAGTCAATAAACTCAACTGCATGTTGGAAATATCGACTTGTGTAATCCGCGCTACAACACGTGGGACTTTGCTCTCCTAATGCGCTCAATCATTGTTTCAATGGCCGTACAAATATAAAATGTGGTTTCAATGAATCACTGTATTATAATTGTTCTTCCTCTCACCACAAGAAATGAATTTACAAGTAACATATAATAATAATAATAATAATAATAATAATAATAATAATAATAATAATAATAATAATAATAATAATAATAATAATAATAATAATAATAATAATAATAATAATAATAATAATAATAATAATAATAATAATAATAATAATAATAATAATAATAATAATAATAATAATAATAATAATAATAATAATAATAATAATAATAATAATAATAATAATAATAATAACAATAACAATAACAATAATAACAACAAATACCTTTGGCACGCTCATGAAGAGTCAACGCCTAGCAAACTGACTGCAGGTCTTGGAGGAAAACAGACCGATGCCTTGTGAATATGGCATATTCATATAAGAATATTTATCTAAGAAATTCTGTCCAAAATTTCACCACAACCGACTTCGGTGTATTCCTTCATAAAAATAATGCAAGACTGCATAACGGTGGCATGCGGTGATCGTTTACGACTGGGAAACATCCCGTCACCCAGCCTACAGTTCCCTAATTAATTAATTAATTAATTATTAATTGTTAGGCATACTCAAGAGCCCATTTCGGGATCAGCGTTTTATGAGCTAACAACTGTGAAAGAACAGTCGAAGAAATTAAAAAAGTAATCAAATTCCCTCCCACTATAATCTCAACATAAGCAAGCAAATATTAAGAGGGCTCTCTTGCACAATCTTGAATTAAGTAGATTGAAAAAACAAACTATGTGACATTTAAGTAACTCTATTTAAGTTTAGCATCTGCCAAGATGTTCAGAAAATCCTCCACCTCAAACTACTCCTTACATGAAAGATGTTTCGAAAACGTTGACTGAAATACCAACCATAGATATTTTTATGGCAAATGAAATGTATCTCTTGACTTTTCTGGGGAATAGCCTGTGAGGTGCTTTTCGTGCTGGATGACCTTTACGTTACTGGTATGAACTGCACGAGATAGGCAAACTTTACGACACAAAAATGAAGATCTCGTTAAAGCACACAATTTATGTTGGATTAATTTTTTATTTGAATTTTGAAATGCCTATACTTCTGAAATAGGAAGTCGTTATTCATTTTTAATTTTAATTGCTCTGGCTATGCAAAGAGAATAGAATTTCGAAGGAAATATATAATAAAACAATTTCTCCAAACATTTATCTCGATTAACAAGGAGTAGACAGGAGAATAAGTCATGTTAAGAATAATTTGTACAAGAGTGAGTTGAGAAAGACAGGTGGGTGAACACATAAGATTTTTTTTTAATCTTACATTTTCTGAAACAGGAGCAAAAACTGAATCACACTAACGGACACAGTAGTGCGATTACTATTTTAACTAGTTCTTAACGTCCGTTCTCACCTCATACGACACCGCAGGTGGCGGACACTGATGCTACACGATATGGAGTAAAATAATAAGAAAGGAAACTTGGGAAGGAAAGTTCCAGATCATAGTTGGAGGTGCCTCCCCAGCACGTGCCAGGTATCAGGATTAAGGAAAATTTCGTAAAAACTTCGGTTAGGAAGGAGATTCTAGCTGGATTTGAACCACTCACGACTCAGTGCCTTAATCACCTCGGCCATCCGTGTTTTGAGGGGTGCATAGCACTTGGGCATATTAGCACTTGGGCACATTAGCATTTGGGACAGAGATAATTATCTAGGTATATGGCGAGGGAGTTGATGTTTTTCGGCTTAAGTGTGAAGGTCATTTTCAGGTGATCTGCCCTTAGGGTAAGCGGAGAGGAGAAGAAATTACTTCAATATCTGCTATTTATACGGAAGGAATGGGTCCGTTATTTAACCGCGGATATGAACTGGTGACGGAAATGCCTTGTCAAAATGTGTGTAAAATTAACCTACACCGAGTAGGAGAAAATCACAAGGTGTGCACAAAGAACCGGAAAGTACTGAAAACATCATTTTACCACCTGAATTGTTAAAGATGGACTATGGTGGCACGTTTCTTTTAGCTGACGATTTCTTTGTGCCATAAGAAAGGATTTTGGTATTTGCAAGCACTAAAGGATTAACTGCACTAAATGAAAAGCACACCTTTTTATGGATGGTACATTCAAAAGCTGTAGCAAACAATATAGCCAAATATACAACATCCACGCCGATCTTGGAAGTACAAGTGACGAAACGAATGTTGTGTTGGTAGTATACGCTCTCCTTCGAAATAAGAAAAAAAAAGAGACTTTCAGCAGGCTGTCCAACACAATCAAAGAGAAGATTCCAGACTGGAACCCCAAGGATGAAACTGAAGATTTTGAACCTGGCGCTATTCAAGCTTTGAAGTCTGTTTTTCCAAATATACAAATTTCTGGTTGCAACTATCATTTCAATCAGTGGAGAAAGGTGCAAGGATTAGGAATGGCACGTGATTACATTCAAAATGAGAAAATCAGACTTCACACTTCAATTATGTGTTCTGCATTAGCTCTTTTTCCGCTTAACAAAGTTGACGATGAATGGCTCATTATACAAGAAAACTCATCAGGCAATGAGAAATTAAATTTATTTTACAACTACTTTGTGAAACAGTGGCTGGATAATCCTTCAATACCAAAAGAAACATGGAACTGTCACGGAAAATGTCACAGAATCAACAATGCTGTCGAAGAATGGAACCACCGGCCCAATAAAATCGTGCAAAGACAACACCCTAACATACTCGCGCTAGTTACGGCCTTGAAGGATGATGCAGAGTACCAGGGATTCCTTTTCGACAGAATGAAACTAAACTTGGAGGGGAAAAAGCGAAGAAAGTCTGTAGTTACACTTGACAAGAGGATTGCTAATAGCTTGAAAGATTTTGAGGAAACCAGAGATCTAAGAAAATGTCTCAGAACTCTTGATTATGTGCATAAATTAAATTAATGATAAATTTTGTTTTATACAAATGAACTTATGTAATGAAGAAATATGACGAATTCTTACAGAATGAGCTTTTAAATAGATTAAAATATAAATATGGATGAAGATGCTCTTGCCCAGTAGTTTTCTGAAACTTTGAAAAAGATTACTTAATATGCTTACACAAAGACTTAATTAAAACACTTGGGGTAGTATAAAGAATACAAAGTAAACAAAATAAATAAAACACTGAGAAGACACTATGGAAAAGCTCTGTTGAACAACCCTAAATAGTGCAGGAAGAAACACAAATAGAGAAAACTGTGTGAATGTAAAACGCTGCATTTCAATTTCAAACATATAGACAATTGATGACTTGTTTGTAGAAGAACGAGTAGAGAAAAAATTGCGACTGTGTTTCATAAAAGAAAGCTGAATAGAGAACCATTGTGAATTTAACACCTTGCGTTTCTATTTCAATCCTCAAATTTGTATGAATTATATGCTGAAGGGTGAGTATCAAGGGCAAGTAGAGGACATGCTTCTAGCTGGGAAAATGCAGGGACCTTGTCATCTGCTCTATCGTGGCAACTTTCCGGCCGCCCTTCGGATCCATTCACATCATCCATCCTGCCCCGTAAGGGTCATAGTCACAAAAGATCGCCCTTCGATCGAGCCCTAAATCCCCCTCCGCAAGTTGCCATTGAGTTAAGTTACAAAAATGAAACGAACCTATAACTATAACGTGAAATTAAAATGCAGTGTTACTAAACTACGGTCTAAATGTGTAATGCCCTTAAAATGTTCCCTAAGACGGCAATGCAATTCTAACACTATTTTACAGGAAGTGTGTTGTATTGTTCCACACATATACTGCAAACAACATATACGAATTCATTTCTTTTCTTTTCTTTCTTTCTTTCTTTTTTTTTTTTTTTTTTTGTAGTGTTTAATGCCCGCTTTTACTACATACGGCACCACAGGCGGTGACACTGATGATACACGGAATGAAGATGGAGCACCGGTGGAATGAGATTGGCGGAGGAAACCGCAGAACCTGGAGGAAACCCGCCCCAGCGCAGCTTCGTCCACCACAAATATCATATGCGGTTTCTGGGATCGAACCCGGGCCGCTTTGGTGAGAGAATTCATTTCTCCGTGCTGATGAAGAATTGCTAATTTTAAATTTATTGCACTCCAAGACAAAACCTTTTAGAATGACGTGGGCAACTTCAGGCATCCTGGGATACAAAAATGACCGAAAAATGATCAAATTGGCCATTTTTAGCTTTATGTTTAATGTTCCACAAACCTTCAGTCATCGGTTGGCAGCGAAATTTTTGAGGTTCTGCACGTTTTGAAGGTTTGGATCAGTCTTTAAATGCCATGTGCGCTCACTTAAATGCCTCTTTCTACTCAAAATTTTCGGTAGTATTTGAACAAAATATGAGCCCAAAAGGGCTCAAAAACAACCAGATTCGGTGGAAAGAAGTGGCTAAGCTATGAATCTGAGAAAAGAGACTACTAGACAAAAAAGCTGGTGTGTTGCACTGACATGAGTTTCTCTACTCTTGCACTAACCATTCTTACAAACTTTTAATCCTCTATTTTTTTCATGTTAGTTGAGATAAACATTTGCAGAAATTATCTTATTGCTTATTTACTTGTAGAAGCAAGGGGAAAATGGGAATACGGTAGGCTTTGAGCGATATTCAAATCTTTTAAAGCTTTGAGATTCCGTTCTCTTTGCACGGTTAACTTATAAAAAATGAATAACGATGTTTCATTTGACGAAAGCTTGATCTCCAAAACTCACACAAATAACAAGGAATATCTCCGAAATGATTCACTCTACAAAAAAAATATTTGGGTATAAATTGTGTGTTTTAGCAAGATTTTTATTTTGGTATAGTAAGATCTGGTCTATCTCTTTCGGTTTACCAGTTATGTAAAGGTCGTCTAGAGTAAGCAGAACTACATAAGCTTTAGCTAGAAATTCAAAATACACATTCCATTTTTCATAAAAGTATCTTAAACATATGACATTTTAATAAACTTCGTTAGAGCCATTTTCCAGAAAATAATTTGCGAAAAAGTTTCCATGTAAACGGTAGTTTAGTGTGGAGCAATTTTCTTCAAAATCTTCGTGTACTATCCTTGAAAGGCATTAAACACTGACACACACACGGACCTTTTTCTAAAAATGCTTTTTTGGATTCAGGGGGCCTCAAGACATATATTTCCTGTGAAATGTCGACATCGAATTTTTGAGTGAAATGCAATACTTCCTCTACTTTACTAAACGCAGTATAGAAAGTAAAAAGGCAAGGTGTGACATGCAGCAGGGCAGTTTTAGGCCAAACAGATAATCTGGCTATGTGTGTAGAAAAATTGGTTTTTCTCCACTTTAAGTTTTAATACACTATCTGCTCCATGCACATTAAATTTTGTGCTATGCTCCTAGAATTTTTCCAGCGTGTGCTCCATTTATGTGAATTCAACTTCGGTCTTTGGTTTCAAATTTTTCTTTACAAAAATTAAAGGCCTAAAAGGAGGTTTAAAAAACATTTTCAATGTCCATCAAAGCAAAGAAATTAATTACCTTAAAAGTAATCATTTTTTTTCCTGATACAGATTGATGGTATTTGTCGGGCAATTAGAGGTTATAAAATACAGTGTTGTCATGTTAGGTTTTGATACGCTGGAGTATTTTGAATATTGAGGTGTTTTCTCAGTGTGAATAATGGAATAACAGATTATGCTGGAACTTTGCGTGCTAGTTTGTAACATAAACACGCCCTTAAGTGCGCAAAATGTTTATTTCATACTTAAAAAAGTATAGGAAATTCAAATTTCAGTCCTTTCAGACAGATGTTCGCGAGTGCATCCACAAATTTATTACTAGTAATTTTAAAATATTATTATTATTATTATTATTATTATTATTATTATTATTATTATTATTATTATTATTATTATTATTATTATTATTATTATTATTATTATTACTATTACCATTACTATTATTATTATTATCATCATCATCATCATTATCGTTATTATTATTTTATTGCTATCACCGTTTTTTACTAGTTGCTCCATCTTTGACTAGAAATAAGGGATTTTTAACCTATAAATTTATTAACATGAAAAAAAATTGTGATATTTGGAGAATGTAAAACCGCTGCCGCGAATTTACTAACACAATTGTTATAAATGTTTATACACTAAGGCTTAGGGGGCTACCATAACAATGCAGTGAAAGAGTTATTGTTCTAGACTGTTTTTATAAACTATGTATCGAAAACGGGTAGCCAAAACACAGTATTGGTATCCAGTATCGAGAAATGGTGGTATCATCCTATCCCTATTAAACATAAGTAATATTTTATAGTATGCAAGTAACACAAGAACAACAAAATTTAGGTAATCATTCATTCATATTATAATCACTGGACTTGCACAGACTTAATGACAAGATATTATGTATAGAGTTAAGACAGTTACCGTGATGAATATCTGATAGCAATGTAGGAGTAAACCGTTCTGTTCAAGTCACTCTCGCAATCGGCACCATCAAACATAAATTGCGTGTTTAGTCAGTTTGCTTTTTTCAGCAAAAATTTAATGGTCACCAAGATTCTTTGCCAACAGTTTGAGAAAAAGAAGTAGAATGTAGTAGGTAGGCGTTTAACACGAGAAATTATTTATCTTTAAGCATTATTAAATTGGATACCTATGAATTATTTATGTATTTGGATTCCTCTTTCGTGATTCAGTAAGAAACCAGCTCCCTCGCTCTCTCTCTCTGCCTCCCTCTCTCTCTCGCTCTCACGCACACACACACACACACACACACACACACACACACACACACACACAGACACACACACACACACACACACACACACACACACACTTAATAGGCTACGCCATCCATTTTGACAGCTGTCTTAAGTATAATTCAGCTTGGAATAAAAGAGCAAGAATTATAAATCTGATGTGCTGCACTCACATGATTTTCTGCACTTTTATACTAACAATTCTTACAAACTCTTATTCCACTCTCTATTTCATGTTAATAGAGATAAAAATTTGTAGACATCTTATTGTTAATTTTCTTGTAGGTGCAAGGGGAATATGTGAATACAGTAGGCTTTAATTGACAGTCAAATCTGTTAAAGCTTTGAGATTCCGTTCTCTTTGCACTGCCAAGAGATAAAAGAGTGAATAACGACCTTCCATTTGAGAGAAGTTTAAGTATTGTACAATTCACATAAATAACAAGGAATATCTCCGAAATGGTTCACTCCACAAAAGAGTACATTTGGACATAACTGGTGTGTTTTAACGAGATCTACATTTTTTGTACAGTAAGATTTGGTCCATCTCTTACGGTTTACCAGTTATGCAAAAGTCATCAAAAGTAAACAGGACTACATAGGGTATAGCCCGAAAATTCAAAATATAAATCTCATTTGTCATAAAAATATCCTAAACATATAGCATTTTAATCAAAATCGTTAGAGCCAGTTTTGAAAATACATTGCGTAGGCTTCAGCGGCCGGTGTCCGGGTCTTCTTTATAATGAATGTCGACGTTTCGCCCCGCTATGTTGGGCTTCTTCAGGTTTCACTCCATGACGGCACCTACAAAACTGTGCTGGCCAGAAACATTCATTGTAAAGAAGACGCGGCCCTCCCCGGAACACTCAGATACGACAGTTTTGAGAAAATCAAAATTTTCGAAAAATATTTCATTCAAAGAGTAATAAATGGAAGAGGATTTTTCTTCAAAATGTTCGTGTCGCATCCTTGAAAGATATTCAACTGAAATACCCACTTTGGTCTTTTTGGATTCAGGGGGCCTCAAAACATGTTTACGGGGAAATATTGACATAGAATTTATGGGTCGAATACAATACTTCTCCTACTTAACATACGCAATAGAAAAAGTGATAAAATAAGAAGTCGGGTCAACGCACCTTTACTACGTTATTCATCGCTTCTGGAGAAACAGCTGGATGGTCAAATGGTGCTTTTGAAAACAAAATGTGTCTATCATTTTTTAAATTTGACTTATTAAGAAAGGATTACTTTTTCATTCCACTATTAAAATTGATTAGTATTTCATTTGTTTATTTATTTAGTATGCCGTGATCTTATAGCTGACACAGTTACAATTTGATTTTAAGGGACCCCGGGACTTAAGTTTGAACTTTGTATATTTCTTGCCATGAAATCAATACTTTACACACTTACATAGGGGCATATATGTTATAACGTACCACACAAAGTTCCAGTAGAATGGTTTATAGTTTATAGGGAATTAATTGTGCAATTTCTTCACAAGGCAAAAATACGTTAACATTCAAAATACTCCATGCGTATAAAAAACTATATCATAACAATTTTATTTTATAAACTCTTATAGCCCAATAAACGCTATTAATCTCTTCTTGCATAATTTAAAATCATTTACTTTTAACTTCGTGCGTTTAATTTTTTAAAGCAAACCAAATTATCACCCCTTCCCTCTTTTGTCTAGTAGTCTCTCATAGTTTAACCACTTCTTTCCGCCGAATTTGGGGTTCGATCCCAGGCGACCGCGATTTGTGATGGACGAAGCGGCGCTGGGGCGGGTTTCCTCAGGGTTCTCCGGCTGCCCTCGCCATCTCATTCCACCGGAGTTCCATTTACATTCCATGTATCACCAGTGTCACCGTCTGCGGTGCCGTATGTAATAAAAGCGGGCTTTAAACACTACCAAATCAACCAACCGCCAAATTTGGTTGTTTTTGAGCCCTTTTTGGCCCATGTTTTGTTCAAATACTGCCGAACATTTAGGCAGAATAGGTACACCTAAATGTAGCGCACATGGCATTTAAAG
Source organism: Tenodera sinensis (assembly GCA_030765045.1). Taxonomy (NCBI): domain Eukaryota; kingdom Metazoa; phylum Arthropoda; class Insecta; order Mantodea; family Mantidae; genus Tenodera; species Tenodera sinensis. Next base: position 284,445,271 of record CM060964.1, on the reverse strand, counting down.
CCCGCCACTTTAAAAACGGTGGAATCTAAAACATTTCACTGTCAACTGATGACTGAAGGTTTGGGAAACATTTATACTTATAAACCTAAAAAAATCATCAATTTGATAATTTTTCGGTCATTTTTCAGTCCCAGGATCCCTTAAACAGCTCAAATGTTATTCATATAATCTGTCAAATTTTACTCATGAGATTAATATGATAAATCACTCGTATTAAATAACACAGCTGATAACACATATCTCTAAGACGCAGTGTACACAATTTCCACTCTCACTCGCGTTTTGTAACTTAAAGGTAGAATATCCTTTTTATTCTTGAACTTCTGAAAGGTTTATTTCGTGCTTGGAGCTGAAAGCTACGTGGAAATGATGACATCTTATTAGTAAATAAACATTTCCGGCTATAGAAACTGTTAGAACTGGTTGTGTGCGTTACACAGTGGTGCAGCTTTACACGTGCATGTGTGAAACAATGGTATCAAGAGTGAGGTGTTACCGATCCTCAGTGGTTCTGCTTGTGAGAGTGTATTCTGCAAGTGCAACAAACCATAAGAGTGGCACATTTATATCTCATTATCATTTATTGTACTCATTTACCGGCCCAATGTAGCCAAATAATTAGGAACTCTTCCGCATCTCTAATCACCAGCATACCACATATCTGTCTACTTTCCCTCATTGTAGTGTTCCACCTCTCTTTAATTAGCAAACATCGCATGCAGCTTCCAAAACGTGCTTTGGAAACTAAGTTGCACCACAAGTAGGGAAACACATGTGGCGCGGTGGCCGAGGGGTTAGACCATTCGCCAATCACCACGGCGGCCAGGGTGACCCTCTTGTGGTATTCGTAACGGCGTCTGGGTGGGTTTTCTTCGGGTTCTCCGGTTTCCTTCACCACTCATTCCACCAACGACTCCATCATCACCTTTCCAATCATCCAGTTCCCTGCATTTCATGTCGTCCTCTTCCTCAGTCTCATACCTAGTACCGGGCTGACCACTCGCTTCCCGGTCTTCACTCTGTCCGGTCCATAGGTTCCTATGCTCCCCAACAGGTACCTGACTCTACGTACCGGCTTGTAAGTCCTAGGGGTGCACGGAGAGGAAACACCGCTATAGGTGCGGCTATACATAGTCCTCCAACAACGCGAGTAGTTTTATTTACTTCCTAAAATAACGAACATTATGATCGTAGACAGTATGTTGCGTTACAATTCAACAGTTGCAAGTATGACTAGTATGTGCTTGTCGCACATAGTGTCCCCCCCACACACACACACAACACACACACGCACACACACACGCACACACAACACACACACGCACACACACGCACACACACAACCACACTCAACACACACACATCGTTTTCTAAAAATGCTTTTTTTATTCAGGATGTCTCAAACGTGTATAGAAATTAACAACACGAATACCTACATGTCTAATGTTGCACTATGGACCCAGTATTGACTATGATTAGAAGGCGAATTAGCTGAACTGCAGACACGATATGATTGGTATATTTCACGAACTCATTAAATATATTATTATTATTATTATTATTATTATTATTATTATTATTATTATTATTATTATTATTATTATTATTATTATTATTATTATTATTATTATTATTATTATTATTATTATTATTATTATTATTATTATTATTATTATTATTATTATTATTGTTGTTGTTGTTGTTGTTGTTGTTATTGCTATTGTTATTGCTATTGCTATTGTTATTGATATTATTATTATTATTATTATTATTATTATTATTATTATTATTATTATTATTATTATTATTATTATTATTATTATTATTATTATTATTATTATTATTATTATTATTATTATTATTATTATTATTATTATTATTATTATTATTATTATTATTATTATTATTATTATTATTATTATTATTATTATTATTATTATTATTATTATATTAGTTGTTATAATCTTCATCTACTTATTTAGTTACCTATTTTTCATCAATGGTGGAAATGTGTATTTGGATTGACCAAACCAAAGAAAAAAGAAACGAAAGGAACAAAGTTGTATTTATTTCAAATTAAGTAGCAATGAAAACGAATGATAAAATTGTTTCCTACCTGTCAAAAGAAGAAAGAAAAAAGTATTTCATATAAAATCACGCAACGCACAAGAATACATATTCAATAAACATCATTGCTAGTTAGGCCTAGCATCAAGTGTGATTTAATTTAAATGTAATACCTTTCATTTAAACTACGTCGGAATTATGAGTTTGTTTTGAAGGACATTGTAGAATTGTTATACTTTTAAAAATTATTTTGGTTTAATGTAAAATTCACATTTTTTTTCCCTTAAAACATGTTTATAATATGTAATTTCGTAGAATTCGTAAAACATCTTGAAATAAGTAGTTCAAACCCCCATTAGAAACCCTTACTTTGGAGAATGTAACTAAAAGTGTCGTATATCCTACCCTTTAGATGATACTAAGGTATATTATATTTCAAGTTTCGTAACCATCGATTTGCCATTATTGAGTGGAAAGGATGATGCTCCCCCCCCCCCCCCACACACACACACACAAAACATATGTATACATACATATATATATATATATATATAGGTTATAACATAAAAATATTTAAAGCTGTTTATTGTTTTAGAGGAGTCCATTGTACACGTAAATATCAGTTCTTTATCCGTAATTGAAAGTCAGCAGAAACATTTTATTATGGTTTGTGTAGCGATTGCTTTGTTAATAACTTTATGTATTTTTGCATAATCCTTATAGGTTCAGAAGAGAATGTCGATTTTCAGAATAGCCATGTACATTGTTGTCAGATAGATGTTGTGGACTATTGGGCTGCAATCCTTGCGAGCTAATGGGCACCCTGTGGTCATAACAACAGCACTGTTTTCTAAATTTTAACATATCAATAGATACAATTACTATGGCTGGTGTTGTTCAAAATTTTGTTGTGTTAAGTTGAGGCATTTTTGTTTTTGTAGTACTGAAAAAATTGACAACCTCCGAATCTCAAATACATAAGGACTATTTACGTTCTTGGTTTGTTTGTTACAATCTTCATATTATAAAACCTGGCTAGGTGTAAGAATAATAACTGCGCTCGGTAATATCTTCTGGTGACGGGCCTTGCATTTCAAAACTTTTGTTTTCTTCCACTCGTTTCTCACTGTCCAGTATTGCATCACGTTTTAGAATGCATGCGACTATGTTATACGAGTATGTACCCAGTATTTAGAAGGAATCAAGCTTTATTATTCTTCAAATGATATTTTTGTAGACTTTTGTCGCAGCACTTTGGTTTTCCTTTTCGTTTGACACCAGAGGTTAACTTCTGGAGGAACTAAGGTGTGAAATTTGCATTATTATGATTTACTTAAAAGAGATATAGATATGTCAGCGAGAGGAATAAGAAAGAATGATATGGCATTGCCAGCAGGGATGGAATCGATATTAAGGAGCATATTAATGAAGATAAGTGACAGTGACGAAGAGTATATAATAACATAAACCTGTAACGATAGGGATTTACCTAGCAATTGGAAGTAATAGAAAAGTTTCATGCAAATCCATGTGGAAGAGTAGGTACTTTTGCATATTGATATAATTTAACATAAGTACTATCTTGAAATGTTGTCAAGTAGTCAACTAACACCGAAGTAATTCATGGTAGAAAAATAGAAATCGTTTTTGCACTCTTAACAGAATAACCAAGGAAAGGAATTGCTGGAGTGCTTTGTTTGGAGTATGGAATCGTATATTTCGGTATCACATATTGTTGAACTTTAAATGCTACTATGGAGGGACGAGAAACTATTAGAAGCATTCCAAATATGGTACAAAGACGAATTAAGAATGGATAAATAAAGTAGTAACTAAGCTATTTTTAAAGAACGGATGAAAAAAGAGTGCCGAAGCTGACCAGGAAGAGCGAAACATGCTGCCTGGGACATTGAATGGAAACGAAATACTTGTTACAGATTCCTCTAAATTCCTCTAAATCTGGAATCTGGGAATAAGACCCGGTAAAGATGATTTTAACATAAATTATTCATATATGGAGAAGGTAAAGAAGGAGAAAAATAAGAAAGAATGAGGAGGACTGTATTTGGAATGAAGGAGTTCCTTTTGCACAAACCATTATCATCAACTGGTTTGAGTCATGGATAGTTTTGGTTGTCTTTTCCATACACTCAAGTGCACAACGACCCATTAAAATGACAAACAATATTTTTTGCAAGTGCTGTTTATTAGAAACAAAAGCTGACTGGTAACAAAAATGATGATTATGAGTGCAGAGAAACAAAGCGATGAGATGAATAAATGAGCTAAGTTCTAACATTAATCATGATAACAATGGAACAAAGAAGTGATGATGGCGCAGTTAGTAGTGTCCATGTCCGTGGCTGACAACAGGGTGCACGGCGTGACCAGACCTCTCGACGTGAGCGTTAAATCCGGAATGTTTGTCAGAGGTGTAGTGGACGGTCCGGGTGGTGCCGTCAGGCTCCACCAGCTTGTAGTAACCTTCCACCTTGTCGCCGTCACGCTTCTCGGCCTGTTCCTTGATGTCGTGGGTGTGAGGGTCGTGCACTCCGTACTTGAACTCATACTTGGGATACGCCTGCACAAACCAACACAAAAGTTAAAACTTCAACACACGCTCCACATTGATTAAAACTACCCCAATTTATGAAGAGTTCACAACAAAGGGGATAGCTTGATTAACAATGAAAATATATTCCAAAGGAAAATACATTTATAGAAAAATAAGGTGTACGAAGTAAAAGTGAATCAAAATTATGTAAAACCTAAGGAACAACGTAATTTTTATTTAGCACAAAATGTATTCTATGTTGCAGCTCATTTTAAAAGAACTGTCAATAGCTTACACTGTGTTATGAGGTATTACAACCTAGTGGTGAGATTTTATTATGCATACTAGCTACCCTATAAAGCTATCTCATGCATTTAACTTAAACATTTAAATTGAGCATGCAATAAATTACACTTTATGACGTTAGGGAAACGTGCTGTCAGATTGTAAGATACTATCTAGTTATGGCGCACTGTTATTTATAAAGCTTATTGATGATATGCTTTTGCGTTCGTAACCTATAATGTAAGGGTAATTTGCCAAAATTCTGGCATAATACAAAGCAACAGGTAACCGACCTCTGATGCTTTAAAATGTCATAACTTTATTCAATAATTGTAGAGGAGAGTGCTGAAATAGGGTAAGCATGACCCACTTTATTTAACGCAGATTTATTTGATGCACATGCAATGCATTAATGTTGAAATTGCTATGCAATCTTTTGAAGAAGCAATTTGTCGTCATATGAGTTTTGAAGGTTAAACAACATAAACACGGACTAATATTGCGTATATGTATTAATTGAGGGGAATATGCTTATCGTTCGAATCTGGCAGGCCCTCCCGAGGACCATCTGGACAATTCTTGCCTTAAGTAGGTAAATACTGCCTTGGTCTTACTTCAGTTTTCACGATTCTTTCTGTTCCTCTCACTTATTTAGCTGACATAGCTTTCAGGACTTTGAAGAGTGCCGATGCCCACAGCCACACTCGCTAACCCGCCTAGCCATAGTGTTTGGATGGGCCGGGGATTGCGGATTCGAGTCCCGACTGGTTCAAATATGTTGAAGGCTGACGATAAAGGTATAAGTTTTATGGAGTGACTATAATATTATAGCATGTTTTTGAAACAGAGTTAATCAACAAGTATACAATTTGTCGGTTGTAATAATTGTGTTGAAGATTTTTGCTTTCGATATTCTGAACTACAGTACGGCTAATACCACGAGTGGGTTTCATGGCCGCGCTGTGGCCGAGTGCTTAGACCATTCGCCTCTCACCAATGTGGCCCAGGTTTGATCCCAGGTGACAGCATGTGGGATTTGTGGTGGACAAAGCGCGCGTAAGGGTGGGTTTCCCCCGGGTTATCCAGTTTCCCCCACCACCTCATTCCACCGGTGCTCCATCTTCATTCCATGTATCATCAGTATCACCACCTGCGGTGCCGTATGTAGTAAAAGCGGGCGTTAAACACTACTAAGAAAAGAGTGCGTTTCCTTTTTAGAAACACTTAGACGAAGCAGAAACCTTGAGAGCTATTTTCTATAAGGCTATTTCGTGAGTTTAATTAGGTAGGCAGTTTTATTACTCCATTTAGTTTCCTCAGATACTTAATTTCATATATAAGACGATCTTTCCCTCATTTTATATATGTGATGTGTTATCCTATTGTCAGTTTAAGTATGGAAAAGGGAAACTTAAGTAAGCTGATGCACAGAAAGTTAAGCATCAAATGCGATACTTTCATTTCCAGAATTTTACAGCTCCTGACAGCCATAATACGTTGCAGTGGAGATTATTACTTAAACTGGAATGATCAGCAGCAAGTGTAAATAGTAATGTGGAATATTAGTGCTTCCTTATGGTGAATGTAATGAAGGGGATGCTTTATTTTTAGTGCTACCATAAACTAGTTGCCTTTCTACTCACGTAATAGTGTTCCTCCACATGATGCTCTATGGGCAGGTGTTCCTGCACTGCGATTGGTGCATAGTGCTGCTGATGATGATGCTGTGCCAGGGCTACCACGGCGAGAGCAAGGACTGCTGCAGCTACCTGCACAAAAACAGGATGTGTTGCGTCATTAAATTGCACACCTCATAATTACTGCCGGTGAACCAAATAAACACGGAAATGCCTAAGTGAATGCCGTTCGTGCCTAACCAAGTAACATTCCTCGCTCTCCCAGGCACAATCACGTGCATGTTAAATAATTAAAAATTATGCTGCTGTATCCCAAAGCATATCTTACATGGAACTGGAACTTAACACAAAGCAACTGGAGCTAAGCTTGTGTTGATATAAACCTCTCGGTTCATAGCAAAGAGTGAAGTACTCCATGTAAAATTTAACAATACAGTTTAATGTGCTTCTTGATTACGTCCTGTCATTCGAGAGAACCATTTTCATGAGAAATTATATTTTTCACGAATACATTTCCAACTATTTCATGCCTGCCAACATTAAAAGTTTTATTATACATACCCATTGCGTTTTATGAGCTAAACTATCTGTTTGCATAAGTAAATTATGCTTTAAATTCCCGTTTTCTTATAGCTACTCTTAACACCTACATTATTTTAGGATAGTACTAGCCATACTAATATCGATAAAATAACTAACATTATAGTTGTACCCAATACACGCACGATCTAGTAAACAATAGAGTTTATTAATAGTCTCTATCATCCAGTGGCCGGCTTCTGTATGAGGTACGCGGAGTTCAAATTCAGATCGGGCAGAATGAAATTCCTGTAATGAAGACATCTATTCTCAACAAGGTCTAACTAGAATAAAATATACTAGAATGAATGTGAGTGTATTTTAAAGCAGTAAGAACGTAAATATAAATCAAATAATAGAAAGCTAATGAGAAACGAATTACAGGACAGCAGCAAGTTCTGAATTTAACTATTCGTTAAGGCCACAACAGTTAAATAATTTAAAAAGTGAATACTTCCTGATATTTGTATATAGGCTTAGTCTCGATGGAGTGTATCATTTCAACATACAGTCGTTATTTATCTACCGTGTGCACTTATAGCTCAAAATGTTGTTAGCTTCTACATTGATAGAGATTAGCGATTAACGAATCAATAAATTGGGGCTAGGTGTGTTCAGAGTTTCGATGGGTAACACAACTAACTAAATTGACTTGATTAAAGCTTACAAACTTATGTACACAATCGTTTTAAATAGGAATTTTCAGTAATATCGTAAGCACTTTTTAAATCTATGCCAAGGCCCATGGAAAGATAATTTCTTGGCATACCGCGGCAATGCGTCCACTACTAAACAGCTAGTCTAGCTCTGCACGATGCTTCCACCCTGTAGTGGGTAGTGTTTTCAGAACCACCATTGCCACTGTGTGAGTACTAAGTACATGTCCTACCTTGAAGGAACTCATTGTAGTGTTTGTTGCTGGATTGCAAACGAATTGTGATGAGCAGTTCACTTTCCAGCGCTTATATAGGAAACCAAGTTTGCTTCTGCTGCCATGTTACTTTTACCTCCCTCTCCCCACCAGGCACCGGCGAAGGGAAATACTTTCTGCTGAGGAATGTGTCGTCTATCAAATTTTCGTTCAAAAAAATCGAGTAATGTCATACATGAGTGACAACCTGAAGTATTAGCGAACCAAAAAATAAACGGTAGGTGTTACGTAGCAGGAGAAAGGTTCTGCTAAAACTGGATTAGCAACACCTCCACATTCTCTCAAGTTCAGTTTTTCTTTCTTTTAAAATCCAGAAATTACTCTTAGGATTTTTTTCCTGCTCTGCAGAAACCAATATATAATTCTGAATGTATATACTCATAAGAAAGCCGAACTTTAAACCAAATCTTTTTGTCAGTATTTTCCATACTCAAAATACTTCACACTTCACTTCTTAATAATTTGCTTCGCATGATTTTTATTGCCTTTCAAAAGCACACTAAACAAAATTAATATATCCAGTTTTGAAATAATAATGCTCCAGTGTTGAGAGATGAATTATTATCTTTTGAAGAATAAAGAATTTTGGAGAGCACAGAAAGTAATTTTTTCTACAATAAGGGACTTAATATAAAAATTGACATTTCATATATTGTTGTAAGCTCATTTACTGTAAAACCTGACTTTTTGTGTGAATATATTTAAAAATGTATCTTGTGGAGCATTCTTATTAGAATAATGAATTATATAACACCGCAAGTCACCTTTAAGTATGACATGTAAAATATGTGAAATGAGCTAATATTAAATGTCCGCACCAGTTAACTCCTCAGTTACTTAACAGTGGAGTATCGTCACCAAAGCTGAAGATCCTTAATTGAAGTCCCGGTCCTAGCACTGAATCTTTGAATGTGATATATCTTCCAATTTAGTGCTTACACATCGTGGCTAACAAACTTGGTAGGCTACGGCGCGAATCGGAGTTACGCAGTAATGGTAGTCTGATACCTACATGGCTAACATTGTATACCATCATGATAAAACTGTATCTTTTGTATGAATTCAACGGACAATTTTGTTGTTGTTTAGAACATGGTGGTCAGACTAGGAGAATTACGTCACTGCAGTTTGCGCCGTAGCCTGTCTTTTTCGTTAGCCACATTACACATTTGCTCACGTATTTGCTTGATCTTAGAAATAACAGCCATCACAAAGTCGCCCTCACACAAGCCACCACTGATTGAACATCCACCTGTGGCCGCCTCAACACATTTCATTAAATTCCTGTACTGTGATATGACATATGAGTGTGGGAAGGCATTATTACGGAATAATTTGGAAGACCAAATTTCTTTTCAGTTTACTAGATACTTTATGTATTTCACATATATGAATGTGTTGCTCTATCTTCCTTTTCTTTTTCCTTTTTTTCACAATCTCATCTTTGACTATTTAGAATGAATTATAAATGAAAATATTCCAATGAACTTATCCGTCGTCATCCCGGATTCCGGCGTTTCCATGTAAAATGCATTTTAGTTACAGCGCATAACAATACGAGTACTTATTTGTATGCTACGAGTTGCAGCCACCAAATTTATGTTGGTAGACATGGTTTTCCTGGGAAACAAACCCATGTGTATCATTCCAGATTTTCTTCTGTGTAAATATCATCGGGAAGATGGAGAAAATATACAATCGTGCAAAAAGGTTTATATTGACATGGGCTTATTCATTTAATTTTCTTGTTACATTTTGCATTTCACATCTTCCTTGAATTGTCATGGAACAAATTCTTTGCTTTCCTTCGCTTCCTGATGAGCTGACATCAGTGTCAAAGCAATTTCAATTTTAAAACGACTGCGGATTCATCTGTACGGATATTTTTAAGTTTTCTCTTCTTTTTGAGTATGTTTTTACTTTCTCTGCGACTACAGAGTAGGTAGAGAGGGTATTGCATTCTATCCAAAAATTTGATACGTGATTTCAATGAAAATACATGGTTTAATACACCCTAAATCCGTCTCCCTAAACAGAAAAGTGTATGTGTGTGAGAAAAACATAACTTAAAAACGAACACTCGGTATCTAAGTTTCAAGAAAATCTCCCTATCCCAAATAACCCTTTACAACGAAAATTTTTCGAAAGTGTTGATTTTCTGCATTGAGTAAATTACCATAGATTTAAGATCTTTTCATTACAAATTAAATTATCTTGAATTTTCTGGGAAGTGTTTAAAGTTGTCTTAACTCGGGATGACTTTTGCATAACTGGTAATCCACAAGAGATACACATATTCTTACTCCACAAAAATGTAGATGTCGTTAAAGCACACAATTTCAGTCATTTTTGGTGGAGATAATCATGTCTTGTTTGTGTTTTGAATTTTTAAATACTACTTTTCTGAAATGAAAGAGCCGTTATTCTTTATTTTTTTGTCTTGGCCACACAAAGAGAACGGAATTTTAAAGCCATCAAATAGTGACCAGATTTTAAAAGATTTTAATATCGTGTAAGACTATTGTATTCCCCTCTTCCGGTTTTACCTATAACGAAGTATGAAACAAAACAAAACAAAAAGACAAAAAAAAAAAAAAAAAAACAACAAAAAAAAAAAACGATTTCTACAAATGTCTATCTTGATTAACATGAACTATATAGAAGAATAGGGTTTGTGTAAGATTGAGTAGAGAAAGTCATGTGGGGTCAACACAATCAGATTGTGAAGCTAAATGAGACGGATCATTTAGCCATGATGGCAGATTTTAACTTGTTCTCCCTTAAAGTTATAGGGAATCCTTCATATTAAAGTACAGATATTTAGTTTGTATTGTTATTATCCTACACTTTTAACACAAACGATGCTCTTCTTTTCTTTTATTAGTGTTACTGACGATTACATGGATTCGAGACCTATACTAAATCGCAGAGAAGAACCCAAACGTTACTGCCTATCTAGATAGATGTACCAGTTTTTCTCCCAGACATGCGTTACGCCTCTGATGCTCCACATTTCTATTTATGGCTTAGAAACTGTTTCCTTTACAGGGTTAGTCAAGAGCCTTCCGTTTCCACTTTCATCTTGTTTTCGTCTTACCTTGCGGTCTTCCATCTTCCTTATGTGTGTCTTTCTCGGAATTAATACTGAATTGGCACCCTATTCAGAGTCTATGTTCCGGGTTCAGGATTCAGTTTTCAATACTTGGCTGAACACTGAGCTTTAGGTCGTAAGTCTCGGAAGGTAATTATCGTAGAATAAACTATTTTATATTTATTTATCTTCATCCGCAGTAACATACATATTTGTTGAATAAGGCAGTTTACATCAACTACATACTTATTCAAAGTTAGAGTAATATTTACGTTTTGAAATTACATAGATTTCCATTATAGTTATTATCTACGTATTTAGATATTCGTCACGTGAATAGGAACATGACTTTATGCAAAAACCTGCATGTGTGTGTGTGTGTGTGTGTGTGTGTGTGTGTGTGTGTGTGTGTGTGTGTGTGTGTGTGTGTGTGTGTGTGTGTGTGTGTGTCCCTTATGGCCTACTATACCATTCATCCGAATGTGATGAAAATTGGCAGATCTAAATGTTTTTTCATAGAGAAGCTTTTTATGGTACCCATTTTAATATGCAACGTGTTACATTCACATAGTTTTCTCTACACACTTTTCTTTTGCATAACGCATTCACATGCCCTTCTCTACTCGCCCTTTAACATGTAATTCACATAATTTTCTGTATGTTTGAAATAGAAATGCATTGTACTACATTCGTACGGTTTTCTCTATTCTTCTTTTATGTAATACATTCACATGTTCTTCTCCACTCACTCTCCAACATACAGTTCATACTATTTTCTATATGATTGAAATACAAACGCAACGTATTATGTTCACATGGTCTCCTTTTTACCTAACGCATTTATATGTCCTCTACATACTTGCCCTTCAAAAACAATTCATACAATAATGTATGATTGATTGAAATAGAAATGCAACCTATTACATTCACACGGTTTTTTCTACTCACTCTTCTTTTACGTAACACATTCAGGGGTATTTCTCTTCTCACTCTCCTACAAAGGCGTCATACCATTTTCTATATTATCAGAATAGAAATGCAGCGTATTACATTCACACGGTTTTTTCTACTAGCTTTTCTTCCTGTGGCATTATCAGTTGTTCAACAATGCTTTCCATTAGTGTCTTCTGGGTACTTTTATTTATTTACTTGGTTTATTTTATTCCTTATAGCACGTGTTACCTAATAATTTTAACTAAATGTTTAAGTGTGTCTTAAGTAATATTTTTAAAAGTCTCCAAAGAAACACACGGCTGTTGGGAAAATACAACTTAATCGTCAAACCAATTCAAGTAAACAGTGTTATGCTGATGTATCCTGCACCAATACGTTGAAAATTATTCTGATTTTCGGTATCCCTTCTAACCTGAACAAACATATTCTAAAGTGGAAAGAACTATACAATATCTTACACTCCTTCTGTTTTACGTGGTTTTAACTACGTGGTCATATCGCGACGGAACATCGTGTGTAGCCTTCCACCTCTCATCCCTATATCCTAGAATCTGCTTCGTCACGTGTCCACAGAGGCATTAGTGCTAGGCAACTGATCTCTGCTTCTACAACGGGCAGATGGTAACTTCGACACATGATCACAGTGGCCTTAGGCAACTGTATCTCTGCTTCTACACATGTCAGGCACATGGTCTTACGGTGCTGGCTGTATGTACCTGTTTTTCTTATCCGTGAATAGATGGCAAAGCATTCGCAATTACCCTCTTTTCAGTTTTATTATTGTGTTAGACTTCAAATAAAACTATGGGTCATGATAATGAACATCCAATTTTTCAACTGGCCGACTGCGGGAAAGTACGAAAAAAAATGTCTGATGTGTTGCACTCATATGACTTTTTCTACTCTTGTACTACAATTCTTACAAAGCCTTATTTCTCTATCTTCTTCATGTTAGTCGAGATAAACATTTGCGGAAATTATCTTATTGCTAATTATTTTTAGGTGCTAGGGGAATATGGGAATACAGTAGGCTTTGAGCGATAGTCAAATCTTTCAAAGCTAGTCGCTATATGAAGGCTTTGAAATTCCGTTCTTTGGACGGCCAAGAGAGAAAGGTAAGTAACGACCTTACATTTGAGAAAAAGTTTAAATGTTACAAAACTCACAAATAGCAAGAAATATATCCGAAATAGTTCACTCCACTAAAAAAAAAAAAAAAAAAAAAAAAGCATTTGGATTAGCTCGTGTGTTTTAACGAGATATACATCTTTTGTATAGTAAGATTTGATCTGTCCCTTACGGTTTACCAGTTACGCAAAAGTCATCAAGGGTAAACATGGGCTATAACGAGAAGATTCAAAATATACATTTCAATTGCCGTAAAAGTATCTTAAACAGTTTTTAATAAAAATTATTAGAGCCATTTTTGAGAAAATCAAAATTTTCAAAAAATGTTGTATGCAGAGGTAATTTAGGGTGGAGCAATTTTCCTTAAGATCTTCCCTTCACATGTTTGAATGATATTAAATTTAAATACCAACTTTGGTTTTTAAACAGTTCTGTTGTTCAAAGGCGCGCGCACGCGCGCGCACACACACACACACACACACACACACACACACACACAGACACACACACATGCACATAGGAATCTTTTTCTAAAAACGTGTTGTTTGTTTGAGCATTTAGAGGGCCTTAAAACACAAGTTTACGGTACAATCTCGACATCGACATTCTTGGGTCGAATACAATACCTCCCTACTTAAGTACTAGAGAAAGGAAAAACCAACTCAGTTTGGTCTGCCTTAGGGATTTGAACCCGAAACCTCCCGAATGTGATCTACAGACGTTGCCGCCTGAGACATCCACTCTATACATACAAGTATTAATCCTAGCATTACCAAAGTCCTTTATGTCCACCGTCGGTAATTTTTTACATTCTGTCTTTTAATTTTTTGGTTATTAGCATGCAGCTAATAGTCATTGCCAATCCGGTTTCTACTGCTCAATTGTATATTTGTTTCACAGTTTTTATTGTTGATCTTTCTGAGAAACAATGAAACGTCTAGGTGGTCATAATGTACTGTCCCGTTGGTATAATGTGATTCATGTAATAAAAGAGTAGTTAAATAATGTTAAATATTACCTTTATAAACATGAGATGGTATAATATTCAATTTTAAAATAAATTTGTTTTAAAAATGCTGAGACATTTTGTTACCAGTGATTTCACAAAGTAACCCGCTCCCCTTGGAAGCCTAAGTTATGGAATAAGGCTTGACAATGTGGTATATATGCATCTCCTTAATGTATTACGTGTTTATGTATCGGATGTTTCATAAGGAACGCAATATTTAATAGTGAAACATAATGTATTTGAAAATTGCTAATATTTCAATAAAAAGCACAAAGATTGGGATTAAACACGAAATAAAATATCAGGCAAATGTCCTCCAAGGCTTCGTCTGTATACATCCACTCCGTGGATAAAGTTTTAGACGACTCTAGAGGAAACTTCCGCTTCAATTTGACCCAGAAAATGTCTTAATTTCCGCCTAGAGTTGGGGATTGGTTCGTGGATTGTCCACATAAATTCAAGACTTGACACTCCCACGAAAAGTTGTACGGTGTTAAATCACACGATCGCGGTGATCAATAATTCTAATAGTCGTTACGAGAGATGGGACGAGCAGGGAATCTTCCTCTTAGCCTTGTTGTTTCAATGGCATTGGAATTCTTTTAAAATTCAGCTAATACAAGAACTGAAGCTGATGGACCCTTTGAAGCGTCGAATATTTGCCGACTGAGTACTCATAAAACAGGAGTTCAATAGTGATTTTCGCAAGAAAATAATCTTCAGTGACGAGGTACACTTCCAGCTTAATGGTTATGTGAATATGGAAAATTGCAATAAACAACAGTATGAGAACAATCCCCGAACTATCTCCAAGCTCAAAGCAGAAACAGACGTTTCATGGGAAAAATTCAAATGAAACTTTGTTCTAGAATCGCCAAAAAGTTTGTCCACGGATTGGATGTGTGCAAACGAGGTCATGGTGGACAATGGTCTGATATTTTGTTTCATATCTAACCGCAGTCCTTGAACTTCATATTGACATAATAATACTAGAAATTTTCAAATAAATGTTTTATTGTTAAATAAAAAAAAATTGCATTTTTATGGGGCTCACTATATTTTATAAAATGCTTTCAGCCCAAAAGTTATTTTAAGCTCTACCATTAATCACCAGTTCATCAAGCTTTGCTGATCTACTTTTCATAGAGTATATGTTGCACGCACACACGCACGCACACACACACACACACACACACACACACACACACACGCATACAAACACAGGGAAGAAAACGCATCGTAAAGTGGAAGTAAAAGACTAGCAATCATCTCTCGCTCACAAATAGAGCACCAGTCACCAGCCTGATAGCTTAATTGCCATTCAACAACAGGTAGTATGCAATAATTACACAGAAGCTGGTTAAGGGATGAATTTTAATAAATCGCCAGTTACGAAACCAGTTGCACATATCCTTAGGCTTCTTCTTCACGGGCTATTTCCTGCTGCCTGCATGTAGAAAGCATGACGTGTTATGTGTTAATTGTGTTAGTTTTCCTCTCGATATCGTGTAATAGTGGGAGTGCAGCAGCCAGTAGGTAGTGCCGAGGCACTCTTAATTTCCATACGTGCACCAGAGCGGAACCTTCTTATACATAATACAACCCTTTACGTGTTAATATCATGTTTAGTTTGCTTAATCTATTCTTCAGCCCATTTCCTAGTTTTCATTCTTTTGTTTACCTAATGATCCTATTGATCAATCCAAATTGCTGATGCTTGTTGATCCATGACAGATATAGTCATTGTTCTTGTAGTGTTTAACGCCCGTTTTTAGTACATGCGGCACCGCAGGTGGTGACACTGATAATACATGGAATGAATATGGAGCACCGGTGGAATAAGATGGCGGGGGAAACCGGGGAACCC
This sequence comes from Tenodera sinensis, assembly GCA_030765045.1. NCBI lineage: Eukaryota > Metazoa > Arthropoda > Insecta > Mantodea > Mantidae > Tenodera > Tenodera sinensis. Next base: position 284,429,169 of record CM060964.1, on the reverse strand, counting down.
GGAGGAAACCCGCCGCAGCACCGCTTCGTCCACAAATCCCACATGCGGTGCGTGGGATCGAACCCGGGCCGTTTTGGTGAGAAGCGAATGGTCTGACCACTCGGCTACGGCGCGGCCGTACAGATATAGTCATAGACCTATTAGTTGATAGAGCTAATGTGAAAAAACCTGATATGTTGCACTCACATGACTTTCTCTTCTTGCAAACTCTTATTCTTCTATCTCTTCACGTTAGTTTAATATACATTGGTGTGGGAGTACAGTAGGCTTTGAGCGATAGTCAAATCTTTTAAAGATAGTCGCTATGTTAAGTATTGCAAAACTCACACAAATAAAAAGGAATATTTCTGAAATGGTTCACTCCACAAAAGTAAATTTGGAGATAGTGTTTCAACGAGATTTACCTTTTTGTAGAGAAAGATTTGGTATGTCTCTTACGGTTTGCAAGTTTTGCAAAATACATCAAGAGTAACCAGCACTACATGGGCTATAGCCAGAGAATTCAAAATATACATTTGATTTGCCATAAAAATGTCTTTAAACTTATGGCATTTTAATCCAGATCGTTAGAGCCATTTTCGAAAAAATCAAAATTTTCCTTGTAAAGGGTAGTTTAGGTTGGACGAATTTTTGTTCAAACTCTTTGTGTTGCATCTTTGGAAGATATTAAACTTAAATAAGAACTTTGGCTTTTAACAGACTTTTTGTTTTTGACTTATGCTGTTCACAGACAGACAGACAGACAGACAGACCGACAGACACAGACACAGACACACACACACACACACACACACACACACACACACACACACACACACACACGGACCTACTTCTAAATGTGCTTTTTTGGATTCAGGGAGCCTCAAAACATATTTCCGGTGAAATCTTGACATCGAATTTTTGGGTCGAACACAATACTCTTCGCTAAGAGCTGTAACTAGGTGCATGGTTAGTATCCCAGCATTGCTAGCACAAGAGCGTATGTTGTTTAAGAGGCCTAAGCCTTGATGGTATATTAAAACTCCAGTCGTAATGTTTCTCAGAATACACTAGAGTTGTTTATGTCAGACATTTCTTACCGCCACATTCTCGTGACGGACGGACGGACGGACGGATGGACAGAGGGACGGAGGGACGGTGGGACGGAGAGACAGAGGGACGGAGGGACGGATGGATGGAGGAACGGAGGGACAGAGGGACGGCAGGACGGAGAGACAGAGGGACGGAGGGATGGAGGGAAGGAGGGACGGTCGGACGGAGAGACAGAGGGGCGGAGGGACGGAGGGACGGATGGACGGAGGAACGGATGGACGGAGGAACGGATGGACAGAGGGACGGAGGGACAGAGGGACGGAGGGATGGAGGGATGGAGGGACGGTCGGACGGAGAGACAGAGGGGCGGAGGGACAGAGGGGCGGAGGGACGGTCGGACGGAGGGACGGATGGACGGAGGAACGGATGGACAGAGGGACGGAGGGACGGATGGATGGAGGAACGGAGGGACAGAGGGACGGCGGGACGGAGAGACAGAGGGACGGAGGGATGGAGGGATGGAGGGACGGTCGGACGGAGGGACGGATGGACGGAGGAACGGATGGACAGAGGGACGGTGGGACGGAGAGACAGAGGGACGGAGGAACGGTCGGACGGAGGGACGGAGGGACGGTGGGACGGTGGGACGGAGGGACGGAGGGACGGTGGGACGGAGAGACAGAGGGGCGGAGGGACGGAGGGACGGAGGGACGGAGGGACGGAGGGACGGAGGGACGGTGGGACGGAGAGACAGAGGGGCGGAGGGATGGAAGGACGGAGGTACGGTCGGACGGAGGGACGGTGGGACGGTGGGACGGAGGGACGGTCGGACGGAGGGACGGTGGGATGGAGGGACGGAGGGACAGAGGGGCGGAGGGACGGAGGGATGGAGGGACGGAGGGACGGAGGGATGGAGGGACGGAGGGATGGAGGGACGGAGGGACGGAGGGACAGTATAGATGAGCTATATCTTAATGTAGTGCCGATTTCCCAGATGTGAGGTATTCACCTGCGCCTGTTTCCCATATGGAAAAAGGCCGAGATGTCTCGTTCAATCCGGTTTGGTTATCGCAATTCGCCCCATGCTTGCTATTGTGTAAGCGAGTTTTGAACCCCAGGCATCATAACTATCATCGTCATCATCATCATCATCATCATCATCAATCATCATCATCATCAACCATCGGCAAAGACCGCAACCACAGAATCACTTCGGAAGATTTTAGGCTTGAAGTGCGGAGAGCGGTACTGTCGTGCTGGCGTGAAGTGGTCAGCTCTCCGCGGCAATAAGCTTAGAGAAGTGAAAGAACTTCCGATAACCTGGGTAACTTCTTCTCGCATGTCTCGTCGGGCGGAGATTAACTTGGCTCGGCTGCAATTTTTCGCATGGTTACCTAATGAAACGGGACGCTGCTCCTCTTTGTCCGCTGTGTGACAACCTTTCGTCAGTCCGTCACGTGCTGCTAGTGCTCTTCTCTAGCACACCTTCGAGACTCTCTGCAGCTGTCTGCCAGACTTACAGAGATCTTGGCGGACGACAAACAAGTGCTCGAAAGCGTTTTTAAGTTTTTAGCGGAGAGTAACGTGAGTTTGAGGATTCCATACTTTAGATATCCAGTTTTTGTACTCTCTTGATATCTATATCACTTTGTTTTAATTCTGGCTTTTGCCACATTGTTTTGTATGTTTATGAATATTTATTTTCCTTTTTACTAGTAATTTTATTTTTTATTGAAGTTCATGTTTGGCTTTTGCCATGAATTGTTTTTAAGGGCGCTAATGACCATGTAGTTGAGCGCCCTTAACCTACATTTCCTCCTCCTCGTCCTAGCGCACCTTCGAAATTGTCTGCAACTGCCTGTCAGTCTGGCCGATCATAAACAAGCGGTTTTGAAGTTGCTATCAATGGTAAACGTGAAACTTAGAATTTATAAGTTTAGATATCAACATTTCTTACTTTATGGTCCCTTTTTTATAATTTTGTTTTTATTCCGACTTTTGCCTCTGTTTCGTATATGTATATTTGTTTTTACGATTATTTTTATTTGACATTGAAATTTATCTCTGGCTTTTGCCATGCACCCTTTTGAAAGGGCGCTGATGACCTAGTAGTTGCCTTACCTTGTCATTGTCCAGCAGCGTACCTCAGGTCATGATCGGGCCGCGAAATACAAGTCCACTCTCCCAAACTGTCAGAGGTAATCACGGTTTTATACGCTAAGGAAATTACGACTATCAAACATTCAATTCCAAAATTTGCGAAACTTGTTGCTTCCAGACAAAAATGTGTAGAAAACAATTCTAGTTAACCCTCCGTCAGGCGCAATACCTATTGTTACGTGTTCGGGCGCAATATATCTGAGAGATACCACGTACATATCTGCCTCTGTGCTCTCTGAAATTCCTCCTAAATGTGAAATATTTGTATTTTATTGTGTTTTAATTATGTTATTTTTATATACCAAATTTTATTTTCAAAGTATTACATCATACTACATTTCAAAAACATGAGTTATGTAAGTTGCAGGAAATAAACTAATACTGCGAATGTACAAAATGGGAAAGGGTAATTATTCTTATATTTGAACATAAAGTTAGCAATAAACATCATCAGTTTTTATGAAATTATTAACATTATTACAATTAATCAGTTATTTGAACTAAATTGTATGTGCGTGTCTGTAATATACTTGAGAGTTTTCAATGCAAATTCGCAGCACACTTCTTGCAAACCTGTCTGGCATGCTCTAAACAATAGTACATTTCACATTTCTTGCAGCAATATCTTGAAAGTCACTTCTTTTTTGAGTCTACAAGGCAAGTCTTGCAAACTTTGCACTTATTTTCAGCAGAAGGACCTGAATAATGTTCATCACGGACTTCTGTCGCAGCTTCGCAATCTGTGTCACTTTTATAAGCAACAAAATCTTCATTATTATCTTCATTTTCATCCCAGAGTATTGCCAGGGCTTTCTGTAGGTCGTTAGGTCTGCACAGATTGAACACTTCTTGCTTCTTAGACATTATGGGACGTAAAAACGTGACCAGCAGAAAAGAAGGCTAAAGAAACAATGAGGTACGTGAACGGGCGCAATGTATCTCACAGATACTTTTGCTTGATAATCGAACAAAACAACAAGTAGCTGGCCAATAATGAACCAGAGAGTGCTACAGTGTGTTTTAGGAAGCTACAATGACTTGCATTAATTTCGCATAAACAGTTGCGTCATGTTTAAAAAAGCGGGAGAGGTATCTCTCAGATATATTGCGCCCGACGGAGGGTTAATTGGTCTTAAACTGTCAAAATTGGTGTGCTTATGTTTCGCACTGTATGCATTATATACATACCTTCCTTTTGTTTTGCTAGCAGTTTTGGGACCGAAATAGACTTGTTTGACTTCACTTGGAATGATACAATAAAGCGCGGGGGAAGGTGGTAACACCGAGCACAATAAACAAGTTTGTTTGTTTCCCAAGCGTTTCAAACCTCCTTCCTACAACTCGCCTCACACGAACGCAATTTCCTCTGGGTTTACTTAGTTCGGATTCGCAGTGACACGAATTCTTTTAAGAAATTGTTAGTTTTTTACTTTCTCTACCCCTGCATAGTATTGTAGAAATACGATACCAAGATTTCACTGAAAAAACACGGTTTGAGGTTCGCTGCATAAAAATAAAAAAAGCATTGTAGAAATAGGTGTGTGTGTCCGTGCGTGTAAGTGTGTATATTTACGTGTGTGTGCGTGCGTGTCCATGCGTGTAAGTGTGTGTCTGCAAACAGCATAACTCAAAAACGAAAAGTCGAGTAAATACCAAGCTTGGTAAGTACAGCATCTTCCAAGGATGCGACACTGAGATTTTCAGGAAATTCTTTGCATGGAGCATTTTTTCAAAGTTTTTAGTTTTATCAAAAATGGCTCTAACGGTTTTGATTAAAGTATCATACACCTATTTAAGATATTTTATATCAAACGAAACGTATATCTTGAATTTTTCGAGTATGTCTTCTTTATCCTGAAAGAATTTTACATTGCTCGTAAACCATAAGAGACAGACAAAATTCTTACTTTACGCAAATGTAGATATCGTTAAAACACAATCTATGCCAAATTCATTTTTAAGCAATAAACCATTTCCGAGATATTCCTCGTTATTTGTCTGAGTTTTCCAATACTTATACTCTAGTCAAATGGGAAGTTATTGTTAATTTTTTATCCCTTGGTCATACAAAGAAAGTGGAATTTCAAAGGCGTCATATAACAATCAGCTGTACTCTTAGAAAATTTAACTTTAACATAAAGCCTGCTTCATTCACATATTCTCCTTGTACCTCCAGCAAAATTAGCAATAAAACAGTTTACTGCAAATGTTTATCTCGATTAATATGAAAGAGATAATGGGAATAAGCGTTTAGTTGGTATCAGAGTAGATAAAGTTGTTAGTGCAACACATCAAATGTTTATTGCTACTTCTTGACGGTATCTTTTCATGTTAATACAAAGCATGAGACTGCGATGAACTTAAAAGTTGACTTCCAATTCGAACTTTATTTAATTTATAATTTATCTGTTTACAAAAGGGATTTCCTAGAACTACAGAACGTTAGATGATGAGAGCAAGCAAAGACCTAATCAATAATTTAAGTTACAAATTTGCTATTTGTTGCAGGTTCGTTTTTCACAACAGACGCTCATCTGTAGGGCCTTTAAGCACATTTGCCAATATCAACAACCAATCTCAACAAACTCGCTGAAAGTACAAAAATACAAATACAAATTTTGGCTGAATCGTAATTAGTATTCATATACTGTTGTGAAATGTGTAGCTTTGTTACATTATTTTAAAGTTTGAAACAAGATACACAAAATCTGACTGTCAGTATTATATAATATGGAAAGAGTTGTATAGCAGAAATGGAGCACCTTGTTGCACCTCATCAATTATTCATATACCTACTCTTATTTACTTCGCTAGAGACGTATTGAAGTGTACGAAGTTCCAACTTGTATCGAGTAGCAAGACACCTTTCACACCACATAATAGGGTCCATAAAGGAACTCCAACTCGAACTGGTATACTCGGCAGTCAATAGACAACAGCGTTTCCTGCTCTTAATATTCACTTTCTTCGAAATTCTGGAGGCAAACGTTTACGTAATGCAATGTTTTGTCGGACAAGTAAATTAGGAGTGTGTGGACAAGTAGAGATTATGGTGGAAACAGGTTGCATAAACTTATGTAAGTGGTGAATGTTGTGGTGGGTTAAGGAACTGCATATCTTGATCTTGAACTAAACTGTATGTAATCTAAGTTAACTTGGCACTGCATTTTATCCTAGAGTGTCAGTAGGTATATCAGAGGTCATCCTGCAGGATATGCTGCTTTATCCAAACAACAGTATGGCGTTCTCAAAGTCTATTGCAAGAACCAACAATTTTTACTTTTTCTACTAGGTACTTGCCTGGCGGAAGTAATTACATTTCACTAAAAAATTCGATATCGAGATTTCACCGGAAATACATTCTAGAGACTCCCTGAATTCCCCCTCCAATGTTCTAAAAGGGTCCACGCGCACGTGCGTGAGTGTTTGTGTGAACAGCGTAGCCCAAAAATCTGCTGGTTGCACTCACATGACTTTCTCTACTCTTGTACTAACCATTCTTACAAACTCTTATTCCCCTATCTTCTTCGTGTTAGTCGAGATAAAAATTTGCAAAAAATATCTTATTACATATTTCCTCGTAGCTGCAAGGGGAATATGGGAATTACAGTAGGCTTTGAGCGATAATCAAATCTTTTAAGCCTGGTCGCTACATGCAGGCTTTGAAATTCCGTTCTCTTTGCACAGCTAAGATATAAAAATGTTAATAACGACCTTCCACGGTGGCAGTCAAGGTGTGGTCTTCAAGCAAAAACAAGCCTTATCAGCCCTGAGGTCAGTACTGCTTAAGGTCAAAGTTTACATATAGGTACACCTTTGTACATAGAGAACCTTAAGACATGTGTGGCATAAAACACGCGAAGTCTGAAGAGGTTAACGAGATTTACATGTTTACTACTTTATCTACTAGTGAGTAAATATTGTATTTCACTCAAAATTCAATGTCGAGATTTCACCGGAAACATATGTTTTGAGGCCATTTTTGAAAGGTCCGCGCGTGCTTCTGTGTGTCTGTGTGACTGTCAGTCTACGAACAGCATAATTAAAAAAATGGTCGATTTAAAACCAAAGCTGGTATTTAAGTTTAATGTCTTTCAAGGATGCGACACAAAGATTTTGAAGAAAATCGCTTCAGCCTAAACTACGCTTTGCATGGAAATTTTTTGGAAAATTTTGATTTTCTTGAGAATGGCTCAAGGTATTTTGATTTAAATAACATGTGTTTAAGATATTTCTATGAAAAATTGAATGTATATTTTGAATTTTCTGGCTATAGCCTATGTAGTCCTATTTACTTTGGATGACTTTTGCATAACCCTTGAAAGATATTAAACTTAAATACCAACTTTGTTTTTTAACTCACTTTTCCTTTCGAGTTATGCTGTTCAGAGACAGATACATAGATACACACATAGACATACCACATGGATCTTTTTTTTAAAAATGTTTTCTTTTTGTATTCAGTGGAGCCTCAAAACATATCTTTCCGGTGCAATCTCAACATCAAATTTTTGGGTGGAATACAATACTTCCCCTACTTACTTACTTACTATACGTGATAGAGAAAGTGAAAATGGCATAGCTCTCGCGTTGTAACCGTATCTTACCGAATCCCACCCTTAATTACAATTTTTCTTGTGTAATTTAATTTCATTACTCAAAAGTCATGCTTGTTTTCATTAGATGATTAATTATTTCTTGAGCTTCGATCTCGAAATAATTTTGAGAGCAAGTATTCGTTAACTTAAATTAAATGATCGAAAAACTATCAGCACATTTAGTATTACTCAAGAGAGTTTCTCTTTTTACAACAATTAAATATATTAGATGAATTGCGCACATAGAACTCCTAAAGTTGAACCACTTTCAGGTCCCAATTCAGAAATGATAATCTAAGAAGAACAAGAATAAAATACAAAAGTGTGGTCAAGAATTACAGATATAGAACTCCTAAAGTTCGACCATTTTCAGGTCCCAATCCAGAAGTGATAATCTAGGAAAGCGGAAGACATATCTGAAATGATTTCGTTAAAATAAACATACAAAGAAAAAAAACGGAAATGATGCTATATCACGAAAACTTTCACTATCGCCACGATTTTGTCCGTGTCACGAGATGCCGAAAACGTCCACTTTCTTCTGGTCCCTTTGCTTAATATGATAACAATTTCTTCACGCAATTAGCGGCACACTAATAGAAACGTGGTAACGGAAGAGAAGCCCGGAACAAATTTGATGTATCCTTTGAACTAGTTTCATGGTCTAAGGGAATTCGTGACATTGTCTTCTTAGACAGAGAAATAGGTATGGTTCAACTCAAAATAAGCATTAAGACAATGTCTATCCGCATTTATCACTGTCTGGCGACACAAGTCTGTTACAGCTCCAATTTTGGCAAGTAGAAGTAGATATATTCCGATCATTACACGGCAATGCTCGGTCTTATTGATACCTACGCCATGTACTATTGAACTTAATCCACTAACGCCGGAATTATTTGTTCGTTAATTTCGATTGTAGCTTTACCTGATTAAGTCTAAGTAATACAGATGTGCTGAATAGAATACAAAAATAAGTATTCATTACTCAGTTATTAAAATATTTGCCGTTAGCATATGGTAACACTAGGCGCTTTCGCTACCTATTTTGTGGCGTGTAATTTTTATTAAAAAATTGTATTCCGAATCCTCAGCAGGCTAGTGTTCTACATCTTTATTGAAGTTACTACTGGCTCCCCTGCAAAAATTAACAGTTTTACCTAAGTATGAAACATTGTGTAATTTCACAAAAATGCACTTATGAGATACACACATTAGTACTTTCTGCGTTTACACTACCATACAAATTTTAGCGAGTATGAAAGGGAATAAAGCAGTTGATCGGTTTACAGTTGGCATTAGCACATCGTTTCATTTTTGCTCTTTACGTTGGCTGGATAAGGTGGTCAGTTCTGTCAAATCTTACAGAATCTGATATACGACCGCTAAGAGATACCTGTGAAGCTGCTGGTCTTCCAAATTCTTTTGGTACAGTTTGGTATTTCTTGAGATGGGTTATATCTATTTCTCTTTTGAAATCCAGCTAAGGTAGTCGTTGTCTTCTCACTCTATTGTACAAAGTCTATCTGTTCTGAATGGCCACATCTAGCAACACGTATACAAAGGCCAGTACAATGTTTTACTTCATATCCCTATGCAATAGTAGGCAATATTCCGGTCCACCTGATCAGTACCTCCCATAAAGATTTGGCGACAAGCCTTGGCCTTGGAATCATAGCATTTCACTTCTGCTGCTGTGAAAATCTCTTTACTTGATCTACTTCCTGTGCACCACATAAAGAAGAGATAATTGTGACTACTGAGTTATCCATCCATCGGACATAAACCAATCCATCATTCTTCTCTAATGTTGTCTCAAAATTAACATGATCTGTTTTTGCAAAATACTTGCTTGTTTTCCAATGGGCATCTTTAGGGATTCTATTCTCCCTAACAGTACAATGGCATTAATGCAGATTGTTTTCAGTGCTTTAGCGAGTGAAATCCCTTTCCTAAAACAACATAATGAAATTTACGTCTTACTGTGTGTATCCGCCTAGCGTTACCATATGGTAACATTGAAATTAGGAAGTCATAAATTCACTGTTTTTCTCTGAATCATCTTGTAAATCCCAGACAATATATATTACACTATACAAATAAATGTGCTACCAAGAAACAATCCACATAATAATTCTAATCATATAAAAATATACTTATTCAAAACGGATGTCCATTTGTGCTCCACATTCAGCGACAGCAGTTTTCAAACACTCAGCACGTTATTATCGTAACACGCACGATAATGAACACTATGTTGTAACCATGGTTTCTTTACAAAGCGATTAGCAATAGTACAAAACCTCCAGTGTAATTTTTGAAAGCACAATAGCAAATTTAAGAATGTGTTGCGCGTGTTACCATATGGTAACGCTAGGCGTTAATTAGTTAATCGATAGCTTTTAAGCAAGGTGCTCAAAAACTAAGCGTTTTTCTCCCAAATTCATTTTTTTTATTTCAATACAAGGGTTGGGATTATTCCCGTTCCGAAGCCAAAGTTTTGTGTTTTGTGTTTCCATCTGCTTTGGGTTAGATGTTATTTAATTTTGTCACATTGACTCGTAGATGATACTCAGAGTCTGCTGATAGTACCTGATCATTTTAAAAAATAACGTTATTAATTATATTGCTTCCGATGTATACATGTGTGATGTTTTCTTGCTTCCATTCCCCTAGCACTTTATTCATGTACAAATCCAAAAGTATCGGAGACAAACCGCATCCCTGCTTTAGCCTTTGATTTATTTGTGTAGGTATTTTGTTTGTTTTTCTAACACTGTTATTAAACAGGGATCTTATTGCATGACAAATATTCTGAAAATTAATTGTTCTTTCGCACTGGCTGTGTTTAAGACAAAGATTATAAAGGTGGAATCCAGAAGATTCGTGGCATTGAAGTTTTCAGCAATTCTGCTTTTACAGATGATCTGGAATGTACATTCGCTCAGGATTTTCCATAATATTTGTCTATTTACCGTTCCATAAGTCCTTTCATAATCTAGATATGGAAGGTACAATGGTAAATTGAATTCTCTTCTTTTCTGCTTAATAACTTTTCTGTTTAACAATAAACAATCCATCTGCAGAAGACATCTCTTTTTAAATTTGCATTGCTCTTCGCTTAGAATGCCTTCTGCTATTTGCTGACATTTCCTTTTAATTATAACAGAGTAAATATTGCACGCTGTATTTAGTAGCGAAATGCCTGTGTAACTGGAACAATTTCTTTAGTCTCTATTTTTGTACATTTCTATTTATTCAGAACCTTCCTTCATTCCATATTTCACCGTAAAAATTGTAAAAGTACCTTTCTCCATTTCAGACCAGCATATTTAATGAGTCCGTTGTTTATATTATAAAATACAGGATCTCTCTTGTTCTTCAAATCCTTCAAGGGGTCTTCCAGATCTTGCACGGTTACAGCGTTATATTCATTAACGCTCTTTGTTTCCACACCATGAGCTTCTTCTTTGTTTACACATATACCTTCACAATGTGTAATGCATTTTGTGTTTGGAATTAAATGTATTTTTTTAATGTCTGTGTCTTTTACTTAAAGTTTTAACATTATTTTTATTCCAAATCTTTATATTCCTGTAAGGGTACGTTCGATACGCTTAACAAACCTTTCCCAACTTTCTATACAGAGTGGAAGTGAAATAATCCGCCAAACTTTAACAGCGAGTTTCTCATGTTGTGAATAACAAGAAAGTATAATACCAAAATGTTGAAAAGTTTATAGTTTTTTAGAAGAAAATATTTTTATCAAAAAAATTTATCATCACCAGGCTGGAAAATTATTCATCGAAGGTTCTTGATTTATGGCTACATTCATAGAAAATTGAATAAACAACAACTTTTTCCTTTGGCGTATTTCAATAGATTCAATGGCTTTTGTGTAAATTAAATTTTAAAAAGCCACAATTTATTGCAACAAAAAGGCAACAAATTGTGGGTTCTTTTAAATTTAATTCACACAAAAACCATTGAATCTATTGAAATAGGCCAAAGGAAAAAGTTGTTGTTTATTCAATTTTCTATGAATATAGCCATAAATCAAGAACCTTCAGTGAATAATAATTCAGCCAGGTGATAATAAATTGTTTGATAAAAATATTTTTTTCTAGAAAACTATAAACTTTTCAACATTTTGGTACTAGACTTTCTTGTTATTCACAACATGAGGAATTTGCTGTTAAAGTCTGGCGGATCATTTCACTTCCATCCTGTATTTGTTTGTCTTGTAAATTTAGGAACTACTGCCTCTTGTGTTTAAATAGGATTTGTCTTGAACGAGTTTATGTTTTTCTTATTTTTAGTTGCTTCTTTCATCTCTTCATTCCATATTTTTAATCTCTTTGGTTTCCTCTTCCGTTGAGCTCGTAATACCTCCTTCCCTAACTTAATTAGGGCTACTTTCAGGGTTTTCCAGTATACTATATCTGCCACTCCTCCTCTTGCTATGTTATCGAGTCTTGCTTGATAATGCTCTCCAATACTGTATTGTTTCAATTGTATTTTCAGGGTTTCATCCTTCATTTTCTGAGTTAGTGTATCCTCTGTCCTTAAATATCTTTTAAGAATTTTTATTTTCCAAGCTACCAGATAATGATCTGTGTCCGTTTCACTCCTATAACACCTTGCATTCAAAAAATATCGTCATTACTTCTCGTTTGTAATGATGTAGTATATTATAGATTTTCAACCTCATGCCACCATGCATGTTTATACAGATCTTTGTGAGGAAAGAAGGCGTTTGTTATTCTATAGTTGTCAAAATAACAATAATATCTCAGCATACCTACAGTCTTCTCCACGTAGTGTTATTAATTCAGGTTAATTACTTAACCAACTCTAGCATTCTGGTCTCCTAATATTCATAGGTAAGAAGTCATTCTTTCCAGTAGACATTAATTTTTCCTTAAATTCGTTATAAAAGACTTTTGTCGGTTCTTGGAGTGGAGTTTGGGCATTTCCTGCATATCTCGATTTATCCCTATAATCTCTGCTTCAAATTCCACTAGGTTTCTAGGCAGCATATTCTTTTCATTTTCATATTCACTATATATTGACGGCTGACGAAAGTGTAAACTGGCGAGATTTGGTAATCTGCGAATTCAAAATATAATGGGAGCGGCACAAGATACTGCACTGTATACTGGAAATAGAAACAAACGTATAATGTGAAATACGTTTTCAGAGATTTGTGCCGAATGCATTATATTAACTCTGCTTCAACTGTCTCGTTGTTGTAGTGTTTAACGCCCGCTTTTACTACTACGGCACCGCAGGCGGTGACACTGATGATACATGAAGATGGAGCACCGGTGGAATGAGATGGCGGGGGAAACCGGAGTACCCGGAGAAAACCCGCCCTGACGCCGCTTCGTCCACCACGAATACCACATGCGGGTCCCTGGGATCGAACCCGGGCCGCCTAGGTGGTAGGTTCAACTGTCTCAATGCCTCCCTTCAACATATATTACTTTGTAGTATTTTACTAAAATTCAGATGTGTAGTACTACTGCTTGGAATAAAATCTAATAAAATGTTTTCAGAAAGTTTAAACAAGTAGGCCATTTCAATGATTATACTAAAAGTACAAAACATGTCATCGTTTTCTCATTGTGATCACTTTAGTAATTATACCAAAAATACAAAAATTCGCACTCGCATTACATATTATCTTACCAAATTCCTGTGTTGTTTATAATCTTTCTTAGGTAATTTAACTGATCTTTCAAATTCATAAGAACACGCATTTTTCATGTTATTGTTTACCATAATTCACATGTATTTTTTTCTGATTAACATTAATTACTCAACTAGTTTTTAAATAATATATTTACACAAACAAATTTCAGATTTACAGTCGTTCTAAGTGTTTCAACTGTGCGCCACTTTGGATCATCTGAAGTACGGTATACAGGGCGCATCAGCTAAAAAACTTGCACCACAGATAGTTCGAAAATGGAAAGTGCTATTGATGTACGCATTTCAGAAAATTCAATGTTAGTCAAGGGCTTATTTGCAGACTATACACACATTTTAATAACGGTTAGAATCTGTAATTTTTAAACATACAATCCGTTAAATAGAAACAATGTCTATTGACAGCACAAAATAAACTTAGAGTAAACGAGAATGATAGTGGTGGTGGTTTTTTTTTTTTTTTTTTTTTTTTTTTTTTCCCTCCAGGATTCTAGTGCATGTAGTTTACAAGAAATGACATTTGAAATGTTTCACCACCGAGAGTTGTTTGTTCCATTCAATTGATTAGCTGCTAGGCACGATATTGTTATACTGTTGTTGCAGTAAGTTTTCGTGAAGGAACTTGCAGAGTCAGGCAAGTGGACGTTTCCATCAAGAGCTGCACAGAAACGATTTTGAGAACCGTGTAGGCATTAAGACTGATACTCCAGATTTATCATATATCTTGTTTAGTGATGAAGCAACATTTACTAATCATGACCACATACGAGTAATTTGCAGAAAGTTGTAATTTTGGTCTGTTGAAAATCTTCATTGGCTTTGTGATGTGGAACATCGGCGTCTATGGAGTTCACATGTGCGTTGTGATTTAGTGAACCATCACCTACTTTTCGTAGAAGAAGCACCAAATTCGCACAAATATCGCAGCCTCCTAAGAAACCATCTTCCACAGATGGTACAGGACATTTCTTTGTCCACTACGACGAACTCGTGATACCAACACCATGGCTGTCCAGCCCATAGCATAAATTACCACAGCTTGTCTTTATGGATTGTTTGCAAATCGTTGTTTTGGACGAAGGGGGTCCTGTAACTTGGTCCGGGGGGACCGAATTTGACTCCTTTAGATTTATTTTTCTTTTCTGTGGGGAAAGCTTAAAGACACCATCTACAAGGATTTAGCGATTGTACCAGATAAAACGAAACGGCATATTACTGATGTCTGTACTGAAATTTCGCTGTAATTCCCGAACGTGTGCAGCAGACTTTCTATGGCAGTCTGGAAGCATGTTGGCGACGATCATTTTGAACACACGTGTGTTCACGTTTGTTTTTCTTTAGTTTGTGCTACCACAAGTATACAAGTGCCGGTGTGTAAAATGTTCAAAATAAACTTTTTCGTAAACTACTTACTATAGACTCTTGCAAAAAACACCGTTGACATACTAATTTACTCTAAGTTCATTTTGGTTATACCAATAAACATTTTTCTGCTTAAAAAATTGTTTGTTCAAAAAGTACATTTTGTAAGTATTATAAATTAAAATCTGTGCATAGGCTGCTAATACGAGCTTCTGACTACCAATCAGCTCTATAACTATTGCACATCACTATCACTTTCCATTTCCGAAATATTTGAAGGACAAGTTTTAGGTGATTCATCATACATTTTATTCCCCATAACCTTTATTACACTCGCCATCATACATTATTTATCACGAGCTTGTATGTCAGAATATCTGTGCGTATCGCTATTTTCTAACATTTTTAGTCCATTCCGTCACGCTTAATTCATCTCCTAGGTCCAAAATGGTCAATGAACATTTTCTAAGTCAGAACATTCACGTCTTCAGCACAGAAGGTGCGCTTTTTTGAGTGTGTTGTCTGTATAAATTCATGTCTGTGCCATACTGTAACATCTTCCCGCTACTGCTTAATTTTAAGTTTGTAAGCGATCACGTAGCATTATACCTAATCCTGATTCGCTATTCGTATATCTCCCTTTGGTATGGAATATAATTTTTTCTTTGTGTGCATGTATGTCAGTGGAATATTCCCTCACTAAGCATTTAATTAATACGAGTTCACGTCCGATTTTCTTCAGCCATAACCTGGGAACCTATTGTTGTTAGAACTAATACGCACTAATTCATCTGAAAAGGCATTGGGAAGTATGTATTTTATTTCCATCTTTAGACCCTTTCCTAAAATACGGAGAGTTAGTTTTTTTTTTTTTTTTTTTTTTTTTTTTTTTTTTTGTATGCAGAAGATGAAAAGAACCCTTTATTCACTGTTTCTTGTAGAAGATCGTCCCTTAAACCTTTTACCACCTGTTGTCGTCATCCACCTAAGATAACTTACATATATTTCATGTTTATTTTATTTACATATTATATTATATACAGTTATCTTACATTCAGTTGTTTATGACATTATGTTTGTGGGAGTAATATTTCATTTATAGTTGACTATAAAGTCGTATGGGAATAATGCGAATGTTACGGTTTCAAATTCTTGAGTATGGTGTTTTCTCACATTCTTCTTTTACCAGAGATCACACTGAATCACTTAAAGAACTTGTTGTGTAGCGGGTTTGAATGAATGCTGTATAATATACTTTGTCCTCATGTTTAACATACGGTAATTCCTCTGCTCTAGGTTCATGGACATCAATGCTCACCACCAGAGCATCTTGACAAGCACTTGACACTTATGTGGGTTTTGTTGCTGCACACCTAGTTTATGCATTTGGCCTCGATGATGAACCAGACGAGCTCAGCGGCAAACACCTGTTGAAGAAAGCTCCATTAGAGGAACCTGCCCATTGCGCCCACAAGAAGCAATGTGTGTATTACAGAAATTATCTCCTTTGCTTCATAATTGAGGCAGTAGTATACATTTTAGTAATTTTGGAACCTCAACATTCTGCACTGAGACGGCGTTACGGAAGGGAGACCTGATATTCTGCTGCAGTCTTCAATGGTGGAGCAACTTTCCATGTTGCACAGTCATAGAAACCAGAAATAATGTATTGAGGGCTATAAAAGTTCTTAACAGACTTAGAGCCCTAGCTGAGATATGAGAGGATCAAGGTTAACGTTGTCAGGTCGCACACAGTACTCTTCAACAGCAGAACCAAACACCGCCACAGTACAGTACCATTAACAATATTTTGTGATACACTCAACTGGACAAGAAAAGTCCAATATCTAAGAGTAGAACTTGATTCCAAATTCACTTTCGTAGAACACATCTCGGACGTCAGACGAAAAGTAAATCAACAACTAAGCGTCATCTATTCTATTCTAAACAGCAATATCACCATAAGCAAACAGATGGGATGGGAATAGTGGTATACAAAAATGCCAACTTCGAAGATGCAGATTTTGATGGAAGTGGAGGAAGTGACAGATCCAATCGGAATCGTGGAAGAGAACGTGCCTTTCTTCTTTGGGCACCATTGTGTCGTGATCCATCATGCGTTCAATATCTGGAAGGAAACCCATATCCAACATCCGGTCTGCTTCATCCAAAACAAAGAATCTTACTGATGAGAACTTTATTCTTCCTCCCCCTAAAAAGTCATTTATACGATCAGGAGTAATTACATCCTCTCATGACCTGCTGTACCTGATGATATGCTGCATGGCTTCCATACGCAACAACTGTCTCGATGATGGAACCGCAAGCAAATTTTCTTGCTTCTGTGAAAATTTCACGGGCCAGCTCCCTTATTGGTGACATTACAATAGCATGTGGTTCACAGTGTTCTGATGTTATAATCAGTCTTTTGGTTCACTGACTAGCACATTAATTATTGGCAAAAGAAACGCAGCAGTATTTCCAGAACCTATTTGAGCACAGGCCATTATATCTCCTTCATTCATAACAATTGGAATTGCATGCTTCTGAACTGGCATTGTCTTCATATAACCGTATTTTTTTACATTATCAAGTATAAATGACAGAAGGCCTGATACCCGAATGTTTCTATTGGCTTGGGTATCCCCTCTCCAGTAATCTTTACAAAATGTTATCATATTCGTCCTGTTTTGATTTTTTTTAAAGGGGTGGCCCAACATTCGCCCTCGGCGGTAACGGTTATCCGCGGTACCTACGTCGTCTCCCCATACACGCGCAGCATCTTAAAACTATTCGGGTGAAGGTATACAGCCCCTCAAAATTTGACCTCTGGGTCCTCGCTTCCGAGGGGTGGGCAACAGAAAGTAGGGGAATGCCTGTTTGGGTGATGTACGGTGAGGATTTTTTCTCGGGGCCGCTACGGTAGCCGAGAAGGCCAAACAGGATCCCTGAAATCAGGCCGAACAGGCAACGGTCATGTCCTCCATGTTGGGGACTAGGCAGAAGAGAATGAGACTGAAAAATTCGTAGCCGGGATTTGAACCCACTTACAACCTTTTTTTACACACGCTAGTGTGGAAGAACAATTAATTTCCTACCTGCGTTGCGTTTCCTAGGATGTATGTTATAGCCGAACGAATTAAATGGAGTAGACTGGCTAAGTGAAAGGACACTGAATTTTGCTACCTGAAACATTAAGCGTGTTAGTGGGAAGATCAACGAAATAGGAAGGGAAATTAAACTTCAGGAACTTGATATTATGGTACTTACGGAAACGAAGAATGACTATAGTTAATTACTATATTTCTGTAATGAAGTAGCAAAAGTAAGGGCAAAATTGGGGGTTGCGGTCCTTTGAAAAGGAAATGGACACAGAACGTAAGAAATTGAAAGGAAAGTAATGAAAGGATAATACAGGGCAGGGCAACTGGTATTTTACTGAGCGCAGCCTGCTCACGACGTTACACTGGTAACTGTATGTTAAGCAGGGGGAGGGGGGGGGGGAAATTAAGGTTTCTCAGGATATCCCACGAGTCGCCCAGGCTTGTATTCTTTCTTTGCATTTGTTGAAGTGGTACAGTTGACACCTTTCGCTGCACATTTCACACTTGCATTAGTCGTTTGGTGGGTGGTATTTGTCCTCTGTGCACATTTTGTGGCGGTATCCGTGAGTCACAAGCCTTGTGATTGTGTCTTGGCTGCTCTTGGTTCAGTCCCGGTTCACTATGCCCTCTGTTTCACTTTATACGAACCACATTTGAAGTTAACTTGACGTAAGTTATATGTATACAAGTGTGTGTGTGTGTGTGTGTGTGTGTGTGTGTGTGTGTGTGTGTGTGTGTGTGTGTGTGACGCTCAATCTCCTCCAGCATATTTATTTTCTTTGCTAAAGAAAATTCTAATCTAGTAGCAGATTTTTAGGACAACTATAAAACCTGCAGAAAATCGCTTATCCATTTGGATGTTCATTGTTTATTCCAACAAACTATTCCCAAATTTGTCTATTTGCAATATAATATGTCATATATTATGTGTATATTCTATTTTCGCTTATGCATGATTCGTTTTCACTCGCAGCATATTCTCCATCTACTTCACGTAGCCAATGCAGCATGATCTCCCATAAGCAGCACAAGTGGTTTACTAACCCAGATAGCAGTCTATGCCTTGTTACAACTGACCTGACGGATTTTTATACACACAAGCACAAACATATTCCAACAAAAATTTAAGCTAGTGAAACTTTATTAGACATGAATACATTTGCTTCACAAACATGATAGTTACATGGCAGCTAATTTTATGTCAGAGTTCAGAATTAAACAAAATAAAAAGAACAGAAACAAAATAAATGATTAATGCATAGTTATACCTAATGACTATGTAACCATGGCATTTTGTATATTACAATCAAGATACAAAAAATATACATTGATATTTACAACTATCTTCACTCAAAAGTGCAAGCATTAACAAACTCAACAAAATAGTCTGGCATTAAATATTATGTGAGTTTTACAGAATACAGGAAAATGTTAAGAAAACCTACAAAGTGACCGTTTTCCAGAACTCTGTCAACACGCATTTCATGGCGTGTATTGTATATTTTTGTACACGGTTGCATTCAATTAGACTGTTTTAGTAGGAACATCCTGAATGGTGGACATTTTTAATTGCCAACTAAATTGACACTATGCTGGATTCAAGTGATTGGAGTCATTTGGAAGTGTGTGGCGGCATACCTACAATGTGATGATTTTGGTCACAATGCACTCAAATAATGACACATTACATAAATACTCAAAACACTATTTGTTGGTATTTCTGCAGAATTTGCAAAATCTACTCTCAATGTATGCGTCCGTTAAAGACAACCGTGAAACAAATATATAGTAGTACAACAAATATGTGATAGTGCCAATGTTTAAATAAATCTAAACGTTCCAACATATCACAGTAATTATTATACTGATTCTTACCAGCTTTGAACTTGCATTTCATTTTTAATCTAATAATACAATAACATTATAGTTAGGACAGCCATAAAACAGTTAGGACAGCCATAAAACAATCAGTTACATAATGAATAGGTTAAAGTATTTTTTTATATTTTTTTCCATAGCGTATTTCCCATTTTAAATAAATACCTATAGTTTATTTAGCACTGGAAGAGAAATATTTAAGATGCAAGTTATTTTTCTATTGTTAGATCTTAATGTCGTAACACCAAACTGTTTCTTAATTTTTGAGAATATTTAAGGCGTTTATTCCATTTGTTCTCTGTTTTTGAAACATCCTGTGTGTGTGTGTGTGTGTGTGTGTGTGTGTGTGTGTGTGTGTGTGTGTGTGTGTGTGTGTGTGTGTGTGTGTGTGTGTGTGTGTGTGTGTGTGTGTGTGTGTGTCGGTTGAAAACCAAAGTTGGTATTTATGTTTAATATCTTTCATGGATTCCAGACAAAGATTTTGAAGAATATTCTTCCACCCCAAACTACCCAGTTTAATGGAAAGTTTGCCAAAAAATCTATTTTCTCGAAAATGGCCCTAACGATTTTGATTAAAATGCCATATGTTTAAGACATTTTTATAGCAAATAAAACGTATATTTTGAATTTTCGGCTATAGCGCACGCAGTCCTCTTTGCTCTTGAGGACTTTTGCTTAACTGGTAAGCTGTAAGAGATAGAGCAACTCTTTCTGTACAAAAAATGTAGTTTTCATTAAAACACACAAGCTATATCCAAATGCGGGATATTTTTTTTTTTTTTTTTTTTGGCGGAGTGAACCATTTCGGAGGTATTCTTTGTTATTTGTATGTATTTTGCAATACTTACAGTTTTCTCAAGTTAAAGGTCGCTGTTCACTGTTTTATACCAGGTGAGTCAGCCGCGCCTTATTTTTTTGGAAGTTAGGCCACCCATCTAACGGCATGTGCGCCTTAGTCCAGTTTTGCGCTTACTAAAATGTATTGCTTGACGTTCTTAAAGAGAGGAATGCGCAAAATTGAGAGCAACAGTGCTTTAAGGGACAGAACGTACTCCTCGCTAAAGTACACCTCAAAAACATACGACTCGTTTACTCAGAGCGAATTCCGGTTTCCAGCCGATTTTACAAACTTGTTATTAGAGTATACATGGCAACGTAATTCAGTAAACGGCTCGGAAAAAATGGACCTATCATATGAGTACACTAACGTCAGCTAAAAAGAAAATGGTGGATTCTTGTACTTAGAGTAGGGATTGGCTGTCAAAAATTAGGAAAAATTTAGACACGCCTCATCCATCATGGCCCCGTACAGTCAAAACGGACATATTATTAAACAACAGTTTATTTGCATTTTTGCGTGAACTACGCCTCGTGCATCTCAATTAATATGCATAACAGATTTTGCCATTTAAGTAATAATATTAAAACGCCCAGTAAGTGATTACAACTGTCTTAAAAGGCTAAATCAAGCCCGAAAACTTTCGAGGTGGCAATGGCATAGCGCCAGGCATACAAGTCCTACTATTGGACGTGGCACGTGCTTTCAGGAAGTCTCGAAATAGGTGAATAGGATTGTGACGGGTTCTCTGCGCTTAACCTCCAATGACACAGGTTTGAGTCTCAGCGTTGTAAATATTCTTCTTCTTCTTCTTTTTTTTTTTTTTTTTTTTTTTTTTTTGTTTTTTGTTTTTTAATGTTCATCAAAACTTGGAAACCGAATTCACAATAATCTAATTATGAAGTCCCTGAGGGTTTAGGACATCATAATTTAAATCATTTTTGGTTGTCTGCATTTTTTATAGCATAATAATTCATTGTGTGCAAAATTGAGTTTAACTTCCATGTTAAACTCTGACAATGTAATTTCCTTGCTTCCTGTGTTGAAATGTGTATGAATGATCCTTATTTCAATTGCACCTACCTATAGGTGTGTTTAAACAACTACATAATTGTAGTTCACCAATAAAGAGACATCAAACAATGTCATAAAACATAAATAAAACAATAAAAATGAATACAATAACAGTTTTCAGAATTAATAGTTTGTAACTTGTGAGGATTGCATGGTTTATAATAATAAAATAATATAAAAAAAAAAAACTAGTACATGGAGGTGATTCGAACCACCTTCACAGCAGACAGATTACTTTGGAGTCTTGCGCCCGTTCCAACTGAGCTACCTAGTAACGTGTGAGCTGAACATTCCGTTTAGGATGTAATATTCGCTGGTTCCAGTGAACATTTGCAGAAGTACAAACGTCAGCTGTCTAATTACGAATATATTAAAAAGCTATGTGATAACATCTATATTAGTACTAATTTCATCGAGTGTTTAACATCCATGTTAAATACACGGGTAGAACCTAGAAATGGGGTCGATGTTTTCATGTTGGACCTTTAAAATACGGATTGCATAAAACTCGAGAATAAGGGGCAGCTGACTCACCTGGTATATTGACCATGGAAAGAGAACGAAATTTCAAAGCCCTCATATAGCGATCAGCTTTGAAAGATTTGACTATCACTCAAAGCCTGCTGTATTCCCATATTCCCCTTGTACCTACAAGAAAACCAGCAATAAGATAATTTCTGCAAATATTTATCTCGACTAGCACGAAGAAGATAGGGGAATAAGGGCTTGTAAGAATGGTTAGCACAGGAGTAAGAGAAAGTCATGTGAGTCAATACTTCAGATTTATAGAAAAACATCCGCGCGTGTGTGTATTTGTGTGTGTGCGTGTGTGTGTGTGTGTGTGTGTGTGTGTGTGTGTGTATGTGTGTGCGCGCGCGCGCGTGTCCTTGTCTGTAAACAGTATAACTCATAAACGAAAAGTCTCCTAAGTGCCAAACTTGGTATCTAGGTTTACCATCTTCCAAGGATATGATACAAAGATTTGCAAGAAAATCCTCCCACCTTAGACTATCCTTTATATAGAACAGTTTTAATTCATTTTTACAAAACTGCCTCTTAACGACTTTGGTTAAACTGCAAATGTTTAAGACATTTTCAACACAAATGAAATGTACGAGTATATCTTGAATTTTCTGGGAATGTTCTCAGAAGAACTTTTCATTCTGAATGACCTTTACCGTAAGGTGTTTTAATAAGATGCATTCAGATCCTGATGAAGGTCATGGGGAATAGATTCACCGAAGGCTCGACTTTCATATACCTGACACGGCTGATCATCCGCAAAGCCTTGATTTAATAACCCTCGCCGTGAAAGCTTCAAATCTTACACAAGATGCAGTAAAACGCTTTCTATCTCTTACGATTTCAAGTTATGCCAAAAGTCTTCCAGAATGAAGACTTTTGCGGACAGTCCCAGAACATTCAACATATACCTAAATTTCATTTGTCATAAAAATATCTTAAAATATATTTTACTTAACATATTTATAGCTACTTTGATAAATAATAATCTTCTAAAAATTTTCAACATAATGGTTAGTCTGGGTGGGGGGATTTTCTTGAAGACCTTTGTTTCGTATGCTTGGCAGATACCTTAAATACCAAGTTTGGTATTCAACCCACTTTTCGCTTTTGAGTAATACTGTTTACAGATTGTCACACACCCACGGAGCTTTTTCTAAAAATGATTTTTTATTCAGGGGATCTCAAAACGTGTACTTGTATTGAGATCTTGGCACTGAATTTGTTATTGGAATGCAGTACCTTCTGTACGTACTATGTTGTATGTGCTAGAGTATTTTTAGGAAGGCAATAACGTTGTGGTTGTGGATAGTGCTGTTAGATCCTTGACCAGCTTCAAGTCAGGGTGCTTCATTATCAATACCTTGAATTTTGTAAGAAAAAATTTTAATTTATTTGAAAATATTTCAAGTGCATGCAATTTACTCCAAGTTCAACAGAATTAGAAATGTGTTCTCAATATTTTACTACACATTTCTCACGAAATTGTATTTAAAAGCCTGAGCTACCTGTAAAACCAACATTAAAGTTTGTTTTAACAAAAGTTTTCTAAAATCTGAAATTTAAACATATGTAAAACATTTCTTCCTAAGGCAAAATACCTGTTGTAAACCTTTCCTTTGAGTTGAAAATATTTTAATCTGTTGTTAACGACGCTGTCAATTGCCGAGATCATATCAGCGTAGTCTGTGTGCCGGAATTTCATCCCACAGGAGTCCCTTAATATGCTGGTAAATCTACTGAGACGGGCTAGGGGCTTTTAAGCACACTTCAAAATCACCAAACTGCCCTGGACTTGAACCCTCGACCTTGGGAGCAGTAGGCCAGGGCATAATCAACTGAGCTACTCATATCAATCCTTTGGCTTGAGAGGTGTTTCGGAAATCAAAACCTATGTGATGTGAATTTTTACATTAAAATTAACTTAGAAGTCAAAATTTGTACATAATTTTAAAAAGTTTAGTGCAGTTACAATATAGCATGTGTAAAATGAAAGTGTCATATTTTTAAAATGCGCTCTAATGTAAAATACTTGATCTAACATTTACTGCTCGACTAGAGATGCCAGACATCTTACTCATAAACTAATATATTACTACGATATAAGGAAACGGTTTGAAGGTTCCCTTAAGATCACTCGTGTTCTGTCTGTATAAATGTGAAAAAAGTAGCATTGTTTCCGCCTTGCCATTCAGGTATAAAAACGTTTATCTGATATAAATGAGTTATTAACATTCAATATAACTAATGTCCACAATTTTATCCGAATAGTTCTCAAAATATAACAATAGAAAGTCCTTGAAAATATGTACAAGTGTTTTAATATTCAAGAATATTTGTCAATAAACATAGACTTAGTTACGCAGGGAAGTCCGCAAGATTTCGGTTGGAGAACGCTCGAACAACTTAGGAAAAACCTTTGTTATACTCCTAACACAGGGAAATAAAGTTACCTTCTTTTGTATCCCGAGGGAATTTACCTTCTTCCCAGGGATCTGTGTATCCTTTAACGGATTTGTTGACTACCGTTGAAATTTAAAGCTTCATAGAGAAAACCAATAAAATTAAAGTAAAGATACAAATCGCTAATGAGGAGGAAGAAATGTGTGTCTGTGCAAGAAAATCCAGAAGATTTCCGCAGTTGCATGGAGAGAATTTGTGGTCAGTTGGACGATATTACTTGTAGGGTGAACCTGCATCGCTCGGTTACAGGAATGGAGGCTAAGTAATTAAATGTGAGCACAGAAGTGAGTTATATTCTATTGATTTTGTGAGCGTAAGCAGCCAAATTAAGTAATTTTACGCATCCAGAAGTTAAATGTAGAGTGTACAAAGCGGTTAGTGTTGATTTAGAACAGCACCTCTCAAAGCTTAAAATTGCACCGGGTGCAATCCAAGGTGCAGAGGCTCCTTACACCTTGTATCGTGACTACTCGGTTAAGTTCGGCTCAACTCGCGAGCTGCAGAGCGAAGAATTGAGGAAGATAGACGGTTACCTTGTGAAATAGATACGTGCAATAGAAGTATGTAATAATGGTGCAACCTGCTCCAAAGAAGGCAAAGGATGCTGAAAGTCAATATAAGTCAGAGTGGGAACTTTCTTACTTTTCTGAAAATCGTGACCATAGAGTGAGGTGTCTCATCTGCAGTACCATAATTACATGAGTGAGAAAATCATCTGTTGAAAGACACTACAGCAGAGTACACGCATGGTGAAATAGAGGACACCAGAGAGGAAGAACTAAAGAGATTGCTGCATCTTGGAAAAAAGCATTCTTTGTCCAGAAATGAGGTTTGAACCAGTGCTTTCTAGATCATTAAAACAAAAGACCAGATTTGGCATTAAAACCCAAGTTAATCAGTTGAACCATGCACACCACACATAAATATTACACAGTGAGAAAGAAGGAAAGCGCTGAAAATAAGGAAGAGGGAGACGGCAAAGCGAGCGAGAGAGAAACATAAGTAAAGAGCGAGTGAAGTCTGTACCGAGGTCTATTTTTCATAGTCGTATTTTGCAACTTGCACCGTGCATGCACTCTGAGAGGCCCTGATCTAGAAGTATGCATATTTAAGGATCGTGACCGTGTTAAAGTAACCACATCAATGGAACTTCACCAATATATTATTCCTGGCTTATTTGAATGGTATTCTAAATTTATGCTGATTGTCAAGTAAAGTTTTGTGAACCCCATTTAGAACACTATTAGATCTCTGAATTGATCTCGAAATTGGCGAAAAAGCGAAACCTGCAGATTCCTAGTGACTACAAGTGCCTATTAAATGTGTATCACGTGTTCCCATTCTTAGAGCTTCCTTAAAGAAGCCCAGCTCCTTATTCCTGGCACCACACAAACACAGGATCCTACTGACGTCAAGGCTGACCCTGAGAGATCAGCGCGTCAGCTACATCGACGAGGACGACGAAGGACACAGATGCCCAAGGTCATCACTTCGACGACCAGAGGTGTGGGGGACCGAGAGAACGCTACAAAAGAAATGTGCTCTGGTGTGTTCTTAGTGTACAAACACAACCCTTACGACATATTACCAAAATGAAGCGTTGTTTCTATTCTTTTTATTCTTTTTTCAGTAGATTCTAGTAATATACACAATGCATATATAATGTGCTTTCAACTTTTGACTCGATTAATGCCTGCATTTATAGGCTATTGCCATTTCATTTCCACATATTACAAATTATTATATTAGAAAACCAATCATGTGCCAGCACCTGAAGCTGCTCTTATAAATGACCCCATGCTAAGTATTGGTTGTGCAGGAAGCCCAAAGAATGGTGAAGTATCTTGGCAATGAACAGCGCCAAGTAACGGAAATTATATAAATGCAGTACATGGTAATTATATTTTAAAAAACTAATCCCTTTTAAACCTAATAACACATTCCTCAACAAATACTAAAGATATTATATTTTCTGAATTGGATCCGATTATTAAAAACAAAGACACATCCTTTAGAAACGGTTAACCTAACATTGCCAATTAAAAATGTGGAAGTGGAGCCTATCTACTCCTCCAACATAACCAATATAGACGCTATTGTAGCGTTTAAGGTGCACAAGCTATGCAGTAGGGGGTAGCTGTTGCTCATCTCCTTAGTGGTGTTGCTTACAAAACGGGAGACTCAGATTCGATTCCCTTACCGGCGTGGGGATTTTCTCCCTCTAGGAGACCTGGTACGGGGTGCACTCAGTCTCATTAGGTCTCTGAGGGGCCAATTGAGGAGCTACTTGCTTGGCAAGTGTGGACCCCTGGTCGTGTTGACCACATACCGGCGTCACAATGATGGGGGCGCCACAACCATATCCCAGCCTCCAATACTGCACCCCTCATGACGCAGAGGTGGCGGATGCAGCGGCCGAACGTAGACCTTGGCTCGGAAAGGGCTATTGCGCCGCGGTATTAGGACATTAATTTTAGTGAAAGGCTTGAGAGGCAGAATGAGAACTGAAAAATTCAATGCCACAGCCGGGATTTGAACCACAGACCCTCCACTTTACGTGCGGCTGCTCTTACCATGAAGCTAGTCTGACAACTTGCAAGTGTGACATTGACTTCTCCAAGCGACTCGTATTTTTCCTTACCTGCCCCTACTATCGTGTAAAATAAGGAGCGAAGTGCAGCAGAAGTAAACAAGTAACTAATATAACCTACTGGTAGGTTATACCAACCTGGTGGATTTTAATGTGACTTACGCATTTAAAACTTTAGTCGCTGTTTTCAAGTTATTGATATTTTCATCACTTTTCTTCCTGTAAAATGTTGTTTGCGGAGTACTTTTGATGGTGGATAGCTGGAATTTGCCACACAAGCTCGCACAGTCGCAATGAATAAAAACTGCCTTCGGTTCCTTCTATTGTGAGGTGCATTTAAATATAATTTCTTAATTTTCAAACACAAACGTTGGAAATTTTTAGGCAAAATGAAAACACACCGATAACTTCAAAAGTGTATACAACCCAAACTATAAGAGACACACAGAAACCTAGGGCAGTTTTTAAAATTGCGCGTAATCTTAACCTCAGATTAATATATCGAGCCAACGTTTTAAATATTTTATGGTAAGTGACCTTTTAGTGACGTAACAAACAAGAAAATGTAATCATAACATAACTTAATAACTTCCTACGTAAAATCCAGTCTATAATTATAATTTCTAATAATGTGTTATCAGATTTTAGCTATTGTAGTATATTTTACACATTCAATACTAGGATTCATTAAATTGTAATATAGATTTAATGAAAAATTAATACTTTTAGGAATACTAACCTTAAGTTTAACTACAGTTCAAAGCATTAGAGCAAAATGGTTGACATGTGTGCTCTAACATATTTGCATGGCATACATTTAAAATTTTAACATTCAGTTGTAGATGTCCTTAAGGGATCCTGGGACTGAAATTTGAATTTTCTATATTTTTATAGGTATGAACTGAATACTATGCACAATTAAGGGGTTTTATGTTATGCACTTCCACATAAAACCTCAGCACAATCTGTTTTATACCTTTGAGGGAATGAATCATTCAAATCTATTCACAAAGCAAAAATACCATAATATTCAAAATATTCCATGCACATCATGAACTAAGATATCACAAAAGTTTTATTATTTTGTAAACTCTAATTTCCCAACAAACACTATCAATCTCTGGAAGGAAGAAAAAAATAATTTCTTTTAAAGTAATTAATTTCTTTGCTTTGATGGGCATTGAATATATTTTTTTAAACTTTTTTGTGTATTTAATTTGTTTAAAGCTGAACAAATTTTCAGATTTTGAAACCAAAGACTGAATTTGAACTCACATAAATGGAGCAAATGCTGGAAAAATTCTAAGAGCATAACACGAAATTTAATGCGCATGGAGTACAGTATTAAAAATGTAAAGTCGAGAAAAAACAATGTTTCTACATGTGCATCATGGCCATGAGTCAGATTATCTGTTTGTGACACTTTCCTTCTTTTGTCTAGTAGTCTCTTTCCTCAGATTCATAGCTTAGTGACTCCTTTCTGCTGAATTTGGTTATTTTTGAGCTCTCTTTGACCCATATTTTGTTGAAATACTGCCCAAAATGTCAGCAGAAAAGGGTCGTTTAAATGTAGCGCACATGGCATTTCAAACCTCCGCTAGACCTTTAAAAAATGGCAGAATCTAAAAAAATTAATTGTCAACCGATGATTGAAGGTTTGGAGAACATCTATATGTATGAATCTCAAAATCGTCAATTTTATAATTCTCCTGTAATTTTTCAGTCACAGGGTTCCTTAAGTAACAATAGTTTCAAATACTAGTTATCTCTACGAAGATTTGCTCATAAATTAAACATTTGTCGATCGTACATTTCTGGTTATATTGTAAAAAAGCTCAGTAGTTAGAGACAATTACTTCTGTTCTTTTAGGGTGGCAGTAATAAATTATTTGTAGTAAAATACTATTATACTCAAAATTGATTTAAAATTGGGCACAATTCGTCACATTGCACAGGAACGTTCTTGGCAATATGGTGTTAGTAGAATTCTAAATCCTGTCCGTCCTTGCAGCACGTAATACACACGGCGTTGTGATATAGTATTACACAAGGTAAAGACTAATATCTCCAAAGTTTTCAAAGATGCAATATTCCACTACGTTTCTGAACACTTTTAACACTTTTATCAGGACCCTCCTTGTGTGTACCTAAAACCTATTGGAACAACAATGCTACATAGACCACTCTCCAGAAACACTAAAAAGAACTTGCAGAAACTGTATTGCTGATATGTAACACGATACATTTTGAGGGTCAATAAGGTTTTAGCAGTTACTCCATTAGACAGACAGTAGTGTTTTCTAAACTTTGCCCTGGACATTACAGGTTACACAACATGAGGAGCAAGAAATAGGTGAAACTGCCGCGTATTGTAAGGTCACGTCTTCAAATCACGTATCGGACAACAATAATTAAGCTTAAACAAGAAACTGAAGTTACTCGCGATGTCGTACATACACGTAGTGATTGGGTGATTGCAATGCATGAACCTTGGCACGGAAACCACTGTCACTGTTAGCAGAGTAGTGCACCAGGCGTGTCGATCCATCTGGTTCCACCAATTTGTAGAAACCTTCCACTTTATCACCGTCGCGCTTCTCAGCTTGTTCCTTGAAGTCTCGGGTTTGAGGGTCGTGCACGCCATATCTGAAGGTGTACTTGGGATGAGACTGTAACATTGAAAGAGTTATTAAGTTCTAGTTCAAAAGGAACATACGGATCATAAGCCAAATTATCCAAGATCTCTAGTACTGAACTAAAAATGTTACTGAAAGTCTTTACTTCTCGTGAAATTTTAAATCTAGTAACTCAGATGTAGATATAACACTTCTGTTGCAATAAATTTGAATGTACTCGCATTCATATACAGCCATTACAAATAATTGTATTCTGATTTAATTTTCGATATAGAATAGGCAGTTTGAATTAATTTTAACGGAGTAATCTAGAATTGTATTTTATAATAGGAACAAACATGAAATATTACACGTACTTCAATACTTATAACCTCACTTCGCCTAGATCTCTATATGCAGTAAAGTTTAGACTTGAACATTAGTCACTTCAAAAAGTAAAAATAAAGGAAAAGAAATTTTATGAAGCATGAATTATATTTAATCATTTAAAAAGTGTAAGTGAAATTATGGTTGTTAATTTCATATGTTTTGCCGATATATCTTAATATTTATAACTGCCAAGTAACTGATTACTGTCAAGTGAAACTGCCGCGCAGCAGCCCTTTTCGGGCCAAGGCCTAGCACCCAACCGCTGTTCCCCACATTTGCCCGCCATAGACGGCATGAGTGGGGTGCAGTAACGGAGGTGGGACGTAGTCAGCACCCCGATCCCTTCCAGCCGGTTACGCGGTCTTCGCAACAGGGACCACTACTTCTTAATCAAGTAGCTCTTCAATTGGCCCCTCAGGGATCTAACGAGGCTGAGTGTACCTTGGACCGGTCTCCCAGGGGAAGAAAATTCCAACGCCGGTTCCGGGAATCGAACCTGGGTCTCCCGCTATTTTTATATCTACCTCATGTTAATAAAGATAAACGTTAGTAGAAATGGTTGCATAATTCCTTCTAGATACAATGGGAATAGAGAAATGCTTAAACTATATTCCTTAAGAATTTTCTTGTAATTCAGGGAGACTCAAAACATATTTTTAAAATAATCTTGGTACCGAATTTTTGGGTGGAATAGGTTACTTCGTCTACTTACTGTATGGAACAGAGGAAATAAAAATGTAGCGGTAGTAACGTGCATGACAACAGAAAACACGAATAAAAATAAATGAAGGATCCAGGAAAAGAATGAGCAAGTCCAGTTTTATAAATTCTACAGGACATCAATGTTTCTATTTATACCTTTTTACGATCTTACAATTCTGTAACATTTTCACTTACTTTGAAAAATTATAAAATCTCAAGTAATATTCTGTAAATATATAGCAATATTATTGCATAAGTATTGAACCTTTTGATCTACCTACATGTTAAGAACTTGAGTAAGAGTAACTCAGTCTATGAAAGAAGAGGCTGTCCATTAACTCAAAGCAGTATAATTTTTGCCCATCACAGAACTTCAAGCAATAGGAACACTGTCAGAATATTCTTGTGCTTCTGACCCACAAAATGTTTTCAAAACCTGCAGTTCTCACGAGAGATGGGTAACAGGTCTGAAGATATAAAGTAGAATAAAAGAGAAGTTTATCTTAAACTATATCATAGTAAAAGCAGAGAAGCTTTGGAGATCATCGTACAATCTTACTCAAATAAGAAAACTCAGGCAAGTAAACTGTAGTCCATTGGACTCTCAGCTGGATAAGCCTATTTGAAAGTAGCAATCACTCATGCTCCATTACAAGTCGTCCTGAATGTGACAAGCCTTGAGTGAGTCGTGTCTATGACGAGTTTTCTAACTGCCCGGGTAGCAAAGGACACTTTTCTGCTCGTACATAGAAGGGCTTAGAAATACTATCCATTAGCGAATGCTTTTAAATGTCGCTTCAACAACATTAATCACGGCTTTGAACAAGAGGATATGAACACCTCTATCCAGTCTCTTGAGACTTCTGTGTGAGCTTCCGGTTTATAAGTCCCTCCCATGATTTATCACATTCTAAGTAAGAATTTCCTCTTATTGGGAACGTTTCATAGTGTCAAATCTTCTCTCTACTGTAACCAATTTAATGAACTAAGCCCCTTATTTTCCTATTGCATATTGACTGAGCTCTTATAAAGATTTTCTTCAAAGCTAATTTACAGTATGACTGAATTTGTTTCCTCCAACTTATTATACTAGAAAATATGGGGCCTGTCTCATATTTCAATATACTTGTAAAAACTCAAAAAAAATGGATTTAGCTCTTTCTTTTCCTGGACCCTTCAAATATTTATAGTACTTTAAGGTCTGCGTACCTAGAAACTCTTTAAAACATCTAAAAAGGTGCAAGAATATTAATCCTGTAGAAAAATGACACCTTGAATTATGTAACAACCGTAAAGCTACATTTTGTTACTTCAAATAACTTATTAATAAAATGTCTCTCAAAGGAATACGCACATCTTTTGACAAATTGAAGAAAAAAGATATATTTAAAAACATTACGGCCCTAATATAGGAATAGCTGTGTACTAGATACATTAAGTTCCATTGTCATGCATGCGGGGGTAGCCTTTATGTCTAACAATAAGTTTCTTCTAAACGCACTAATAAATAAATGTTAAAATTTAAAGAACTTGCAAGACTAATTTCAGCAACCGCTTTCAACTTCACAGAAAGGAAATTAATAAATACATTTTTATGAACTGAAGGAGCAATCTCAGCTTTCTTGTGATTTTGAAACGTGATCTCTATAAATACTCTAGTAATTTCGATAGAAAGCTTGAACATTGCAGTACCTTGGAATCAAAATGATTGCCCTCCATTCTGCAACATGGGTTCAATTTCCAACTAAAATATTTTTAGTGGTTTTATTTTCCCGAAGCTTTTGTTTAAGATACGAATATCAGATAATTTTCAATACTAATATCCTCCGGGATCATCTTCCTTATCATTCGCTGACTAAGAAGTGAGAGTGGCCTTGAACAAAATAGCAATGATGGGCATTCTTGAGTGAGTGAGTGTGTTGGGTTTAAGGGCCCGTCGACAACTTGGTCATTAGGGCCTGGGCATTCTTGATGGTGCTTCAGAAATATTGGTGATATAATTGGTTTATTATATCTTTATAACATACTGAATGGCACAAACAAGCCGCTCTTCCTTGAGGTTGGTTTATTCCGAGTAGTGCAAATGCCAAACGGCTTGCCTAGTCAGAACTATAAAGAGGATTCCATACCGACAGAGAGGAGAACTTGCTAAATGAAAGACCAGGGCTTGAAAGCAAACACTAACTGCCGCACTGGTCGCTAGAGCGCCTGCCTGCTGTGCGAGGGGTCCCAGATGCCATTCTTGGCTGGGTTCGGAAAGTTGTCCATAATCAAGAACGTTATTTCGTTTCAATTCTTCCAGGGTGTGTGAGTTTGTCTTGTACAGTTTATGTTTTAAGTTACCGCAGTGAAAGAAATCGCTTATTGGAGCTCTGAGAAACTTTTCCCCTCTAATGGTGCAGCATATACCGATTTTTTCGTCATGACGGTTACTTCATGAACAATATTAGGTTCTGAGTTATAGACCTATTCTTTACGAGTCAACAGTTGACGCCCCTGCATACGTGAATACAATTTTTCCACGTTTTTTAGATGATTAATAAACAGGCAGCGTGATTTTGCCTTTTTTAACACGACTCTGCAACAGCTCATACGGCCAATCTTTCGATGAGAACAATTGAAAGTGTGTTTCAGGACAGAATTATTAGTAGTGACTTGTGATTCCCCCGACCTACAGTCCGTCTGGTCTAAGTTGGAACATGACCTACTTAGCGCTACCCCTCCCTGTGATAGGGGAGGGATGACAACACATCGCCACGGCTATCCGCGACTGCCTAGTCTGCGTCTGTCGGTAATACGTGTTTCGACGAGTGTACGGGCTACTTATGTACCTTAATATTGAGAGTGAAATATGGAAATGCTGGTGATGCGTTTAGTCCTGCTCATTGTGTTGACAATCGTATTGTTCCAAGCTGGTGTTGGAAGAAAGGGGAAACCTCTTCAATCTGATGCACGGGAAGTTGTATGTTTGGTACATAAGTGTTTTGCTGATGAACTAGAGGCGTTAACATCGGGTAAACCAACAATGTCCGTGACACAGGTCATGGAAAGAACCGCCGCAGCTACTGGTGTATCTCACACTTCAATATACAGAATTTTGCAAGAAAAGAAGAAAGCAGACGCAAATGGGACCGCTGTTAGAACACCAAACGACCAAACAGACAACCAACAAGCACAACAGCCGCTTCATTTACAAAGGCGGCTATTCGTAGTACAATTTATAGGTCGTACACATCGCATTTCTTGCCCGAAAATTGGAAAGCTGTCTGTGAGCATGTGAAGCGCGTAGAAGAAATGTACTGGGGAAAAAGACGAATTAATGGACGACATATTGGACAGTTTCAACATAAGTTTAGAAGACAGTTACTCTGAATTGGAAGATGCGTGTGAAGACTGCGGATGTGATCCAGCATCCGATATCCATGAAGCCGAAGATCTTACCAGCTTACCGGGACCCTCCAAGGAACCCTTCTTGGACGGGATCTCTATACTGACGCTATCTAACAGCAGTTATTAAAGCGCTGCTCTCTGATAGCTGCGCTATAGTCAGGCAGTCAACCGCACCGTTGCATGTTGCATGGAACCGATGCGAAATGGGATTAGGCAGTAATGGAGTACCCACAAGAGCGCGGGCAGTAGTGCGTTCTCTCTCTAATTCCCATGTTTCAACATAAACCGAACGAACTGTAACCCCCTGCGATTTCTATCTCTGGGGCAACTTAAAACATAAAGTGTACAAGACAAACCCACACAACCTGGAAGAATTAAAAGAGAATATCCGTCAGGAAATTGCCAGCATTTCTCAACGTGAAGTACGGCGAGAGATGGGTAGTTTCCTAAAGCGGTTCCTAAAACGTATGGACAACGACGGTGGCCAGCTTCAGCATCTCATTTCGTAAAGTTGGTAACTAAAGCCTTTAAAAGTACTTTAAAAAATGTTGCATGGTTTCATCCGCGCCTTTGTATGATAGCGGCAGACGGCGAGTGCCGAGGATGCGAAAAGGCAAAACGCCGAGCAGCCCGTTCGAACTTTCTTTTGTTCTCCCTGTTTTGCGTTTATTTTATAAAAGATGAAACATTTGATTTTAATATCTAAGCCAAAAGAACCAGATATAATCCATGTTTTGATACTATTTTCTTAAATGTCTTATTTCTGATTTTCTTTAAAGTATTAGAAAAAATTAGAAAATAATACTAATAATAATAATAATAAAAATAATAATAGTAATAATAATAATAATAATAATAATAATAATAATAATAATAATAATAATAATATTAATAATAATAATAATAATAATAATAATAATAATAATAATAATAATAATAATAATAATAATAATAATAATAATAATAATAATAATAATAATAATAATAATAATAATAATAATAATAATAATAATAATAGTAATAATAATAATAATAAACAATGGAGGAAAGTGAGCTCTGTATTATGTGAGTTACCTGAAGGCCTGTAAATTTGTGATAGGTTCCTGTAGCATAATGAAATGCACTGGGTGTATGCTGCTGTGCTTGGACCACTGTTGACAAAACTGCAATCACTGCCAGCTAGAATATAATAGAAATAATATATAATTGATATAATATATATGATATAATTGTATTATTCTGTTTACATTGTCATAGGCTTAACGTCCTATTTTAATCATTCTAACTCAAATTATATTAACGAAACCATATTTAGCTGTTAGTGTTATGCGTAATCTAGTTCTTTGAACATGATTTGTGTGGTTGTTGTTTAATTAACATGAAACAGTTTGTTTTAAGATAAATTACAAGGAAGGAATTCTAATTCTAACTAGTGTTCATGTTCTATTTCATGATTTTAAGTATTGTTATTATAAGCTTTTTACTTTCTCTACTACGTATAGTAAGTAGGGGAAGTATTGTATTCGACCCAAAATTTCGATGTCGAGATTTCACCGGAAATGTATCCTTTGGGGCCCCCTGAATCTTAAAAGATAAAATATTAGGAAAAGATCTGTGTGTGTGTCTGTGTGTCTATCTGAACGGCATAACTCAAAAACTTAAAAGTAGTTTTAAAAGCTATGTTGGTATTTAAGTTTAATATGCATCCTCCAAGAATGCGACACAAAGATTTTTGAAAAACATTCCTCCACCCTAAAATATTCTTTACATGGAAAATGTTTTGAAAATTTTGCTTCTTTTCTAAATGACTCTAACGGGTTTGATTAAAATGCTACATGCTTAAGATATTTCTATGGCAAATGAAATACATATTTTGAATTTTCTGACTATAGCTCACGTAGTCCCGTTTGCTCCAGATAGCGTTTGCATAACTAGTAAACCGTAAGAGATAGACCAAATCTTGCTATACAAAATGTAGATCTTGTTAAAACACATAATTTATGTCCAAATAAACTTTTTTGAGGATGAACCATTTTGGAGATATTTCTTGTTATTTGTGTGAGTTCTGAAATACTTATACTTTTCGCGAATGGAAGATCGTTATTTACATTTTTATCTGCTGGCCGTGCAAAGGGAACGGAATTTCCAAGCCAACATATAGTGACCAGCTTTAGAAGATTTGACTCTCTCAAAGCCTACTGTATTCCCATATCCACCTTGCACCTACAGGGAAATAAGCAATAAGATAATTTCAGCAAATGTTTATCTCAACTTACGCGAAGAAAATAGAGGAATAAGAGTTTCTAAGAATAGTTAGTACAAGAATAAAGTAATTTGAGTGCAGCACATCACAAGTGATCAGAAGACTAAATATTCTGCTCCTGCGAAAAAGCGAACTTGGATAATGGGGAATATAATAATCGAAACGTAAACAAATCAATGTTATGTATGTTGGAAAAACATCCGAGTGAATTAATGAAAACAGAGAGGAGGAGTAAAAAATATGTTCTGCGTAAAGATTAGTTTGTACATAATGAGCTATTCCTTATATATAGTTCCAATATTAGAGAGGCAATCAGCGTCAGAAAGCTTTTGATTTGGAAACATGTAGAAGTTAAATTGATGAAGAGTAGCTATTGTTTTGTTACATACTAAGCATGCAATGGTTTGTTCTACTGTTGTTAATGTCCTCAAACACAAGCTAATATTATTTACCTTATACATGACTGTCGTCTGGTACTGTGGAAAGTACGAGACACTCTTATATACATGTTTTACCTCCTGTAAGAAACTCGATATCCGAATCGCCCCACTTCCGCTGAGAGGATATCCGATGGCCATGAAAGTCTCATCTTTTCAGTGGGAAGAGTGCACATTGCACTTTCTTTAGTCTTCGGTTCAAAATAATTTATTTCATAGCTGCTATGACAATCGATATGTTTCGATTTTGTAATTTTTTTCATTCCTTGCGCAGTGGTATGACATTTCCATTATATTTTAACCAGTTTGTTGTTTTTTAATTTGTTGCACTTCAGGTTCCACTTTTCCTACCAGATTTAATCTCTGTTACACTTTTGCAATAATTGTAGTATAATTTTCTTTTTTATATTTTAATGTCTGTTTCAACTGTACTAAACACGTGTTAAACATTTTACTTCTTGTTGTTGTTGTTGTAGTGTTTAACGCCCGCTTTTACTACTACGGCACCGCAGGCGGTTTTTACTTCTTCTCTGACTTTTGTCAATATTGGCAATCCTTGAAACTGTTCTAATAGGTACAGAACTTTCATTCTCGTCTTGCAACTTCACATTTTCTGAGGTATTATCCATGCTAAACAATACAAATGATAATAAACGTGATATGCGACTGTATTATTTATAAAACTCAAGCTATATATAATACCACTATGTTGCATCTGAACCATGTTGGCATACGAGCATAAAACCTTTATTTTCCCCTTCTTTTTCTTGATTTTATCTGGAATGACAATATGGTTTTCACTTGAAATTCCTGTCTGCATATCATGCTTCACAATTATATTCGCAGTGTAGCTATTTCCATTCCAAACATATTTTTGTGCCTTACACTTTCTGTAAAACGACAGTGACTTGTTAACTCTCAGAACAACTTCAAATTGGCCAGTAAATCTAAAAATGCCACAAAGCATAAATCATTTTTCAAGAGAACTGGGATAGCAAGAAAATTACAGCAAGGCCACAAATAGAAAGTAATGTATAATCCAGTCATACCCAACAAAATCATTTTGATGACAGAAGAAAGGCTACTGCTTCATTTCAATGTGCTCACTCTTATAATCAGCGAAAAACACGTATTTTAGTACATGTATTCCAAATTTCCAACTCTGTTATAGTTAATGCATGTGTACTTATTTTGATTAGCATACGTAACGAAATTTCCCATACTGAAAACTGAACATTTTATTTTGCTATCCATCAGTGCACGTTGTCCTCGTATGTCACTTCATTTAAAAATCTCACCTCTGGATGTCAGTGGTTCTTAAAGAAAATTATCAAATACATGCTTCTGAAAGTTAACAAAACTTTACACTCTAGTTTATGTGTCAATGTTCTCTTTAGAGATCTTGTGATTCAACATCATTATATTCACAATGACAGAACGATGCTCAAACACGTTTCTGAACTGTTAAAATAGTAGGTATAATCTGAAGAATCTCATGACGGTATGATAAAAATAGCATTCTCAGTGAACATTTCTAATGGTGAAAGAAGATATGTCATTTAAATTGTAATATTATTTAATACTGTAATGATAATGTTTGGATTACAACAATTAAAATGTATTTACGGGAATATAAAGTGCACTTTTTTGACCAAATGTAGTACTCAAATTCTCGGTGCTCAATAGATTCGCTGGCGTTTAAGATTCGAGAGGAAATCCGTACCATAAAACGCCAATAACTTAATTCAATTTTTTCGTTTATTACGTCACAGTAGATTGCTGAGTTAACATGCGTCCGGAAACCCGCGACAGGTTTGCCGCTCATTTATCATTGGCGTATTATTGAGTATTTTTAGTCACTATATGGAGGGCAAACAGAGAAGAATGTCACATGATGCTTCTTTATGGCATAAAGTAGCTCTTTATGCTGAAAAAATGGTAATATAAAAGCAGGAAGGGAGTTCAATGTATCAGAGAGCAACGTTCGCTTGTGGCAAAAACAGAAATTGGCATTATTTACTACTAACGCTAATAGGAAGAAATTTACGAGTCGTCACAAAGGAAGACACTCTGAAGTTGAAGAAAGTGTTGGAATGTGTGCGTGAAGGGAGAAAAAATGAGCAACCTGTGACTGGTGACAGACACTATATGAAAGAAAGCTAAAGAGGAAGCTGAAGTTCTTGGTAGGTAATGACGCTCTCAGTTGCTAACATTAGATAATACACTTAACAAAGGGAATATATATAACATTTTTAAAATACTATTTGAGCTCAAATGTAGTAATGAATACTCAAAATGTTTGAAAACCTCTAACTATTGCTCATTTTGTAAGTACATCTTTAAGATGAAGTAGTACTATCTTGAAGGACAAAAGGCCAGATATCTTTCTTTATGCTATCTGGCTCCATTTCTCACCTTCCCTAAGGCATTACATCTAAGTTGAGGAACAGTTTAACATAGAGTTAATGTAGCGTAACAATCACGGATTCCGGGTTTATGAAGCTAATAAATCTGGTGATTTCAATACGTCGTTGGCCAAATTTAGGATTTCAATGTATGGAGGGAAAATCTTGGTTTATTTAATAGCATTCAACGTCCGTTCTTATTGCAAACGACATCACAGGTGGTGACACTAATGACCAGGCTAAGAATTCTCAAGAATTGGCTACCAGTTAGCTACACTCAAACCATCACCAATGCACAAAAATTACAGTGACCACGACGTGGCCTATGGTTTATCTGCAATGCCAACAGACTGAATAGGAATGGGTTTGTAGTGGTTTGTTATCTACGACGTGACAGTATAACAGTTGGTAACAGTTGAACCTAACTTCCCCTTTTCCTGGCTTTTATGCCTTGAAATTGCTATGAATACTGACGATATATGAAATGAAATGATAATTGGGAGGTAAAGTAAACGTTTCAGGCCTGTGTTTACGGCACCTCTCTGGCGCTTGCCAGTTTATGATGGCTGAGGGAAACATGGACAAAACCTCAGTTAGGGAGAACGGTTCTTTTGGGATTTGAAACACGAACCTCACGAGCTTAGTGATTTCAGTATGCATTGGCAAAACGTGATTAGCAAAACTTTGTAATTTTACTACGTAAAGAAAAAAAAAACTTGGCAGTTTTAATATATTATTAAGAAAGCACGGTGAGTTCTGGTTGTATTCCGGGATCTTTGCTCATTTCAATGCACGATTAAGCGAGATTAATTTCAGATTTGGTAATGCTAGCTGAAATATTTCAATTCATTTTTGGATAAACTTGGTTGGCAAAGTTTTGCGGTTTCACATATATTGAAGACAGTTTAATGACTCCATTGCCCGCTTGAAAAGCACGGTGACTTATGGTCTCATTTTGGAAAGCTTGGTGATTTCAACGTATAGTTAGGCGAGCTTCTTGACAGCAATGCGTGATAACACAAATGCATTGTTGGGAAGGCATGGTGAGTTCAATTCTTGCTTGAGAAAGCTCATAGATTTCAGTGACCAGTTAGGACAAATTTTGAATTCACTACTTATGTAGTTGAAAAAGCTCGATGACGTCAATACCTGGTTGGAAAAGTCCACTGCTCCCCACAAGTAAAGAAGTCGCGTAGTAACATTTAGCTTGGAAGCTTTAAACCTAGCTTGGCTAGTGACATAACGCGCTCTTCCACTAAAGATCATTCCGGTTTCTCTTCTCAAAGAATCAGAAAACTTGTTGAACAAGAGACAATGACCAGGATATGCATCTCATCTTTCATGCGTAGAGTAGTCATTCCGATGCACACGCCCATGCTTTAGGCGGTCACTTGCATGCCCTCGCCTTACTCCACAAACAGTCCAACACTATGACCAGCTCTGTCTGTCACAAATGAGACTAATTTCGTGACAAATAAGCAAGGAGTGTCAATTCTATGCATCAATTTAATATTACAACTTTTAAGGTCTCATGCATATCGAATTTTTGAGAAAATGTTTTTTCCCCTTATCTATTTATTACTCTTAAATAAAAACGCGAAATAAAAGTTTCCTTAAGTATAGAAAGTGCTACAAAATTATTATATTACGTAAAGCTAAAACAAATTGCTTGCAAATGTTCCGCAGTTCCTCATGCAATACAGGATAGAAGTTCATCATAACCTGCTGCTGTTATCTAGGCAGAAGTGAGACACGAACTCTGGCCCAGGTGCCCTAGAAGTAAGATGTTAATCAATGCACGACGTCACACAATAATATACAATGCTGTCTTTAAAATACTAAGAACGAGAAACTCGTGAAGAGGTTCTTTAATAATCATTTTATGGATTTTTCAGAACAGCCTATATCATCGCTATTAACAGGTTCACGCAGCAGCTTCTAAATTCTTAGCCCTGCAGTGAGCTTTGACAGGGATATAAATTATGCACTGCCAGTAAACAACAAAAAATAAAC
This sequence comes from Tenodera sinensis, assembly GCA_030765045.1. Classification (NCBI taxonomy): domain Eukaryota; kingdom Metazoa; phylum Arthropoda; class Insecta; order Mantodea; family Mantidae; genus Tenodera; species Tenodera sinensis. Next base: position 284,387,621 of record CM060964.1, on the reverse strand, counting down.
ATGTGTAAAACTTCAGTGCTCCATCTGTCGAAGAACTGCCACATTTGTGTCAATACCACAGAAATGTCATCATCGCTGCTGTTTTATTGCTGCAAATCTTGTGGAATCATCTATGGAACCTTAAAATCTAAGACAATCATACGTATTATTGGTAACATTTTTAAAAATAATTTTGAAACGTATAATAAAGCTTATAGTTTCAACATCGAGTTTCTTTCTTATCGAAAACCTGCAGAATATATTCGGTTAGTTTGCTTAATACTAAAGTAAAGTAACCCATTCTGTTATCTGTCTCAATTATGGTCAGGCATACTTGTTCCTCTTCACTCTATACCATACAGACAACTCAGATTGCGTTGTTTAGCTTACACATGTTCAGCCTTAGCATTGAGAGTACAAACGCTCATGTGTTGGGTAGTCACATGACTTTCTCTACCCGTTCTACAAAAACATTTTTACAAAAGCCTATTCTTCTATCTACATCATTTTAATCGAAGGAACTGGTTTTATTGCATCTTTCATTGTAGAGACAATGGGAATAAGAGAATACAGTAGGCTTAAGCGACAGTCAAATGGTGTAAGAGCTGGTTTCTAAGTAATGACTTTGAAATTTCGTCTCTTTTGCATGACCATGAGGGGAGAAAAAGTAAAATAACGATTTTCCATTTGAAGAAGGCATAATGATTGGAAAATTCAGTTTTTGTGTAGTAAGACTTTGTCTATCTCTATCCCTATGTCTTATTAAAAGTAAATAGCCCTTCAGAAGCTATTCCCAGAAAATTAAATATATACATTTCATTTGTCATGAAAATACGAGTATCTCAAACATATAGTAATTTAATCAAAATGGTTATGGCTATTTTTAAAAATAAATCAAGCATTTTTAAAAATTCTTCATGCCATTTCCCTTCGTTCTATTAAAAGAACTACACTTAAATTGTAAAAGTATAATATTTTACAATTGAAAGCAGGGACGATCATTAGCATAGATAAAGGATGCAATAAGAGCATGAAAACAGCATTAATAAATTTAGGAGTAAGACAGAGCTGCCCAATGTGGCCTACACTGTTCTAGCATATACATAGACACAGCAGTTGAGGAATGGCAATCCCAACTGAGAAGTAATTTTAAACTTAATTCCACTATTTTGAATGCTCTTATTTGCTGATGATCAAGTAATATTTGCTAGAAATGAAAATATGCTACAATTAGCAGCACATAAGTTGGAATAAGCGGTTAGTAACAACCAAAACTTAAATATTTCAACACAAAAAACAAAGACTATGACTTTTCTAGGGAAATATAAGATCAAAAACAATAATTAACGATAAAACAATAGAACAAGTACAATATTTTAGTTACCTGGGATTTTATGATGATAGACATACAAAACAAAAATTATATAAATTTCAGAATATATGTGGAATGGTTAAACGAACTTTGAAAAATAAAGTTCGAAATGAAACTATGATGAAGTTTTATAAAATGATGGCCGTACCAATATTGACTTATGGTTCCAAAAATTGGGCAATGAGCAGAAGGGATAAAAGAATGGTGGAAACGGCTGAAATGACGTTTTTAAGAGGCACTGCTAGACATACCCTTTCGTATCTCATGAGGAATGACACAATCAGAGAACAACTAAAACTATATAACTTAAATAGTAAAATATCTATATACAAAAAGAATTGGGCAGATCACATAACACGAATGTCAAATAATCGAATAACGAAAATAGCTGCAGGATATAAACTTGAAGGGAACTGCAGTGTTGGAAGACCTAAACGGCACTGGAAAGATGATCTTCTCTGAGCCGAAACAGGCCAGCCTGGCCTATCTTGGTGTCGATGATGACAATTGAAAGCATCTCAAATGTATATTTTGCAACGATTAAAGTATAACAGGAATATAATAGAAAAAAACACATTAAAATACATTCATAGCGTATGAATGAATCCATCTGGAATCAATGGGTCTGAAAGAGCTAATAACCTAGTTCAACTTTCACCAAGACTTCGTATAGCTCACTTTGACACTTCACTAATGTGAACTAGCTCCTCTGTAGGGAGTCGAAATAATGATGTTTGCAACCTCTTGCTGTAACAGCACTCACTACAAGTCACCACAGTCACCAATTAGCCCTAGGAACAGCACTACATCACTAGTTCGCTCACTTGCTCACTCACACCAGAACTTTCATTTATATAGCAGCAGGAAGTTTCTATACAGCTGTAGGACGTTTGGAAAAGCGAAACTGCTAGAGGTTTCTAGTTATCTGGTGATAGCGCTTATTGTGTTTACGCTGGACGAACGCGCTGCTTATTTTATTTACGTTCTGACTGCTCGGCGTCGATTTCCCATTAACCTTGGCCATAGCCGCTGTACCACAATAGTATGTAAGTCGGAAGAATAATATGTACTCGATTAAAACACAGGCACCGTTGTGCCACTGTTTAGTTGAAGCTTTTCAGGTTTCTTCCATGCTCTCAAGTGGTGACTTTGTCGCTATTTCCAACGGCGTTCTATCATGTTAGGGACAGATCTACTCTTTTAGCGTCTAAGACAGAAATAGCGCCATGTTAGCCTAACGTGGCAAATTGTAAATTCCTTAACGCTAAATTGTCTCATGCATTTGTGACCATCGATTTGTGTTATATCGGAAGGTCGATTATAGCTGTTAATTGCAATATTTTACGCACTATATACTACACAAATGGCAGTCGGGATTCAAATTACAATTTACTTTATGTTTAATTTAGTAAAGCAGCGGTATAGGAAAGACAGGGGAAGGGACCCCACTTGCAACATAAAGTACTGACAATTCAAAAGCATATAGTCGCTACTGTCGATCTGAAATATATACTTAATCATGTGATATAAAGAAAACACGGTGACGCTTCCACATCTCATATACAGACTTGTCAGTGGCCTAGGTAAACACAAGTACTGTCATATTAAACGAGTCCACTGAAGTAAGGATAATCAAACTTTTGGGAATCATTATAAGGCATTTCAAACCAAACAAGGAGAGTGTTGCCTACTTATCTAGGTCTGCTACAAATTAAATTAACCATAGCTATTGGAATGGGTTTCTTTGATTATACAGTAAAACCTGACTAAACCGGACCCCTGGAGAACCGGAAAATAAATCTCCGAACGCAGGTATTTCCTATGTTAAATAACACTCTAAACCGGAAAACTGCCTAACGCGGAAACGGATTGGTTTTTCCAGAACCGTTTGCATAAATAACCTAACACGCAGTTTCATTATGTCTAATACATAGTTACGTGCTTTGATATCGAACTTTCCACGACTGAAGGAATTCAAAGTGCAGCAGATATTGCTGCCGGAAACAGCAGTTGTGAAGTCATGGAAGAAATGGACGACGGCGATGACGAAGCCAAAGAAAAGGAGCCAAAAATATACACTTTTAGGGAAGCATTATCTGTTGTGAATGACCCTCAGGAATTTGCAGCTTCCAAGAATGTTCCAGAACTCGTGGATCTGGTGCAGAATGCAAAGATCATAGAGCGTTCTTTTGTAAAGAAGTCGTGACAGTACATTTTGATGGATATAGGGGGGGGGGGGGGGAGAAAACTGCAATTACGTATGACATGTAGTTGAAAATACAGCAAAACATACAACTTAACCTATTTATTTATTTGCTGACTTTTATTTTAAACTATTCCTTCAGTTTAATTCTATACGATTATATTTCTTGTACTTTGTTTTACTAAAATATGTACAACCCTTTGTAAGAAGGAAACCCGTGAAAACGGAAAATTATTACTGGAACGTTCGCATTCCGTTTTAGGCAGGTTTTACTGTATATAGGTATGTATATTTCTTTGCCACACGTTCGGATGCCATGTATGCCACAGTTATTTGAAGTTTTCTACTTCTGCGATGTCCAACGTTTGCGAAAGAGGGGAGGTTAAATTTACCTCCTACTTTATGTGGACTGTGCCACTCACACTTGCTTGTGTTTCAATGGCGGTTTGGTTATGTGTACGTTACGTTTGATTAACGAAAACACGTTCAAAACTTATGCAATAAACGTCCACACGTTAGTGACTTCTTTGATAGTGCTGACGTATAAGAATTCTATCAATATTTGGTGATAAAGTCGAAGTGCATAGCCTTAGAAGATACACCAAGTGACCGTCACGTAACATATTGTGATATAGGCTTTTAATGTAGTTCAATTTGGAGAAACTCTGTTCGCAAATATATGTAGAGCTATACTCACTCTTATATGCTATCCTTGTAAATGTATATGTCTCTATGTAGTTCATTGTAATCGACATAAGCATTTTTAGAAATTATCTTATTACTAATTTTCTTGTAAGTGCAAGGAAATATGGGAGTACAGAAGACTTTGAGCGATAGTGAAATGTTTTAAGAGCTGGTTGCTATGCAATGCCTTTGAAATTCCGCTCTCTTTGCAAGAGATAAACAAATAACACATTCCTATTTGAGAAAAGTATATGTATTGGTAAATTCAAACAAGTAAGGGGTAGTGATGCGCCTCCTATAGCCTCTCCTACCCAATTCCCATCCTCATCCTGCCCGTGGTGCACCCTGCTTTTAACAGATGAGGCTCTGGGGACCGAATCACAGCGGTATAACTGTTTCATCTAAAATGGAGGAAATGTCATTTAGATATGTGCTGGCCTATCACAGCGCAACAGCGTCCCTCAGAGGCACATGAGGGGAAGGTCGGTGGATCTAAATATCATCTATTTAGTCCTCCCGGCTAGGTCCGATGGACCCGTTGACCAACGATAGGTGTGGTCCCCCTTGCAAAATGGGGGTTTAAGTCGGATGATGTAACTGCCACATTGTAAAACTGGTGCCCGTTAAGAAAACAGTTACATGAAAGCCACATACATGAATATGAGTCCTAAAGATAAACATTCCGGAGTTAAAACTGTTCCCCAATCGGATCTCCGGGTGGGGACATCTTTAGGCAAATTTCATCACAACAGTTCCAATACTTTAAGAATTCTACAATGGAATGTAGGAGGCATGTCCCAGCCTAAAAAACAAGAGCTAATGAAAATATTAAAAGACCAAGATATAGATGTCTTCACAGTACAAGAAGCCAATATATCACAAGAACAGGAAATATACTTTGAAATGGATCAGTACACTACACATATACTTCCAAAGGCTCATCAAATAGCAAGTGGTATTCTTACAGGAATTAAAAGAAATATGAAAGCCACTATCCAAATCCAAAAAACAATGGAAGAACAAGATAAATCAGAAATAGTTAAAATTGAAGTATGGAAAAGTAACTACCACTATAGAATTTACAGTATCTACAATCCTCCAGACAATACACTAGATCTAAATTCTATTCCCATAGAACCCAAAAGTATTTTAATAGGTGATTTTAATGCACACTCCCCTAGGTGGGGCTACAGAGATATAAATTCAGCAGGAAGAGTCATAGAAGACCTATTAAACTCGTCAACAATGGAATTAATATTTAATCCAAATGATCCACCCACTTACCTTCATTATAATAGTTCGGGTACAAATCCTGACCTTCTGATGGTGTCATCTGACATAATTGACAATACAAAAAGAGAAATAATAGAAGACCCAGGTTCAGGCCACAGAATCACCATAAACTCCATAAGAGGTCTAATAAATAAAAGTAACAAACCAAAAGTTAAAACTTCTTGGAATTTTAAAAAAGCAGATTGGTCCAGTTTCCAAAATGAGATAGAAGGGAAGTGTAATATACTGTTAGAATCAGAGTTCAAGTCAACAGATGAAATGAATAAAAAAATTTGTGAAATATTATTGACAGCAGCCAAAACACATATCCCCAAAGGAAAGTTAAAGAAATATAGCTACTTTTGGTCTCCATCTTTATCTAAGTTAAAACACGAAAGAAATATAGCAAGAGTCAAAGCCGAAAGAACCAAGTGTCCAGAAGATGTACAAAACTGGAGAAGAAAAGCAGCCATTTTTAAGAAAGAATTAATTACAGCAAAAAGGGCCAGTTTCACAAATTTTATAGAACATATGGACTATAGGAAAGATAGAAATAAAATATACAAATTCCTTAATAAAACAAAATTATCAAAAAATACAACTGAACCATTAAAATATAATAACAAAAGCTTAACTACAGGTAGGGAAATAGCAGAATCCCTTAACAAGTTTTATGCTCAGTCACAAAGAGTACCCCAAGCGTATAAAAAACAAGATAAGGCTATCCAAAAAACTATCAGAGAAACTAGTAAGCCAAAAGGTATACGAAATGATATTTTTATTCAGGATTTTAATGAAACAGAACTGGATTTAGCAATAGAACAATTACAGAACAAAAAATCTCCTGGACCTGACAAGATCCATCCAGAGTTTATTAAACACCTTGGCAGGAAAGGAAAAGAAATCCTACTTAAACTGTATAACACGTGTTGGAGAATGACTCTACCTTCCGACTGGAAAAAAGCCATTATCATCCCGATTTTAAAGAAAAACAAACCCTCAAACAATATTAATAGTTTCAGACCAATATCTTTGACCAGTGTTATTGCAAAAGTGATGGAAAGAATGGTGGCATCTAGACTTAACTGGTTCCTAGAATATTACAACTTAATTAATAGTTCACAGACCGGCTTCGGACAGAATCATAGTACAAGTGAAAATGTACTCCTACTAAGCCAAGACATCAAGGAAGCTTTCAATAGATAGGAGGATACCTTGGCAGTATTCATTGATTTTAAATCAGCATATGACTCAGTCTGGAGAAATAAATTAGTTGAGAAGTTGCAATCAATAGGTGTGAAAAGTAACATGCTTAAGTGGATAACTCAGTTTATTTCACAAAGATTTTGTGCCACAAAATATAATACATACATTTCCAAATATAAACAAACACACCGAGGACTTCCACAAGGTGCTGTTCTGAGCACAACACTCTTTAACATATATATAAATGACCTTCCATCAATAATAAAAACTTTAGAAACCAAAATTGCTTTATTTGCTGACGATGTAGTCATTTGGACTTCAGGCTCTTCAAAAAAACCTGAATTAATTGAAGACAGAATAGAAACAGCCCTAAACAAAGTACATGAATGGAGCTCCAAAAACCTCATGACTATCAATGTGGAAAAAACAAATTATTAATTATTTACACTAAAATACAAACCAGTTAATATTAGCATAAATTATAATGGTAAACCACTCAAAGCAGTTGATGATGCCAAATACTTAGGCATCACTTTCGACAGAAAGCTAAGTTGGAAAAAACGTATAACAAACATCTCAGAAAAGGTTGAAAAGAAATTGCAAATCCTGAAAAGGTTAGCTGGTGCTAAATGGGGCTGCTCAAGGAGAGTCCTTAACACAACATACAAAATGTATATTAAACCAAACCTCTTGTACTGTTCTGAAGCTTTAATAACAGCAGCAAATGCTAACATCAATAAACTTGAACAAATACAAAATCAGGCTCTTCGCCTAATCACTGGAGCAGTTAAATCCACACCTATTGATGCCATGCTTGCCTTAACACGGACCCCATCAATAACAACAAAAATAGAAGAACAAGCATTGCTCCAACACGAGAAAATGTTACGACTGCCAAACTCTAAATGGACAGAAGAGAACCTCCCCCCTTCAATCCTTAAAACTCATAGTAGTTTCCTAGAAAAGGTAACACAGATTAAATCAAAATTGAACATTCCTAACACCAGAGAAAATCAACTTATAAGGGAAAATCCATTGGAATTATTGCAACCTACCTTCAGTTTGGAATTAATAGAGGAAATAAGTAAATCAGACACACCAAAAGAAATACAAAAACTTCTAGCTGATGGATCCTCCAAGGAAAACTTTACTGGAGCTGGAGTTACGTGTTCACATTTTTCCTTTTATCGTTCTGTTGGCAGAGACACAACAAATTATGATGGAGAAATAGAGGCTATACACATTGCTCTCCGACAATTATTAAATCTTTCCTTAAATAAATTTAACAAGGCAGTAATTCTTTCAGATTCTAAAGCTGCAATTCAGGGAATATGTTCAAATACTACAAAGAAGTCAACAAAAATTAGAGAATGCTACAAAATGTTAACACAACTCCAAAAAGTTAATAAGACTGTTCATCTCCAATGGATTCCACCACACTGTGGAGTCATGGGGAACGAAGCTGCAGACTCACTTGCAAAGAAAGGCACAACAATAAAACAAAAGTCTAAATTCAATTTCTCATATTCCTCAATAAAACGCTTGATCATTAAAAAATTTTCTCATTCATACCTACAAGAAATAGAAACAAATGCCAAAGATAAAAAATGGATTACACTACTTTCCAACCCAGATATAATCCCCCAGAGACCAAGGAAAACAGTGGTTGCAGCCTTCCAACTATTGACAAATCACGACTGCTTAGCAAGTCATCTCTACAGAATAGGTATCTCAGCCTCACCAACATGTGTCCTGTGTAACGATCCAGCAGAAATGAACGAAGACCACTTGAAGACCTGTGAAGCATAAATATCTGAAGAAACTACAGTTCAAAAGTATTGGAAAGCACGAATGCTAATGGCTTCATTGCCAGATGCAAGGCACTAGAAAACAACAACAACAACATAAAGAAAATCTTGGAAATGGTTCACTCAACAGAAAAGCGAAGTGTTTGACACAAATTGTGCGTTTTAACGAGATCCATATTTTATTTTTTTTATTTAGTAAGCTTTTGTCTGTCTCTTACTGTTTCCCATTTCTGCAAAAATCATCCAGAATGAAGTGGTCTTCTGAGGACATTCCCAGGTAATACAGGGTATGACATAGAAACCACCATGCCTGCGTGATTCGCCACTGGATTCACCCTCCGACTGAAGGAGGGGTGTGGGAAATAGCAGCTAATTATGTAAGCGTCTCCAAAGAGACAAGGTTGGTATATACCGCTGGTATATACTTGTAATATATTGTCTGGTTGGCAAGTTTTAGGGTTGCCTGTGCATTGTCTTTCACTCGTTTGAAACGCAGTTAGCAGTTCGGTCACACCAGAAAAATGTCCAGGATTTGTTACTCTCAGATTTGTCCTAATATTTTCTGGAAAATACCTGGTAACTGTGCAAATAAATTCTTGATCGCTCATAGATGTATAAGACATTCGTGCCTTATTTGCTATACTCATGAAATAATCGGTCTTTGTTAAACTGCCTTCTGGGTTATATTTTCCCAAGGCTAGTTCGATTTCCCAATAGCATGTTGGGAACAAACCTACTGTGGGCTTCACCACGCGATGGTGTCATACGTAGTCACTCGGCTGTCTAAGGCTCTTTCGGATTACACAGGTCCCCAATTAATATGGTACCGTTTTTATTTTAAAATACTCTTTAGTCTCTCTATGGAATCACTTCAGATTCTGTGAGTCTGGTTGGTTCAGTTGGTTAGATGCTGTCCTATTGATACCGAGGTCGTGAGTTCAAACCCAGCCTCGAGCGATGGATTTTAAGTGAGCTTAAAAATGACAGTCCCATGTCACTAGATTTACTGCAAGTAAAAGAACTCCTGCAGGACGAAATTTGGGCACAGCGGTGGCGTTGATATGATCCTGGCTATTGACAGCATCGTTTATAAACGAAAATAATTTTAACTTAAACTTCGGATTGCCTCCCTGCTCATCATCTAAAGTTGAAGCTACGATCTCGGACATTAGCTGCTTAGAGCGCATTCTGTTGCTATGTGAAACTTGTGTGTGTGTGTGCGAGTGTGTGCGCGTGTGTGTGTGTGTGTGTGCGTGTGTGTGTGTGTGTGTGAGTGAGAGAGAGTGTGTGTGTGTCTGTGTGTGTAGGTGTGTGTGAGTGAGAGAGAGAGTGTGTGTGTGTCTGTGTGTGTGTGTGGGTGTGTGTGAGTGAGAGAGAGAGAGTGTGTGTGTCTGTGTGTGTGCGTGTGTGTGCGTGTGTGTGTGTGAGAGAGTGAGAGAGAGTGTGTGTGTCTGTGTGTGTGCGTGTGTGTGCGTGTGTGTATGTGTGCGTGTGTGTGTGTGAGTGAGAGAGAGAGAGTGTGTGTGTCTGTGTGTGTGCGTGTGGGTGGGTGTGTCTGTGTGTGTGGGTGTGTGTGTGTGTGTGAGTGAGAGAGAGAGTGTGTGTGTGTGTGAGTGAGTGAGAGAGAGAGAGTGTGTGTGTGTGTGAGTGAGAGAGAGAGTGTGTGTGTGTGAGTGAGTGAGTGAGAGAGAGAGTGTGTGTGTTTTGTGGTTTATGTTTGTGTATTTCGAGGTACAGTTCATAAGTCTGCGGCAACTTGTAATTGCTGCAGCTTTCTCAATCATTATTGAGTACATTCTGATTGTCACTCTTTACATTGTTATACATATACATTTTTGGACTACACAACGAACATGAAATATGTACACTTCTTGTAATTTGATTTCTCATTAGACTGATTTGCATTTCCCGTGATTTCTCTTATTCCTTACCAATTTCTTCTTCAATTTTTCTTTGGTTATCTGCCACTTTAGTGCGCAAGTCTTGTGGGCACATTTCAGTTCAGATAGTATCTATACTTTCAGTTATATTCTCAGAATTCCCAGATCTCAATTTCATTATTTACAGTTATATTCATTGTGGTACAATTTTCTGTAACTGCATATATTTCATTCTTAAACATATCAACTTTAACTTCAATCATAGTTTCTGTCTGAAATTTAATTCCCTCAAATCTCATTTCTCTATTTTGACATTTACATCAGCTGCTAGCTGGCTATGTTTGTTTTTGATATCAGCAGCCAGCTGGTCATGATTTATTGACATTTCCCCGCCATCTCTCTCTCTCTCTCTGATCACTGGCCAATTTGTTTTGTTTTTCAGTGATCTTCCTAACTAATGATTTATGGTCCGTAGCTAATTTCTCTGGTTTTCAGTAATATTCTTGGCTAATTTTTCCAGCTAACTATCCTGCTTTTTTAATGTTTTTGTATTACAAATGAACCATTAACACTCTAGACCTTAAAATATTTTCTATCCTTGTGATTGAGTTTCAGTTTTTTACATTATATAATATGTCTTTATTATATAAAGATAATTATATTCATTCTTTAAATAATTCTCATGTTTATTTCTTCTTCTTCTTCTTCTTCTTCCCTGCTTGCTTTTAACTTACATGTATACAATTTATACAATTTTTATGGCAATTAGCTTGTGTAAGATTAAATACCGTTCCACTAGGGATAGCACTAGTGCTGAATAGAATATGAATTTCAAGCAGCAGCAGAACACAAAGATAGTAATTGTGACACAACGAATAGACATGTATAAGAAATAATGTTTAAAACTAATGCTTGTAATTCTCTCCCCTTTGTGGAAGCTTTTTGGCTACTTTTTAATGTGTGTTTCTCTCGATTTTTTAGCATCAAGATAGCGATAAATGCTGTTCACTTGCTGACAACACTGATTTCCTCTCCATCCTGTACTCACTTGACAGATATCGTCGGGCAGTGGGCAATGTTGCCCGAGAGCATGACGTCACAGAGCAAGGCATCAGCCTGCCTAGGCCTTAAACTGTTGTTTCATTGTCATTGAGTACGGAGTTTATATCTATCTAAATATGTATACCAGCTGCCAAGCGACCAAGGAGAGGATATAAGGCAAATCTGTTAGTTAATATGTTGCATAAGTTAAAATCTAGAGGCACAACTAATTCACGTGGTACATTAAAAGCAAACATGATATGAAAAAGCAGTCTTTATTTACAATTCATAACATACATATACAAAGAAATGAAGGAGCAGCACCACCCGTGCATAACATATAGAAATAAACAATGTTAATTGCATTTATCACAAAATAGTTAACAACAAAAGCACATACCGCATTAAAAATGGAACAATAACAATATATAGATCATTTAGCTTTAGATACGCGTAATCAAGTATTTAGATACACGTGATTAATATGAGGAGTAAAACATAAACACAACATTGCACTTCCTCCCAGCTGTACAGGGTGTAACATAAACAACATGCAAACTTGTAAGTCATACTTTCCATTGCATTAGGAAAAGCTAAATGAAAACGAAAACATGAAAATAAAACGTTTAAGGTGACTATGAAAGTGGAAATGCATATGTAACAAACATGGTTTAAAGATAAAAGTGTGTTTTACCTGAGATATTATGCTATAACTCTTTTTCTAAGAATGATGTCTTCTTATGGTATCAGCTCATAAGTAATTCAATTAGGAAATTATAGTCTATGAAAACTCTGTTAAAATACTTAAAAGCTTTTTCTCCTTTTAGAAACAGAGTCACATACAAGTGTAAGCAATTCTGTGTGTTCTATATATTTCCGGAAAGGCCAAACGTACCCCTGAAAAATTTATAACCTAATAAACGAATAATTCAGGGGTTATTCAGATATCGCTTTTTAATTTATTGCAGCAAATAGATAGACCACAACAATAAATAACGGCTGCAACCTCTTGATTAAACTATTTTAAAACGAAATTGTTGCTCAAATCAAAATTAGATATTTGTTTCCCACTAGAGAGATTAAAATAATTCCATGAGTCATTTGCATTTTCAGGGGTAACTACAATTAGAATACCTCAAACAGAAATAATTAAATGTGTATAGTATTTAGAGTTTATATGCACTTATTGGTCCATTTCCTTTCTTTTTTGGGGGGGAGGGGGTCTCAAAAATTGATCTCTTTTATGATTAGATTTAGAACACTAGCTTTTCATTCTTGTAGTAACGTTAAATAAAATACAATCTGTATTTCGAACACCAATAAACGTCAACTTAATACTAAAATAAACAATGTCTGATTTCACTAACTTCTAAATCTGATTACTATCAGTGTAATCGAAAGAGGCGTTCTTGGCAAAAGAGATATAGATGTCTCTCATTGACCATTTCAATATTTTTGATTTCACCGAAATTAATGTTAAAGTTACAATTATCCATTTTCGCATTTGTATGCACCAAATAAGTATGCTTGCCAGCACTAGAATTTCTGCTTTCTTGAGTAGCTATTACGTTGTATTGGAATTTCTAGGTTTATGTAGTAACAGTAATCTTCATTAATAGTGATACTTTCTCTTATATGGGATGTGTTTTCACGCTATCTGGTAGGAACTAGTTTTGCTGTGCAGAAGTTGAACATATGCTACCAGATGATGAAGTGGTAGATGCGATGGATGATGATGATGATGATGATGATGATGATGATGATGATGATGATGATGATGATGATATCTCAACTTCTAGTGAAGATATTCCGAATGTTCGTAGTTATGGTAGGTGGCAGGGTGCACAGCATGGCCGGATTTTTGGACGTGAGCGTTGAATCCGGAATGTTTGTCAGAGGTGTAGTGGACGGTCCGGGTGGTGCCGTCAGGCTCCACCAGCTTGTAGTAACCTTCCACCTTGTCGCCGTCACGCTTCTCGGCCTGTTCCTTGATGTCGTGGGTGTGAGGGTCGTGCACTCCGTACTTGAACTCATACTTCGGATGCGACTGCAAGCAAAGATACACTGGAATAAATACCTAAAAATACAAAGCATTTGTTAAAGTTTTGGTTAAACAAATAGGTTGTAGCGAATCCTTCATCGAAATTTAGCGAATTATTTCAATTCCAACATTCACTGTCACCGACAATACAGTGGTTTACAAATCAGGTTGAAAATGGCTGTAGTTATTGGAGTTCTCAGAGTTTTGAACCAGATGCGAAATGTTTCCTCACTTTGTACGTGCATATATTTTATATACTTCATAGTTAATTATGCAATAAATCTTCTGTATATAGAAATATGCATTATGCGTTTCATGAAGCGAATTTAAAAACTAGCAGTCAAGTGAAATTTTCGGTACTCTAGTCCGACAGTTTGTGTAAAGCTTGACAGAGTATTTTGAATGGGAAACAGTAGATGGAGAAAATTGAGGGAAATGAACAACAGAAACATTTATCTAGCATTATAGACTTATAGTATATTCTCTCTCTGTCTCTCTCTCTCTCTCTCTCTCTCTCTCTCTCTCTCTCTCTCTCTCTCTCTCTCTCTCTCACACACACACACACACACAAGTTATTGTATTTCGTGTTTCAAAGTTTGAGCACAATATTGAGTTTAAAACCAATAAAACCAAACGACTTGTAATGTTGATCAAATTGTTTTAAGATATTTTAAGGTTAAATAGCAATGGAACTTTACTGCTTTATTTATCGTGAAAGAGAATCAATTTAGTATGTTAATCATAAGGCAGCGTAAGAATATTACGTGCATAAGGTTATGAAGTTGAAGATTATGTAATTCGCCTAACCACAATAAGTAGCCGTAATAATTATTGCAATCAAAATATGTGTAATATAAACAAAACAGAAATTATAGCTACCGCGCAGGTGGAACGAAGCCACCACTGCGTTTGTACCAAAACAACGTTCGTCACTAGGCAAGAGAATGTGGGGTGAGTAATTAAGTTCAATCACTACCTCTCCTCTCGTGCCCATGCCAGATGCAATGAGACACGGGCCGGAAAATAATTACGAAATTACGAGACCATCACTCAAGACATATTTTTTACTTGAGAAACATCTGCACAAAAACTCTCCACCTAAGCCCAAAATTCTCAAATTGCTGAGTTCCCAATCCTTGTATCATCGGTTCAAGTTGATTGCCTTTGCAGGGAGCAATCGAGGACTCTGAACAGAATCTCTGCACATCCCTGAAGATGTATAAAACCCGTATTGAAGATTCTCGGTCTGCAAGGTTGCTACGTATTATACGCATCCCGAAAAAAAATTGTTCTTTATTATCTATTGAAGTAACGATTAGCTATACCAGGAGTCGGCAAATCTGCACTGGCTGATAGGACGTAATACCGTCGTCAGGGGCAAAGCAATACGTCTCCCTGTTTCAACCCTCCGTTCCTCAACACGCGTTTAAACGTATACAAGCAGGGATGTACACGACAGCGACAGGACATACCTCTTGCGAAACTACGAAATCGCAAAAGAACCTTCCTATAATGTACATAGATATGTTAGAAAAGTTAAAAAGGAGTCACAAGACAAAGGGTTCCACCTCTTCAAAGTAATGAACTATGATTTGTAACTTTTCACAAATTGAGGTTGCCAATGTACATACAGGATTTTAAAATCAGAGTTAAAGAATAAGTCTGGTTTACATATATTTAAACTTAATTTGGTAACATTCCAATCTCTCCGTTCGTTTGCCTCGCATATTAGTACCACATTCGGTTCCACATTATGTGTGAGCAGCTTTCTCTAAAGTGAAGATTGTACATTCTAAACGTTGATCACGATTGACAGATAAAAGCCTAAGTCCTTCTTCTACATCTGTACTTGAGACCTAATGTTAGATGAGTGCGAATCTGCAACGCTTCAGGTGAGGTAAAGAATAAGATGTAAAAATGTTAAAACCCTTTCAGTCTATATACTGGGTGCCCTTAAAAAAAAAAAAAAAAAAAAAAAAAAAAAAAAAAAAAAAAAAAAAAAAAAAAAACCGCTTAGTATGTTGTGTGGAATGGCAAACTTTCGTTTTGGTATCTTAATAAGGAAGATATGCAACCCTTTAGCTCTTTGTGTACTGGGATGAACGACCTTGCATAATAACATCATAATCATCATCACGCATTATTACCATCATTATCATTAATGACGCAAGTAGGTATATGCCCACTTTTTCTGGCCGCGAAGAAATCTGGTTTGGATTTAATCGATGCTCGTAAATTTCCTTAAATCTTCTGTTCGTGTACATAATTATAGCACAAGTGATTAGTTTTAAATTTATAGGTAACAACATGATTTATTGCTATAGTCTGTATTATAATTTATAGCGCAAACTGTTAGCGTGTAAAAATTATAACAGAAGCAAATAAGTTAATAAAAGTTAGAGTAAATGAATCTTTTATAAGATAGTTGGGGATGAATGGTTATAAATCATCACTAACTTGTTAGTTCTGTATATTACAACCAACATCCCCTAGACAGGTGGTGTCCTGCTATATCCTTTCAGCTGTTGGTGTTTACTACTTCACTTCTTGGCAACCTTCTGTTTTGTAAACAAACAACAGATCTCGGACCACTTCTAGTTGTCAAGGAGAAAATCGTACATGCTTGCAAACATCAGAGGCGGCTGGTAACAATATGTTTGCAACTAGCTCGCTAAGACACATTTACGGACTTTCCTTCTGGTGCCCTACGAGCTTGTCATATCTATGCCTGTACGTTTGCGATGTTTAAAAGGTTCCATTTAGACAGACACATCTCAACATTAAGACAAGAAGTTGCGGCAATGCAGCTTTGTTATATGAATCAGAAAACGCCTTTTTGGTAGAATGAAATATTAAAATTTAAGAAAGTAAAATCAGATGAGTAGAGCATGTCAAAAGAATGAAAGGTAATAGAATTTAGAAGGCAGTTAATTACAGGACGGCGCCGCGCCGTGGCTGAGTGGTTAGACCGGTCGCCTGTCACCAAAGCGGCAAGGGTTCTATCCCATGAGATGAGATTGTGGGATTAGACGTGTACACTGGTCTTCTCCGAGTTCTCCGGTTCCCCCCCCCCCCCGCAACATTCCACCAACTACTGCATCATCACCTTTCCTGTTATCAATTTCACCTTAATTTCATATAACTTTCTTCCTCACTCTCATACCAGGCTACGGGTTCATCCCTGCTTCCTGCTTCTCTGATCGTAACTGCGTTTCCCGGCTTTGAAAACCACATTCACCGGTCGGGAGAGACTCCGGGTGCTAACCACATTCCACCCTCTTCTACTATACCCTACTCATGACACCCGTTCCGGGAAGAGGTGAGGATCGCGGCTGTTGGAGGTAGGCCTTGCCCCTATGTGGGCTTTGTGCCGAATAATTTAGTTTAGTCAATTACAGACCAAAAGTAGGATGAAGCTTGGGACTCCAATGTAAGCGTTAGCAGGATTTTTTAAAACATAAAAGACAAAATTGTCTACAACATGAACATAGGAACATGTGAAAGAACGTATTCTGTCCAAATGTGAGCGCTCTATCTCTAAACGAAATTACCATTCATTTTCGAAAGCACTGTAATCGAGTTTAATTAAGTTCCTTTTTGAGTGTCATTAGAAGAATCTTCATTCTCACATGCTTTCAGAGATAATATATCATGTGTGCCACTGGGGTCCACATTTAAATGGGATTTAGGCTATTTTTTACGTGTTAGATCTTTTGATTCATTTAAATGCGTTTTTAGAATAATGTTTTCAGAAATAAATGTACATATTCCAAAAGTTTAAAAAAAATAAATAAATAAATAAATAATACTAGTGATTATACAAATGTGGCTATCACTTCATTTATGATTAAAGTACATTTTCGATAGCAGTTCCTGAATTTTTGAATGTTAATGGAGCTTATTTTTATTATTTAAACTCAAGCTTAAAAGGTAATGTTTCAGCTCCCAATAACTTCTTAGAGTTAACTTTCATTTAAAATGAAAGTTGCTAAAGTGTTAGGGACTATTCAAATATCTAAAAACGATCCCAGCACTCTATTTAAAATCCACGTTACGTTTAGAAAAACTGTTTGGTTTTATTCGTCAACAAAATATACTGGCTTGTAGTGCCTATACGAGTATGATCCACTCTGTGTGTATGGAAATGGCTTGTGGGAGCTCTTTATTTTGTTTTATACACTCACTCCTACAGTTGCATCCAAATAGGTCACAACTCCCCATCACGTAATTTATTATACAGTAGACAAACAAATAACATTAACTAATAATAACAAAAATAGTATTTATGTCATAAAGGATATATTATAGGTACAAAGAGCGCCAAACAAAATCTTTGGCGGATATTGTATCGTTTCCTGGGGTTTTGCGGTATGCTCTTCACCTCACACATCACAGAGCAACAAGGGATAAAAAAGGTGAGGTTCAAGCCTTTGCTTTTTCTGAAAACGATCCAGTGATCCATATTTAAAATCACATACACACATACATACAAATTGCCGCATATGTATGCTGGCGAGGAAAACGTGTACTATGTAGGTGTTTGAAACCCCTAATTGAAACCAAATGGAAACAGTAATATTAAGCAGAATTATTTATCTACCTATTTTTGCTTCTGTGCAACAACCAGTATTGATATCACTAACAATGCAGTTATGTTTACTTTATCTTATAAAGTACTGCCTCGCTATGCATTTAATGAACACCATTCAAGCTTTAATTTGCATCTCCTGAACATTTTTTCACACATACAATTATACCGTTCGCTAACCTGGGCGCACATCAAGTTTTGTATTTTAACTCCTTCAAAAGCGTGCACTAGCACTAGCCGATAAAACATGAGTGCCAAGCATGATAAGAGGTCTGTATGACAAACTGAATGCACTCAGTACCACTTTCTCTTTTAGTCAACACGGCCGAGAGCGTAAACATATATTTCTTTTCTGTGCCATTTTGTAACCTTTTCTGTGGTGTAAATATTTAGCAAAATGAGTGACCTAAAGCAACCAATGAAATGACCATGGCTTCGAACAACGATAAATAATGTGACATAGACGCGAGGTGCAGTGTACAATAATATCGCGCTATATATACGTACATTAGAGTATATTTGGTTTCTTAAACTGGCAAGAAATATTTTTGCATCATAGAGAAAAAGAGGGCTTATGAGATTAGTGATTAAATTATACGTAGTTGAACATAAAAACATAGTTGAATATTGTTTTGTTTATCCGAATGATACTCTTTGCTTTGATATTGTTTTAAGTTGCAAGGGAAACTGACAGCACATTACCGTGTCTTGTGGAATTCCGATTTAGTTCAAACTCTTGTTTACTGCTTCCAATGCACTACTTTACCCTGTGTTGTTTCATAAATTAATTCAAAAGGAAATGCTCGAACGAAATAACTGGACTACATATCTGCACGTTTGGAGTTTCTCTCAGAGCAGTAAATTTACATTTAATGACTCGATAGCCTCAATCACAAGCTCTCGTTAGGTCCAAAGAAAGCCAAAATTAGACGTAATTGACTTTATCACATGCTGAAAATTTTGGATGCAGTCAAATTACGATTTAACGTGTAGTGAAAGTCTTTTAGTATTTTATTTATTACCTCTTGCCCTGTTATCGCTTATCTATTAAATTAATTTATTGCACCTGTGCTGCTGTGCATACATAAACTGAACAAACTAAGTATAATTGAAATACTTTCGAACAGTGGCGGTTGGTAAGCGTTTAAACTTTGTTATTTTAAGAACCACTGTTTTCAATTTAAGAGAACACCTTCATAAGTTTCTGTATTAAGGATTAATTTTGTGTAGAAGTATGCATTCTATGATTTACAGAAAGAAACTTTGAAATTAATGGAGTAAGTAGATGGCAATTTTAGGGGTCCTTATCTGTCTACAATTTTTGTCACGCTGAAGTTTTACTGTATTTAATTCCCAATTGTCATCGGGAAGTGTGATGTGTAAAGGAGGGAAAAGTTAACAGAGACAACTGACAGAAAATATATATTTTTGTAGGGCATGTGTGAACCAGCTGGAAAAAGGAAACTTAAAAGCGTGAGTTCTCTCACCAGTGAAATTCTTTCCATAACATCGCGATAAACAGCTGAATGTGACAGCACTTGAAAACATGACAACATATTGAAATATTCAAACTCATAACAATGCATATCTCGGAAATCACTAATGCGACCAAAAAAAGGAGTAATTTCAAATGAAGCGTATGTGCTGATATATTACCTACATTTTTGTGTACTAAGATTTTATCTGTCTCTTATGGTTTATCAGGTACACACAATCATAAAAATGATTCACTTTGAATGAGGAGGATTCCACTGTCTATTGCCAGAAAATTCAAGATAAACATTCATGTAAATATCTTAAACATACGCTATTTCAATCCAAATCGTTAGAGCTATTTTTGAAAACATAAACGATAACGATAATGTTTTCATATAGAGGGTAGTTTGGGTGGAAGAATTCCTTTGTTTCTCCTTACCTTTGGAACTTGCTCATGAGCAATGATGTTCACTTGCTTACAGTGGTTAATCTTTAGGGTTGGTATTACATTTAGTTCATACACACATTCACACTCTCATCCATACTTCCAGACTCTAGGGAGAATGGGCAATAATCCAGGCTAAATAACATTACCACTCTCTAGTCGGGAATTAAGACTGTAACTTCAGGTTTATTATGTAAGCATGCTAACTAGCTATCAAACCACAGAGGCAGTCTTTGTTGAAAATCATCGTGTCATCATTGGAAGGCTCTAAGTTTAAATACCAAGTTTGGTATTTGACTGAATGTCTGAATGATAGCTTGCGAAGGGGACTTAGCACCTCGATGAAAGGTGATCTTTTGTGCCTACACTCCTGACAGGGAACCCCCGGGGGGATGGATGTGGCGAATGGATCCTCAGGAAGGCCAGAACGTTGCCACGACAGAGCAGAGGGCAGTGAGAAGCACCCGACATAGGCTGACTCAGCCCGGTTCTTCTCCCACCCTTTTGGGGTCGTACTCCCAAGGGTGGCCGGGAATCAGAAAACGCTATCTTCCCATGGGGGTCTGAAAACCAGGTGGCTTGCCTTCCAATCCGGCGGATGAGATTTCCAGAGCACATTTGTTCCCCCTGCCGTGCTGCTGCCGCGACGCTCGCCAACGCTTCCAACCCTGAAAGAAACCTAACGGGATGAAGGGTGAAATGAAATGATTAATCTAACGAAATGAAGGGACAGAAAATTCGGAGGATATGGAAATCCCTCCCAGTATTCGCCTGGCGACCCGGGGAAACATCCGAAATGAAACGCATGAGTCAGGAAGGTCGGCCACGGGGATCGAACCCACGATATTAGTGCCTGAGCCATCCTGCTCGGTAAGTTTGGTATTTATTGGGCTTTGTTTTTGAGTTATGCCGTTCACACACACACACACACACACACACACACACACACACACACACACACACACACACACACACGCACACACACACACACACACAAGGGGCTGTTCCTACTTTTTTTTAATTCGGAGGTCCTCAGAATAAGTCGATGTGTATTATTTTGATCACATGCACACTTCCTCTAGTTACTATAGTTCTGTGCTAGAGAAAGTCTCGTAAAAAAGAACAGAAACATAAGTTTAGAGCGTAAAGATATCTGATAGTCATTAAAGTTATTGTCTAAAGTTAAGAAGTGTAAAGCATGTGTTATGTAATACGCTGTGTACTTACGTAATAGTGCTCCTCAACCTGCACTTCTTCGTGGGGATAGGACTCGTAGTGTTGTTGGTGCTGGGCCAGCACTACAGATAGGCCCGCCACTGCTAGTAGTGCTATCTGAAACAGGTTCGGCAACATAATAAAGCTATTTCTCCATTTATCAAAGCACCGTAGCTACCTGTTAAAACATTAACCGGGTTTATTGCTCTTCACACACAATTCGGTACAAGGCGGGAATCCCCAGCCCGACCGAACAAGCTCTTTACAAACCTTACGACTATGACTGCAATTATTGTATCCTTAGGTTATTTTATGGCGTGGGAAAGGAAAATGAGTATCCAAAACAAATAGAATCATGGACAGTTTCTCCTGAGCATTCAAACAAACTTTCATAAGAACACTAAGGAAATCTGCCCCAACTGTATAGAACACTTTCATAGAGCGTGGTTATGTCTGCTCAGAGTTCTCCATTCTGGGATGTACTGTGCAGAGCGATATTTGTCATTCTTCTCCCATAATCGTTGCAATTTTCTTAGAAACTCCTGTCTATTCTGGCAATTTTTAGCTATAGTTTTATTTTTTAATTTTATAAAATTCACACACGACCTCCCTTAATATTGCTAGTTAAAATCCCTTACAGATCATTTATAACCCCGTGTCTATTATTATTCTATAAACGCATGTTATGAATATATTATTTTTGCCTTGTTTGGGATATAATCAAACAAAGTATGAGTTAAGCTCTATTTTTTCTAATAAAACTGGAAGTATTATTATATTTCTAAACATAAATATTAACACTCTGTCTCTGTCCGTTTCCTTTAATTCTTTATAACATAGTTCAGGTGCTGCTTTGGTTTTATTTCTCAATTGAATCATGATTTTCCTTGGTTACTCAATCTGACCCCTTTATAAACAGCTTAGTGCTCTCATTTTACGCCCAAAAAGTCAAAGAGTTTTGGTTTGAGAGAACCAAGTGCAAAACTCACACGCCTTTCTAATTATTACTTTCCCTGGTATACAATATTAGGGAATAATATTGTTTGTGTAAGTTTTGTTATGCCTGTGTGTTTCTATCTTCCTTCCTTTCACTTTCCTGATCTTCTTTGCTGATGTGGAGCATTTGTAATATACGTGCGTTCTCTTTAATGAAATAACGCATGCAGTAGCAGAGTTCGAGAATACTTAATCTGGCTTTTTTAAAGTAGTTTAATTTGGTATATATGACAATGACAATGACAACGACCAGGGAGAGGACACCTCGCATCTCAATCCAATGTGGATCTTTTGTGCCTATTACCCCCAGGAGGAGCGGATGAGTTTAAGGAACCGCAGGAGACTATAGGCCGACAGAGAGGCGTGGTAGTCCCGAACAGTTCTAAGCTTAATGATCCGGTTCGGTCGCACCGGCAGACTGCTCAGAGAAGTCTTCCCTCAGACTGAAGTGTGCATTCCACACACGTGAGGTGGCGCACAGAATTTTGCCATCCGGCAAGTCAGAAAGGAACTTTCCAACGAGCAAGCATCTGCGACATCTGTCCTATACTGACCGACACTGCACAAGCAGCCTACCTGGAACATGGACGAGAACGACAAATCAAAGGAAATGAGGGAAAGGAAATTCGTGGTAAAAGAGAAACCACCCAGCATTCGCCTGTCAACCAGGAAAAATCAGGAAAAACTCTTGGTCAGAGTGGCAGGCCTCAGAAATCGAACTCAGGGCCTCTCAAATGCGAGCCTAGCATGTTACCGCGAAGCCGCCTCACTTGGTTATATTTGTGCATAAGTGCCAGTAGTTTAAATGGATAGCCCTCTAAAGATTGCAACTTTCATATAAAGCTTTACACATTTGGGGTCTGAAGAAAACTGGTGGACATATTTCTAATTTAGTTGAAATCTATATGACGTTAGATATAATTATCGTAGACTTAATGGCATTATTTATGCATAATCAAACTTAACCAGTGCTATTGTAATATTTGCGTCAAGTAACCAATTGGAATTTAACTCTATTTTTGCATTTACGATCTGCTTATTTTGATTTTTGTTTTACATTCGTTATTCTTTCCTAATTCCATCGTGTATTTGCTATACAAATCCTTCTGTTAATTAATTTTTCATAAATTTTATATCTGTTAATGATATATGTTGAATTGTAAAGCCCTATTCCTAAAATATTGCTTTAAACCTTTTATAAAATTTTATAAATATTTTTCGAATGTGAAATATAAAACAGATTGCAGAGTCAAATAAATTATTTAATATTTTTCGAGAAGTTCAAGACTCAGCCGATGAAGTCACTAGAGTAATCAGTAGGCTTCGGTCGCGGTTGCAAAATAGGTTAGGTTGAGAGCTACTTCACTGTACCTATTTCTATTTCATGTTTGTTGACAGTAGAGCAGGTAGGGAAGGGGAGGGTGACACACCGCTACAGTAACCTGTTTTTAAAGTTAATTTTTCTCCTCATGTCAGCTTTGATACTTGGACTTTAATTTTGTATATAATTCATTACATTTTTATTTGAGATTCAATTGATATTTTAAAATTGGTACACACTTTATAGTTTGGTTCCTCTTCTGAATTTGTTTGCTTGAAAATATATACATCCCAAACAACAACGTTATGGTTTGGTTTAAAATTTAGAAAAACTCCGTTGCGCATATTGGCTGCATTTTTGTGTGATCTAAATAACAATTCCTTCCCCTTTTGAGCTATTTTATTATAGGCCCCTCTGAATTATTAAATTATAATTTCTAAAAAATTGTTTTTTGTATAGAAATGAGTGGTTTTCTCAGATACCTGTCATAATAGAACTTCAAAAAGTATTTACCCTATTCACGATACTTATATTGTGAATCCAAAGTAGTATAAATAGGCCTCACAATGACCTGCGAAATTTTTGACACCAGTAAAGATATAAACAGGTAAAATAAATTCTCTAGTAACATATATTTAGACGTACAAAGCATCAGTGTATGTCGAGAGAAACGTTCATTGTGCTATTTTGATTAGTTCCAGAGAAAACGCGTTGCAAACTTGGTAAACTCAGCCTTTGTAGAATAGACTTTCATCCTCCCTTTACGGTTAGCAAGAATTTTCGTAGGTTCTTCATTTAATACTCATAAATTTGTTACATACTAGGTGAAATACCCGGAGTTGCCCGTGGTTTGACAATGTTATCTCTACAACTTGCAGACTTACGTTAAATACTATAAAGAAGCAAAATAAATGAAAACACTATGCACAACTATTGTTGAACAACGCTAAATACCACAGGAAGAAAAGCAAGTAGAGAAAGCTGTGTGAATATAAGACGTTGCATTTCTATGTGGATCATAGAACATTGTATGAATTCTTTGTAGAAAACGGAGTAGAGAAAGAACTGTGATTGTGTTTCATAGAAGAAAAGTGTGGAGAGAAAATGGTGTGAAAGCAACGTGTTGCATTTCTATTTCTACCCTAGAAAATTGTATGAATTGTATGTTGCAGGGTGAATAGAGAAAGAAATATGATCGTATTTCGTAACAGATACGTGAATGGAGGAAACCGTGTGAATGTAATATGTAGTATTTCTATTTCAGTCATAGAAAATTGTATTAGTTGTATGTTGAAGGGCGAGTAGGGAAGGATATGTGAATTTATTACGTAAAAGAACAAGTATAGAAAACCATGTGAATGTTGTATAGTAAAATGGATAGCATACAAACCTCCATGAAGAAATGTATATTCAGGACGAATTTCGAGGTGATTTGTCAAGCGGTTTATAAGCCCATAGAGATCAAACATTCATTTATATATTATACCTAAATCTGCACATAAACATTTCTTCTGTATAATACGTTTCGTTGTGCAATATACTGATAAAGTATACTGACCCTAATTCGTGTTTATAAACACGAGAGAAAGACAATCTTGCCTGGAGTTTTCCAGAACTTTGAGTCTCATAACTTGGAGATGAAATGGTTGTCACTCGATTGCGTGAAAAAGATAGGCATGTTCAGACACGTAAAACAGGAAGTTATGTGGAGCACCCGTAAACCGGTTTATAAAACGTAACCAGCTAAAAGAAAAAGGAAAGCGTATTTGTGTAACAAGTATGTGTCAAGTGAAAGGCTCTGAAATGAGCCCAGCACATGATATTAATATGTAGTGCTACACTTAAAACGTTGTTTCCAGGAAGTGTGAAACTTGAGGAATCTTGGCTTCTTTCACTGGACCCAACCGATTTCCTGATTCCAGAGTGGCGTAGGGAATCTTAGCTGTGATGTCCAGAAATATGTTTACTAATGGTCGGCAGTTGCCAAAGAGATAGCTGCATTGCTGCTGTGGTGTAGCCAAACAGTGTAAAGCGCTCCAAAATAGCATCGATTCTGTTCTAACCACACCTGAAGTTACTCCTTGATTCCGTGAAGAATCTCAGTTATGTCAAAGACAGACACTCTGGTAAGCACCTTGCGAGCCGAGCCGGTTTTCAATCACTACTGAGCAAGGCTCGTTAAGTTGGTCAGCGTTTCTGAGACGCACTCAAACCGCTCATTATTCAAATTCGTTAAGTTGGCCAGGGCTTCTGAGCATGGTGCGTAAAATACCGCTCCTGAATCGCTCATCTGAATCCGCCTAAAGTCAGTCAATTTTTCCGCGAGTTCAAAGAAAACACTCGGCTTTGTTGTCTGCGAGAAGTAATTGCAGCCAACAAAAATATACTCCATAATTAAAATTTGTTTGACAACTTCTTAAAGGCATACAGGACACACGTTGACTCGTTCTGGAGAAAAATCAAAAGTGTAACAAACTTGGTGACATCACAAAGAGAAACACAAGAAAATAGTTATTTACTTTTCTACTCTCTGAAGTGCCATTTTATAACCAGTGGAAGGATTTTCATCACCTGCTACTCTTATTAATGAACATTTGCGTGCATGATTTTATTTACAGATCATTACAATACTTCTCAATAAACAGTTTTGTGGAATGAAAATGAAAATATATTGTGAAATTTAGGCTTAGGGCTCATATTGAGCACAAACAGTTGAACAGGATACGCATGTTTCTTAAAGAGAAAGTTCGTGTCTTAGGACACGAGTTTGAAGCTTACTTCTCGTGGCTGTTTAGATATGCTGAATTGTTATAGTTGTAAA
Organism: Tenodera sinensis; assembly: GCA_030765045.1. NCBI lineage: Eukaryota > Metazoa > Arthropoda > Insecta > Mantodea > Mantidae > Tenodera > Tenodera sinensis. The sequence continues at coordinate 284,361,273 of CM060964.1, read as the reverse complement.
TGAAGAAAAATAGAGAAACAAATATTTACGCAAGAAAACTACGGATTTCCTTACAAGTGAGGACCATTGACCGAGTCCTGGCGAGGGTGGAATTTTTGCTTTAGTAGGAAAATGGTAATATTTGACAGTGGTTTAATGTTAATTATTCCACTCTATGAAGGAGTTACATTATTTAAACTCAACATATCTTTTATCTGCTTACCCTCTCCCTTATGTAGGACTTACAAGTCAGTACCTAGGGCCAGATGCCTGTCGTGGGGCTGAGAAGCTTATGGACCGGACGCTTCCCCCTGGAAGCGGGTGGTCAGCCCAGCACCAGGTATGAGAGTGAGGAAGAGGATGATATGAAATGTAGGCGAAATGGGGGAATGGAAAGGTGATGATGGAGCATTTGTGGTATGAATGGCGAGGAAACCGGATTGACTAATTAAATATAGGACTCTGTATTGTAGACGTACTCAGTAATTTAAATAATCAAATCTGTGTATCTGTTTCCTGGAAATTGCATTTATTAGCTTTTGAGAAAGAGATGACACTAAACAAATATTTCTCTCATGAATTTCTTGTTTTCATAGTGAGCAAAACCAGTAAAATACACAAAGGTGACGTAATTTGAACCAAACGCTATAATGTAACTGGGAAGTGCTGTTCTGTTCTAATCCGAAAATCTCCAGATTTACTCTATTCCCTGGGTATGTTTGGAACATACATATTGAAGCATAAAGTTGCATTGTTAGGTTACTTTTAGTTCGGGAAGAAATTTATTTGACTTTGTTTAGGAAAAGGTTAAAAGAATTATTCTATTTTGTTATCAAATTACCAATTAAGGAGAGAAGTGCTTTTAACTTTGATGAGTCATGTTTATCTAACATGCAATATTGTTCCTTTACTTCTATTTCCTTGACTTTCAGTCGTTTCTTTAGTGCCGCCAACAATGTTGACGTTTTAATTTCCTTTTCCGCCTGTTCTACCGTTAATCATTCAAATGATGAACTAGACACTCATAACTTTAAACTTATTTGTTATAATTATTAATATTCTATAAGCACGTTTTACGAATATATTTTTATATCTTAGTCGTAAAATAGTCACATTAAATAAAGTAGAGCTAGATATACTTTCAAGATACAATATGGGGTTCTCGTTATATTACTACAGATGAAATGCATGTAAGCTTGTGAAAATACAAAATTCTTACGTATACTTTGTGTTTATCAGAAAATATAAAGTGTTTTTACTGTCAACGAATGTCCTGGGGCGTTTTGTCCATTTTTTGTTTTATTTTTTACGCTTCACCTTAGGTACATATGTTAAGCTTTTTCGGTCACATCTTAATCCGAAACTATATCACAGTTTGTCACCAGGTTTCGCTTGCTGATGGTTCGTTGGAGGTTCACGCGGATTGTAAGAGGTTCAAAACACTTTCCGCTCACAAGATGCTTCCTTTTGTAACTACATTTTAACGTCGGTAAATTATTTATTTAAACTAAAGCGAAGAAGTGGCCATATAGTTTCCAAACTTCATTGGGCTCTGTATGCTTTATATATTGAAAGGAGTACTGGTTTCTTAACTTATGAACAGTATTTACCTGCAAATTAAGTGTTAATGGATTGGTCAGCTTAACTGGAAAACTTTACCCAGAGTTTCGGTAAATTCTCAAAACTGTTGTTGAAAGCAGGAACCAAAACAACTTCGAATCACAGAAAACGCCTGTCACTGCCTTCAGCTCTATAAGTCACCGGTACTTTCATATTCGTACTGACATGTATTTATCTGTGTGCTTCACATTCACGCACTTATCTTGTATAATTAATTTACTAACCTATTTATTTCACATTTTTATTACATTGAAACCTACAGTTACGTTATTTGTTGTGCTAATATGTGATTCGCTGTATTTAGTAGACAAGTATCTGCTGAAAAATATGTCCTCTTTTTCCCCCCTTTTTCCTTTCTTGAAAAACAAATGATTATTTAACTAAAACAGTTTAACTCTCCTGACAGTCCTAGACCAATAGAGTTCACTTTGTTCATTGCTGCTTCGGACCCCTGCTACCTGCAGAATAGATTCAATTAGCGAAAACTGTTTCTCACAACATATCTAACTAGTAACCTTGCAGTCAAGGAAGTAGTAACATCACTCCAAAAATTTCTGGATCTCAGCCTAGTAATCATTAATTAAATTTAAAAGAATCAGTACCAGATTCCATTGAAACATGTTATATCAATCCAACTTGTTCTTCAACATAATTTGTAAAAGTGTACAGTATAGGTACACCTGGCGGTCTACAGCACATTATAGTTTTGTTTTGTTACGCGCAATTTGTACACAAACTACACATTTTGTCCAAAAGTCCGTCCAAAAGTAATCTTCGTCACGGATTCAAATTCAATTTTAGAAACTAAAGAACTCAGAGTAAACGTAAATACAGGAATAAAACTGTAATAATGCAAAAACGCGCAAAGAATGTAAGCTGGCAGACGTTCATACTCGTCCAACTTATTCAAAGTGATGCAACAATTTAGGCATTATTCCTCTAGTTCCTGTCGCCAATCCAGTGAGGTTATATATTTGCTTGGAATAGGAAATAACAAGACTCATTTTAGCCGTTTTTTCACATCCAATGGCGTCTCAAGTCGGTAGTGGACTCAAGGATCCTCCCTCAATATCGAGTATCTTGAAGCTGGTGATATCAATATACGACAACCCGTGCTCCTCTTCGTAGAGCAGAAAGTGTTTTCCCTCCGCACCTGCTACTAGTTTAATTTTCTAAGGCTCTTTGGTGGATAAAATAGTGTGGTATTGGCTCAAAGAACAGCGATAAACCTCGGCAGGATGTTATCTTCATATCTTTCTGTCTTTCCTTTTTCTTTAGTTTATACATATTCCTCGACACCCAGGAGGTATAAAAGTACTATGAAATATGGACATTTCTTCATTTATTTTGTTTACATCTTTCTTTCTGTTATTTAATTTGCATCTTCAGCTCAGTGTTTCACGCACCTCTCTCTACATTGACAGCACACTAAAAAGATTATTAATTATATAAAATACTTTTTGTGAAGTACTCGCACGATTGTCTACTTACTACCTGCCATTTTACAGCTACTTCACAGCACCACCTAAATGCGCCTCAATAACACGAAACTCAGTGCACAAAGATAGTCATCTAGATGGGAACTCAAAAATGATATCAGAGATACTTTGCTACTTCCAATCACTGGTATAATTTTTTAGTTCCTGTACATGAATACCTCCGTACACCGAGTTCCGTGTTAATCAAATGTTATTTAGGTGATGCGGGACTTTTAACTAACCCTCTATATTGTGCGATTTCTATAACTGTAATACAACTAAGCCTCGAAATGGTTTCAAGTTAAGCAATATTGACTCCCTTATGGAGAAACATGGAAACAACATTCATTACTTCTAACAGAAGTAAACGTTCGTTACCAATAAACTCATGAGAGGAAAAGGCAATCCAACATCTCCAACTTGGGAACGTGTAAACCACCAACAACAAATATCCCGGAAACGGATAGTACCAGGAACATTTTATGGCTTACAACTTGTATATTTTGACGAGTTTTAAATTTTTCCTGCAGTAAGATGTTATCCATTTGTAATGGCTTGCTATTACACAACATTTAATAAAGGTCTAATGTACTTTATAGATTATTTGCAATTTTTGCCTGAGATTCTTAAACTATATCTGGCTCAGGTGCAAAAATAGTAGTTTTCCGATATTCTATTTTTTGACACATGCTTTTTGCAGAGCGCGGACCTTTTTCATTAGGAAAAAACTTTATGGTCATCCAAAAATGTACTTCCAGCGAAACCTCAGTATCGAAAGTTCCCTGTACTTCAATGCTTTAATGCCGCTTTGTATCCCTTTTTATTCCTTAAACATTCTGTTATTTCAGATAGCATTCTAGAATATATTCTACAATCATCACATTGCAGCAAGGATGTCATAACAATATATTTTCCTTGCATCTTTAAGACTGCCTTAAGCATAAAATAAGCTATGCTGTTTACATTTACACAAACAAATATCTGTGTGTTCCTTTTCTAAAATGCTTTCTTTTTCTTTCTTGTATGTAACGAACCTTAAAGTTTGCATTTTGGAACAAATCTGTAAATCTTATTTTTGGCTGCAATGCGATTCTTCCTCTATTGTTTGTAAGCAGTAGAGGAAATAATACGTCAAAAAGACAGAAATTAGTTTGGAATGATTCAGTCCGAAGTAGTACCATATTTTCTTCAGCTAAAACATTGCTGACACTGCTCATTTATTTCAAATAGGCTAGATCAGTTATGTTGTTCCAGGTCAGGAAGACAACGGTTTCTTGAAGAACAGGGGCTCTAATGACCTAGCTGTCGACGGGCTCTTAAACCCTATTCACTCACTCTTGAAGAACAATTATAATAGTTTCTTATTAGATGCACCAACTTGCAGTTGAACATGGAATCCATAATTTGAACTATAAATGTGTGTAACTATTTGTACATCTTTGCTATTGCAGAAGCATATCTGTAAACTTTCTGGCCAGAGTAAGTCTGAAAGTGATACAGCTGCCAAAAATATTTTACGCCACTTTAAAGTCATATAACAATTATTAGCAGGGTCATAATCTTGTATAATGAATTCTTTAAAGGATATACACTACAAAATTGTCTAGGAATTATGACGTAATGCATATAGTGAAATAAATCTAATCATACCTCGTGCCATTGTGAAAATTCTTAAGCCTTCTGTAAAAACAGCAATTTTAATTATGATTTGAGTTGGTAATTAAATGAGGAAAAAAGATGCCCTATATAGGGAAATAAAATAAAATGTAGTTTAAAATCTAAATTTTAATTCGTTCTGATATGTACTACAACGGTATAGTTTTAACTCTGGTGATGCAAGTTACTTTACAATTTTGTATCACGTGATCCTTTCCTTCTTTACTGAATCAATGAAGACTGCTTAAAATGTTGCAAACTAGAAATATAACTATACATTTTAGATTAGTTTATATAAACATACACAAACATGCTCAAAAATATTGAATTTTGACCTGTAGTAGGTTTAAATTCCCCACAATATTTTATAACACTAAGTACAAAGAAATAAGAACTTCTCAAAGTGTTTAATAAACAGTATTCAAGCAGACATTAATATATTCTAGAGCATTTAACTAAAAGATGAACAATCTTTAATTACAAAACTATATAGAGCAGAAATGGCATAGACTAGGAAGAACTATTAGGCAAAGAAGAAAAACAAGAGAAGTGTACTTATGAATAGCAGTAAGTTATCCATTGCGTTTTGAAAGAAGATGGTTTACTTTGCTCACCTTGAAGATCGCCATGGTGCTAATGTAGCCCCTGAATTCTCCGGTTCTCTTATATACTACATCAGTGCACCTACCACTTTCCTTCTTCTCTCTATGTGCTTCCTTCCGCTGTTTTGAGTTTTCTCTCAAATCTAGAGTAATTAACCAATTCTGTCGTTTCCGCGTGCTGTTTCTTATTAGAACTTGATTTGCAACGTGAAAGCAAAATAAGGAACGCGTGCTCCTGTACCGAAATAATGAATGGTTGCACATTACCTCGTCCAATGAGAACCCTGTGACAGTCACCTGTTGCTCCAGGGGATAATTGTCATGCTGTGACGTGGGTGTCACTCATTTCACCATCATACATGGCTTCCTATTTCTTCACACACAATTAATTCTAAATTAAGAGTAAGTGTGTCCAAGTGAATTCCAAAATTAATGAATTAATTACCACAGGCTAAAAGGTCAAGATTTAATATAGCTTCTTTTCAAGTGGACAGACGTGTGAAGATCTTTATAATACCTAAACCATTCTTATCGTTTCTACTACTTCTCTGTAATAAGAAGAGGGTTGGGCTGTAGTGCCATCGGAAGAAGAAGAAGAACAACAACAACAAGAAGTATTGTATTCCACCCAAAATTTTTATAACTAGATTTCATGTGTTGGGACTTCCTGAATCCAGAAAAATGACATTTTTAGAAAAAGCTATGTGTGTGAATAGCTGTCGATTATATGTTATCTTATATTAAATGTATAAATTCGTATTTAAGTAGATTGTACGCCAAAACCGCGACAAGAGGAGTTTCAAGAAAATCCACCCACCCCAAACTAACTTTAGCATGGAAATTGTTTCGCTCTAAGGATATTAATTAAATTAAAATTTAAAAGTTTAATGAGGATTTATCTCGATTCACATGAAGTAGATAGAGGAGTAATTTTTTGTAAGAATAGTTTGTAGAAAAGTGAGTAGAGAAAATCTTGTAAATGCAGCACATCAGCGTCTTTAATGCTTGTAGATGCTGTGTTCTAACCGTTATTAATAACAATTAGCAAATTAGTGCTTACTGCTACTTCCTGTGTATGCCTTTTATTTCATTAATACACGAAAATAGTTGGAATGTCGTCTATAAGAACTGAACAGCCTTTTCCTTGGCTTTTGATCTCGAAGCCATATTTGGAGTTTTTTATGAGATACGCCTTGTTATTGTTATTATTATTATTATTATTATTATTATTATTATTATTATTATTATTATTATTATTATTATTATTATTATTATTATTATTATTATTATTATTATTATTATTATTATTATTATTATTATTATTATTATTATTATTATTATTATTATTATTATTATTATTATTATTATTATCATTATGATTATCATTATCATTATCATTATCATGACCATGACCATGACCATTACCATTACCATTACCATTACCATTACCATTATCATCATCATAATCATCATTGTTTCTGTTTTTGGTGGACCTCCTGGACTCCCATATGCTTTTTGGGGGTTTGTGTTTCATCTGTCCTCAAAATTTTAAAAAGTTTTTATTTCATATTTTGGCTAAGCACTAAACAACTAGTTGATAGCTTCCGCGTTCGAGTAGTCACTGCTGGTTTCTCAACTCTGAGATCAGGTATTCGACCCCAAGCTGATTGAATAATCACTAGAGTCATTCCCTGCGGCCCACACAGTCAGGAAGTGCCAGTATGGGACTAAATGTGAATGCTTCATTGTAAACTGAATGAAACCTACTGAAAGCCTACATTTCAAATACGTCTTATAATAATACCGCACAAGCTAAAGTGGTGTACAAATAAAAAAAGAAAACTATATAGGTAACTGCTTCACAGTATTGTCATACTTTTTCATACACACATGGCCGCCAAGTTTGGCACCCGATACGAAGCATTTTGCCAAATAAAAGCTTCAACATTTATGTATATTAACTTATTTCAGTTCGAAAATCCCGCGTATAACCCACATCTTGGAGCAAATGTTGATTATTTGTGAGATTTTCTTATCGTACAAGGCAATTATCCTATGTAACATAATGGATGGTTTTCAATTTATCTAGGAGAACTGAAATCACGATCTGAATTTATTAAAACTCTTACACAATAAAATAAAATGTGTTGTGCAAATAATAAAACTGTTGTCACGTGTCTAATGAAATAAACGTAGTTTTAAATACCAGTTATGTTAATTAAAAGTATACATCGAATATCACTGTTTAGTTAGAGGTAGTTAGAGGTAGTTAGTTGATGCCACCATAACGAAATAAGAACTTAAGAATAATGTTTTATTATTAACTTTGTTTGACAAGCATGGAAGACATTGAAAATATACAATGTAGAGAATGCAGTATGTCTAAAGTGTTATACATATTAAATCCAGCTAAACTTCAGTATTAATGTAAATAAGTGCAGTTTAATTCATAAAACATGAAGTACAATATCCTGCTCTGTAATACGTCAAAACAAACACTAAGGGGAAGTGAAATACGAGCGTCTAGCACAAGCATAGCTTTAAATGCATTAATGAATCAGTCTCAATCATCACGCCATTCTCTTTCTTCTCATAATGCTTGTACTCCGTTACGTATTTTATGATAGAAAGGTTTGTATGTTTCATCGCGTAATAGAATCATTTCCAACAAATATTTTCCTTTCTCTGCACTAAAAACCTTACTCTCCTAATAGTCATTCAATAAGACCAGGCCAAAAACATCCATTTTTTGCCTTTTTCAAAACTTTTAAGATTCTCATTCGTTGTTTTTAATTATACCAGGTTATAGAAGGCACTCTTAATTCTAAGGGTTGTGAAATATGAAATGCTATGGTAGAGATTACTGAACTGCTACAGTCTGAAAATGTATGCAAAATTCTCCAGTCTTTGAAATAATGACAAATTTATTTACATGTCTTGCCGTTCGGACTACGTCTTGTAAGTCTTCTGGAACATAAGCTTTACAGATTCTCCTTCCCTTTCCATTGTGTGTAAAACATTCCAAAAAACTATGTCCTGGGAACAAAAACCTATGTTCGTGGAATCAAAATGGCCAAAATGCAGTAAATACACGATAAAAAGTTACAATCATTATCTATTTATGAAGCAGAATTATCACTCCAAATCAACAAATTCATTTTTGTGTTAACAAAGTACTAACAAATTTAGCTAACCTCAGCTTGTGGTTGAATTTTAGCGGTATTTCTATATTTTAGCTTGTTCTGTAACCCAATCTACTGATTCTTCTTTTCTTCTGTTCATTTTTAATGAACCCTCACTGTTTTTCCTTTTCCGTTGTTAAGGATTTATATAAACTAAACTATATCCGCTCTAAGAAACACACTTTGGTATAACTCCGCGCAATACATATACAGCATATGCAATAACTGCTCACTTTCCACTTTCTGTAAACTGATTATTTGATTATTTTCTATTCCCAAATAACAGTGAAAGATGCAGTCCATTACAATAAAATCATTAAACGTATTCATTAGTACATTTTAAAAGTGATACCGTAAAGAAAATACAGGATCTACTTTCTACTCTTTGTTTACCTCAAGTGTGCTTCTTATTTCTGGAGGACTATAGGTGGAAAGCAACAACAGATAAAGCTTTCAGATGGCACCAATTTGGTAATTTAGGAAAACAATTGATCCATATGTCTGGATGCCACTATAAGGAGGAATAAAAGTAAGTTCAAGAAAACAACTATGACACTTGCCTGCCATTTTAGAATATTTTCCTTGGCTTTTATCACACATTTTGGTCACAAAGTCAAATATCATAATCATGGCACTTAATTGTTTCTTGAGTTGATCTCCTTAATTAACATTATTTCCTTCACTCTAGAGTCCAGAAGTTTGAGCAAGAGAGTGAACGCTTGAACGTTGCAATATTTCACATATCAAGCCAACCAACTAATTAGCTAAACTGATCACCAAAATTAAAATGTTCTTCTAAAGTCGCCGATACGACCGCAGTAGTTATACAATTACTTTCTATTGACTATTTTAAGAACAACATATATTCAAGAAAACAATTATGGTGAATGTTTCTTCAATGACAGGGTAGAACTTACATTACTTACATTTCATTTTGGGCATACTTTCAAAGTTATGTCATGGAGAACTCAATTTTTACTTTGTCTACAGCGTACTTAAAGTAAGTAGAAGTATTGTACCCCATCTGAAAATTCGATACCAAGATTTCACTGAAAATTTGCGTCCTAAAGCCTTGAATAAAATAAAATAAAAAATATTTTTAGGCGAATGTCTGTCTGTACCTGTCTGTCTTACTGATACGAATAGGGGGTTAAATACCAAACTTCGCCGCCTTCCAAGGATACAACACCATGATTTTCAAAATAAATCATCCACCCTAAAGTATCCTATACACAGAAAATCTTTAGAAAAATTGGATTTTCTCAAAAGTAGCTCAAACAATTTTGATTAAATTACCATAAATTCACAAGTTTTCTTTACTCACTTTTCTTTTACGAAACACATCCATATTTCTTCCTCTACTCCCACTTCTACAAACAATGCATATAATTTTCTATATGTTTGAAATAGAAATGCAACGTATTACATTTACGCGTTTTTTTAACTCACATCCTTTATGTAACATCCATGTGTATTTTTCTTCTCACTCTTCTACAAACAATTCATACACTTTTCTATAATATCGAAACAGAAATGCAACGTATTAAATCCACACAGTTTTTTCTACTCGCTTTTCTTCCGCTGGTATTTGTGTTTTTTCAACGGTGCTTTTAGGTAGTGTCTTCTTGGTGTTTTCATTTATTTAGTATATGTTTTATTCCTTATAGTATCCTGAGAGTTTTAATTAAATATTTGTTTATGTGTGATAAACAATAGATTTTAAATGTGTCCAAAGAAACCTAAATCCTAAGGTTTTAGGGACAAATGATCAAACCACGGGACAACGCCGGATACTTCAGCTAGTAGTTCATAAGAGCGCCTTCGTCGATATCACCTACATAATTCATAACATTAAACTGTCCACTTCCGTATTTCAAATTACAACGAGAAAGTCGAAATTCATGGATACCTTCGATTTGACTGACTATGAAAGTAATTAAGATAATTTATTCCTTAATTCAAGTCGCCCTTTCAGATATTAATCTTATGGAAATCTCCTTGCCGATCGGAAGTGTTGTTTCTGTCAGAATGTGGATAACGTACTTCCGAATATTTCGTTCCCTCCAGGCACATCACGATGTTCTCGTGTTAGACTAAAAAATGCGATTTCAATGTGCGCGGAACAACTTTCGTCTTAAACACTGCTATATAAAACGCATGAGTCGAAAGTCTATATCGAGGGTTTGCACTTTCACTGGGTTAACATTTATAATAATGTGTCTTCATTTAAAACAATATTTGTATTAACATTAATGTGCATCTTTATTGGTCTTTCACCTAGAGTCTATTCACCTAATTTTCCGGTTTTCCATTTCTTTTTTCAGACTTGTTACTATCTCACACACAAGTAAATACCCAACTTCAGTGAGACATGCGTGGCTGCTCGTGGAACTCAGAACTCTAGCTGCCGAGGGCTCGATCCTTGCCTTTCACATGTTTATTTTCTGAAATGCAAAATTAACAAACGTCTTTAACCTTCTACAGCTCTTTATCAGGAATTGAGAATCAGGATAAAGGCACATTGCTAGAAATTGAGTTAATGGGGACATTATAGCATTGTATAGCGCTTGGAAATTAACAACATGGTAACGTTGCTGGGTGTAAACGGTTGCTTCACGTTCAAGTAATCTACAACTGCATTGTGATCTGTTGAATATCCCGTTAATTACATTATTCACTGACATCCAGATCTTGTAACAATGCATTGTTATGATCATTAAAACCAAATTTTACATCATTAAACCCTTACACATGAACATTTTAATAGACTACGAAATTTATAGAAATGCCCTAGAATGCGAACATTTAAAGGGCATATTTTCAATTTAGGGAGGAATGATTGACAATTGAGGTAGGCGTGCTCCCTACTTTATTTTCAAAAATTGCGATTAATATCTTATAACGCATTCAGTTGAAAAATTACATTCGTATTGCGGCATTCGTAAGGCGGCGTGGAAAGTTACAACGCTATGTGGAATAAAAATACCTAAAGGAAGAGCTTTATCAGAAATAGATTCAATTACTTGTATAATTTTATACTTCTCACGTGTTACATCAATAATGATGTTCCGGTTAGGAAAGAAAAAAGAAAAAGGGGGAAAACGTCAAATGGAATAGGAACTACTAGTTTTAGACCACCACTGTCGATTTGCACAAACACGGTTTAACCAGTTCGGCTATAGCGGCCACAAAAAATGAGTGCCACTGATTAAGCTTACGTTTTTAACTCTAGCACCCAACACTGAAATAATTTTTGGTTACAGTCCACAGCTTAATAAAAATGCAATAAGAATATATGTTCTGCAGGTGCACTGAAGCTAAATGCTCAACGTTTGCACGCTAAAATAGAAGGATTGCTGAAACCCAAAACTGCGAGGTGAGCTGCGAGGCGGCATGGTTGCCATGCCTCTGAACAGCAAGGGAAGCATATTGTCACTGCGCCCGCCGCATCTAATTGACGACAACAGCAGTGTCACCCATCGCATTATTGTCGGCACTACCGCAAAGGAGCCGAAGGAAAGAGATAGAGAATGACCGCATTGTTGGGGCGCTTGCCGAAAGAGAGAAAAGGATAGAGGCTACTGGAACCTTCTACTTTGTATCTCACCGCAATAAGTGAACGTTCCTGAAGCTTCCAGAATAGTGCCTGGGAGATATAAATAGCGGTAAAGTGTGAGAAGAGTGAGTCAGACGTATGTGAAGGTTGAGTAGTCGTGCCGACGGAGAGGACAGACGTATGTGAAGGTTGAGGAGTCATGCCGACGGAGAAGGGACAGTTCTTTGTGTTACGAATTCGGAGTCGTGCTGTTGGAGAATCGGAAAAGACTTTCTTGCTGTTGCAACGAGTGTACAAGTTACTGTTTACGGAAATAAAAGTGTTTCTTTATCTCGACGACATCGGTCTACTTTACTTTACACCCAACCAAAAAGTCACAATATGACTAAATTTAATTCTCATACCATCTATGCAAGTATGCCTGAGAATTAGGTGACCCTTTACGCAGGTCTCACTGGAGTTGGATATTTACTTTTGTGAAAGATAGGTACTATTTTTAGCAAAAGTTGATACCCAACTTCTATTAAAGGTCCGATCAGTCGCGATAACAAAACTACAGTGAAAATCAGTAAACTTTCATGAAAATATGTCGCGCAGTGTCTCTAAAATGCCCGTTGAGCAAGCAACATCGCACTTGCCAGTTCTGAGCGTGCAGTAAGCTCTTAAACATATCAGAACAATAGTCTCCCGCCAAATATAAGTGCGTGCTCTACTTCGATTTCTTTATGCGGAGGGTTGTAATACAACCGAAATTCTTCAACTAGTCAGTGATGTATGCAGTGAAACTTTCATGAGCAACTTTGAAGCAGGACGTAGAGATGTTCATGATGCAAGCAGTAAGAGAAGCAGGCGAATGTCAACTGATGATCTTGTTCACCAAGTGGATCAGGAGCTTCGAGAAAAACGTCGGTTCCCAAGTTGTGTGTTGAGTGATCCGTTTCCCAAAATTTTAAAGTCAGCTCTGTACTCCATCATGGCCGAAGTGGCTGAAAGCACAGGCTGCTGCCTTCTATGACGAAGGGATTGGAAAGTTGGTATCAAGCTATGAAAGCGACTGTTCACAGAAGTAGCATGCAGGTGTAGTTAAACGTTGCAAACAAAATATTTTGGATTTTCACATTGGTCTCGGTTTCGCAATCGCTCGGACCTTGAAAAACATAGCCCACGTACAATTCAAGTTTGCTGTATGTGTAGAGACAAGATGGCATTAAGAGCCGGCTTCACCAACAACGATAATCCTATTTAACTCGGGTTACAGATGTTAAAGCAGCTGTTTCACCAGCCAGAGTAATGACTGCTGGGGGCTGCAAACCTGGTTAAAGCTTTACCGGCCATATTTCACCATTCTGATAGAAATCGGACTTAACGAAACAAAAAGAAATGTAGCGTCGACACGAGAAATGTGTTTGGTTATGGACAACAAGGATATGAAGGTAACGATGACGAATACGATAGAAATAGAAGGCGACCACGATGGGTCAAAGAGCAGTAATGTTTTCAATGTACTTATAATACGATGAAGATTTTGTGGCGTGGTTTAGCCTCATATAATGAATGACCTGCAGATAATTTTGTTTGCCTTTACACCCAATCGACAGAACCTTCTCTGCAGTATCGGCGTGATGTCCTCTTAGGAAATTATGCTTGTGAGCTTAAAAGAATGCCTGCGCACCCAACGTTCGCTTCCTCCCTTGATCCAAAGCCAGCGGGTTTGCGGTTCCGGGAGATTCTTAAGAAGCTCACTATTGAAATGTGTAACATGTTTCCCAAGGGGGACAGGCCCTTTCCTTGGTTGCGAGACACGTCTCATGTAGATGTACGGATGATAGTATACGAGATGTCTATCACTAGTATCCGTACTTGTTTTTTAGAATTTTTGTCAGGTTACACTGACCGACGTTTTATTTACTCCGATGGATCACGAGCATCAGCGGCGTTGGATGTGCTATGTTTATGGAACCGAACCACATACATTCGGCTTTCATAATAGCACTGCCATTTGTACTGCAGAGTTGTATGCAATATGCCAAGCTGTTTTATTTGTGCACTGTCGTAAATTGGATGACTGCCTAATTTTGAGTGATTCCCTTAGTGCACTTCAGAGCCTTCGTGAGCTCTGCAACTACCGCTGTTTGCCGGGGAATGAAATGGCGGATTTGGCAATAAAGATGGTAACCAGAGAACCCAGTATTACCATCTCTCGTGTCACTTCGGAAGACTTTTGGCTTGAAATGCATAGAGTGGTGCTATCATGTTTGCACGAAGAGTGGTCAACTCTCCGCGGAAATAAGCTTAGAGGTGTGAAAGGACTTCCGATAAATTGGGTAAGCTCCCCTCGCATATTTACCTTTTTAAACGGGACCCTGCTCCTCTTTGTCCGCTGTGCGACAACCTTTTGTCACGTGCTGCTAGAGTGTTTCCTTAGCGCACCTTCGAAAATCTCTGCAGCCGCCCATCATACTTGCAGAGGTCCTGGCGGATGATGCACATGCAGTGGAGAAAGTTTTTAACTTTTTAGGTTCGATAAACATGGGCACAAGGATTTAGAATTTTATTTATATATGTTTTATTCTATTTTTGCCTCTTTATTTTGTATGCTTATGTATATTTGTTCTTTTACTAATATTTATATTTTATATTGAAATTTATCTCTGGCTTTTACCATGTAGAATTTTATATGGGCACTTATGACCTGTAGTTAAGCATCTCTCTCACGAAAAATTACCGCCGTTGGTGAAACCGGCCGTGAGATGTCTATCAACATTTCAGCAGTACGGTCTGTTCTTTGTGTGGCAAACAGTGCCGCCAGCCTGGTTGCAGTGAAGTAGAAACTCTTGTTATGTCTTAGAATACTGATCTAAAGAAACATACGCCGGCATAAAGTCGCAAGGACGGAGCTATACAAGGTTCATTGTTTGGCAGAACATGGGTCAACAAGCGGATATCATACACATCGACAGGAAAAGCAGACAGTCTCATCCTGGATCCTATTGTTCGTTTTGAAAAGAATAGAGATTATACATCCCAATAAACTAACGAAAAGAGCTTAGCTTAGAGCCCATATAGATATTCCTCACTTAAACGAGAAATACAAGGGACTTCTTTTCGGCCTCAGGAGGATTTCTTTCAAATTCACTAAATCTGCTCTTCTGGAAATAACATTTAAAGATTAGATGTTAATAAAATATGCTTAAATACTTTGAGAAATCCTATGCACTATTCATAACCATTTATATAACATGATATAATTTTTATAACTTGCATTAAGCTTATGGTTTATGGTTTTTTACGTTGTTCATTTGCTTAGTTTGTAGTAGTATTGTAATATCTAGTTAAAAATTAAACTTCTTTTGTTGTTTAACAACGCTGTTAATTGCTAGGATAACATCAGCGTCACCGGTGTGCAGGAATTTTGTCCCGTAGGAATTCTTTAACATGCCAATACATCTACTGACATGGAACTGTCGTTTTTAAGCACACTTGAAAACCATCGATGTGGGCCGGATTTGAACCCGCGACCTTGGAATCAGTAGTCCAGCATCTAACCAGCTGAGCCACCCAGCTCGACAGTAATATTTGGTTTCAATTACACGTATATTCTGATACTTACTACTTGCTTTACCACGTATAGTAACCATGGGAAGTATTGTATTCGATCCTAAAGTTCTATGTTGAGATTTCACAAGAAATATATATTTTGAGGCCCCCTGAATAGAAAAGACACTTTTAGAATAAAGTCCGTGTCTGTGCATCAGCCTGTGAACAGTATAACCCAAAAACGAAAGTTCGTCAAAACAAAGTTGATATTTAAGATTAATATCTTTTAAGGATATGTCACGAAGATTTTCAAAACAAATTCGTCCACCCTAAAAAAGCTTTTCGAAAATTTCTATTTTCTCAAAAATGGCTCTAACGGTTTTGATTAAAATGCCATATGTTTAGGATATTTTTAAGGCACATGAAATGTATATTTTTAATTTTCTGGCTATAGCCCATGTATACCCGTTTACTCTTCATAACTTTTGTATAACTGGTAAATCATTAGAGATAGACCAGATCTTACTGCACAGAAATATAGATCGCGTTAAAACATACAATGTACATCTGATGCATTTCCTTGGGGACTGAACCGTTTCGGAGATAATCCTTGTTATTTGTCTGAATTTTCCAGTACTTATACTTTTCTCGAACGGGAGATCGTTATTCATTTTTATCTCTTAGCCGTGCAAAGAGAATGAAATTTCAAAGCCGTTGCATAATGACTAGCTTTAAAACATTTGACTGTCACTTAAAGCCTACTGTATTCCCATATTCCGCTTACACCTACAAGCAAATTAGCAATAAGGTAATTCCTCTAAACGTTTATCTCGATTAACTGGAGTAGATAGAGGAATAAGCGTTTGTAAGAATAGTTAGTACAAGAGTGAGTAAAGAAAGCCATGTGAGTGCAACACAGCAAAATGCTCCACAATACAAATATAGCCACGTCCATTGAGAAACGTCTCCAGGCATACACTGTGTCCTATAAACCCAACAAGAAACAACAACACACGCAATAGGGGCATGGGTAGAGCAATAACTTGTTGTGCCACCACAAGTTCATTGTCAAGGTCTGCAGGCTTGGCCATTAGGCCACCCTAGTTTGTAACACTTGACATTGCACTTGCTCAATTTATTTACGTTATTGATACCCTTGGTATTGCATTAAGAGGTTTGTTTAAGATTTTGAGGGCACAGAACAGGTTAGGACTTGTTTGTTGTCTTTGGATACTTATCATTATGTTAGCTACTTCATTAATTATAATTGAAGATCTTTATCAGAGTTTCATAGTTGAAAACAGGATAAATATGAAGTTTCTTAGCAACACAACACATGTGGTTATCAATTATAAGGAGGGTGATGATCAATACTATCATACAGCGATGCCCAACGTTTGGGAAAGAGGGGGGGGGGGGCTGGATTTACTTACTTCCACTGTACGCAGACTTTTCCACTCTTTAACACAAAGACGTGCATTGTGTTGCAATGGCGGGTTGGTTACATGTGCGTTGCGTTTGATTTACAAAACCAGTTTCAAATCTTATGTGATAAACGTATGTTCATTAGTGACTTCTTTGTTACTATGTTTAAGAAGTCTATCAATATTTGGCGACAAAGTCGAAGTGCATAGCCTTAGAAGATCCACCAAGTGATCGGCGCGTAACATATTGCGATCCACATCTTTAATATAGTTCAATATGGAGAAAATGTCCGCAAATATATGTAGAGCTATACTCACTCTTATTCACACTATTCTTGCAAATGCTTATTTCTCTATCTACTACATTTTAATTGACATTAGCATTTTCAGAGGTTACTTTACTGCGAATTTTTTGTAGACACAAGGGGAATATGGGAATGCCTTTAAGTGATAGTGAAATGTTTTAAGAGCTGGTTGCTATGCATGACTTTGAAATTGCGTTCTCTTTGCCAGACTAAGAGACAAAAACGAATAGGTATTCCTCTTTGAAAAAAGTGCAAGTATTGGCATATTCAAACAAAGGATAAAGAATATCTCGGAAATGGTTCACTTAAAAGAAAAACGAAGTTTTTGACATAAATTGTGTACTTTAACGAGATCCATATTGTTTATTTAGAAAGTTTTTGTCAGACTCTTACTGTTGACCATTTATGCAAAAATCATCCAGAATGAAGAGATCTTCTGAGATAATTTCCAGAAAATTGAAGGCATGACTTAGAAACTGTGGAATCGCCTGTTTGTGCCCGTCGCTTGATATTGGCTATCTGTTTTGTCGCTCTGACTGAAGGAGTGGAGTGGATAGCCGCTCATTGCGTAACCGTCTCCAAAGAGACAAGGTTGGACATCTGTGCTGCACCGAGAGGTAGGTAGGCAGTAGAATTATGAATGCTGCCTGCCTGCCTAACAGTGGCAGTAACAGCGAGTAAGTGACTGAAGTACCAGGGGACAAACATGAGTGCCCCCTGGGGGCACTGCATGGTGACCTGGGATCGTCCAACTACTGAACAACACTACACAGTGAAAGAATGGCCCAAGCAGGGGCGGCTATTGAAGGGGGCCTCAAGGGCGGCGCCCCCAATTAAAAAATGAAAATGATATTTTTTGGTCTTAATATGTCCGTTATATAGGTATACTTGTTGTACACAAATTACGTTTAAAATTGTTCTGTTTCTCCTATTTAGTACGCCAATTTTTAAGATGACGGTCCGCCGGGCTCGGGTTGTGACAGCCCGGGCGCTTTCTGGTCTGCTTTCGTCGGTAACCATGACAACGGCATAACTGTAAGGGACCAGCATAGGGCTGAGAAAAATGAGCCCAGATGCCATGGTTCAAACTCTTGTTATTCTTCCTGTAGTGTTGTTAAGGTTGGTGTGAATTATTGTAAACTACTTGCTTGCACGATTCTTCCGATAATTTTTAGATCATTATGAGCAAAGTTGTACAAGCGAATGTTACTTTTAAGTACACAGAAGTGGCCCACAGTTGAAATAGTCTGGGTTCAAGTTGGAGATACGAACGATGGAAATGACCACTGCCATTTCAACCTCCGAGGACGCGCGTATACCTGAAGTACAAAGGGGATGGCATTTTTCTTTGTATGGATATTTCGGGACTTACAGTTCTGTGACCTGTTGACTTCCAGTCAGTAGCCAGTTGGCTTGGCTGTCAGTTGCAGTGCAATACAGTTAAGAGAAAATGAAAGTTTGTGAACTAAAAGTGGTTGTATTTAGTTCGCTAAGTTTATCAGAAAACATAGAGATTAAAAACAGTGGCCGACCAAAGCCTGAGCTTAATATTGAGCAAATACAGTCCCAGTGTAAGAGCAGAGATTCTTTTACTCGAAAATTTGATATTTCGTTACACAAAAAAGTTTCCTGGCTGTGTGGATGTGAAGAAAAAAACGCGCTCTTCTGTTTCGTGTGTTTGTTGTTCGGCAGTGGTGGTGGTGGTGATGCCTGAACCAAAGACGGAGTGTGTGACTTCAAACATCTGCAGGAAAAAATAAGAAAGCATGATGGTTCTTCTAAGCATAAGGTTAATGTAGTCAGTTCTCAACTTCTAGGAGCGTACAATATTAGGTCATTTTTAAGTAGTGCTTCTGAGGAATCCATAAAAAAGCACAACGAAACAGTGGAGAAAAATCGCGAGGTTCTGTCAACGATAATAGATGCCAAAATTATGTGGTGCATGTAATCTTCCTCTTAGCGGTCATGACGAAACTGCCACATCCAGCAATAAGGATGTGTTTTTAGAAATACTAAATCTTTGTCAGAAACTCAGCCCTGCTCTTAACAGCCATTTCGAAAACGCTACCGTTTTAAAGGTACTTCTAAAACCATCCAAAGTGAGTTGTCAGATTGTAGGCTACATGTTTGCAGGGATTTCATTTCTGATCAAATTAAGCTGTGCTCTTTCCTCGCATGTATGGTTGATGATGCGACGGATATATCGAGCACTGTGCAGACAGTGCTAGTGTTCCGATATGAAATTCAAGACAAAGTTTACGAGCGCTTTTGGACATTTGCAAATGTAGAATCGCATAATGCAGAATGTTTATCAAAGTGCATTTTGGAACAAATGTTTCCAATGATTGGAAATTGTCCCCAAACATTAATCGCTATTGTATTTAGAGGTCATTTAGGTGGTGTTAATGTTAAAGTTAAAGAAGTGTATAACAACGCTCATTATATTTATTGTTATGCACATCAACCGAACAAATTAATGGAACAGGCCTGATCTTATATTTCAAGTGTTAAAATATTCTTCCACAACTTTAGGGTATCTACACATTTTTTTCTAACTCTCCTGAAAGGACTTCTGTCATAGAAGGTATTTGTGAGGAACGAATACCAAGACCTTCAGAAACTAGGTGGAATTTTCGCTCTAGGTCGGTACAATCCGTCTTGAACCACAAAACCTCGCTTATAATTTGTTTTGAAAATATTCAATCTAAAAGCCTAAGAAATTTAATTCTGATATAATTAGCTAGACAGCGGGATTCTTAAAATGGCTGAAGAACTGCACTTTTCTCTATTGGTTGAACTTATTCAACAAACTTATGTCTCATGTTGACGTTCTGTATGATCAGCTGCAAAAGGTAGAAACAGATGAAAGTACGGCAAGCAGTAAGTTGTTTTGAAAATGTAGTGAAGAAAATTAGGGACCAAATACCGTCTTCTGAAAAACATTTGAGGAACCACAACAAAAAAGAGATGTGGATTTCATACACAGAATTTACATTTTGCTGCAATTGCGGAGCAAAATTGTTTCTGCAGGCCAAATATGAAGATTACAGAAAAATGTTACCCCTAGATAGCATTCACAATTTCTGTAAAGTTTTCTCCGATATCAATAAAGATGCACTGAAGGCAGAACGTTGCGATTTCTATTCCCGACCAAAATTTGGTGAAAGTGATGTAAGTGACTGTTTGAAGATTCTGAAGTTCTTCATTTCCTTCAGTTTGGATATTACCACCTTAAAAGAAATATCTAAAGCACTTAAAATACTAATTACACTGCCCATGACTACCTCCGAAAGTGAAAGATGCTTCTCAAAATTAAAACTAATAAAACATTCTTGAAGAACCGCATGAATGAGGACATATTGCCATGTTATCGATAGAGAAAGTGCTGGTGTCCGAAATTCCTGACTTCAACAAGCTCGTAATCTAGAAATTCTGCGAGAAGAGGCCGTCGTATGGAGTTCCAGTTTAAATGAAAGGTAATTGCATCAGTACTTTTCGTTCGCATGATTTGACACTCTTAGCATAACAAGTATTCATTTTAATGTAGACTCCCTGAGCCCCTACAGGTTAAAAACCCATGAACCACCACTGGGACCAAGAGAGAAGAATTCGAACCAGGGAAGCAAAATATAAAACACAAGCCACTGGTGAATCCTTTAAATGTGTATCTTTCCCCTTTGCATATAAAACTGGCGCTCATGGAAAACGTTGTGATGGGGATGGACAAACCTGGGGAAGGTTTCAAATACCTGAAAGAACTGTTTCCCAGTATAAGTACAACCAGGATAAAACAAGGAATTTTCATTGGTCCACAGATAAGGCAATTGTTTAAGCATTCAAAATTTGATACTACGCTGAATTCCGCTGAACTTCCTGCACATTTGTCATTCAAAGAAGTAGTGAATGGGTTTCTAGCTAACAAAAAAGTATAAAAAGGTATTTATCAATGATCTTTTAAATAACTACAGGAACTTGGGATGCAAGATGTCATTGAAAATGCATTTTCTACATTGGCACTTAGACTTGGGTGCTGTTAGCTATGAGCAAGGAGGTTTTCACCAAGATGTACTATAAATGAAACGTAGATATCAAGGTATATGGGATCTCTCCATGTTACTTTTTTCAGCAGGAAGATCTTCGCATAAAAGAAAATCCCATAGCATAAACTTCCCAACTGCTTTAGGATCCGGAGTCTAAAGGTAATGTACGAGTAAATTATGCACGAAATGATTATTTTCTGTATAATAGATGAATAAAAACCGAAAATTTCCGAATTTTGTCGAAATTCTGTCATCCGTGATGTAACAAAATTAGGGAATTCATCAAGAGCTACCTCACTAATGAGCCGCTATTTCAGGGTATACAAATATTATTATCTGATATTTTTACTGGACTGCATTCTTTCTGAGTATGATACTTTGTTTTGATAATACAATTTAATAAAATTAAAAATATATATGATTTTCTTAAAGAACCTCTAACATTTAAAAAAAAAGTTTCGACATTTTATTTTTCTAGTTATGTCAACAGAAAACTCAATATCAAGGATTTCACATAATCACTGTATTATCTAAGTTGTGTGGTATACAGTTTTTGCTCACAGCCCTAGTATTATCTGCGCTGATACAGCATTAGTGAGATACGGATTGACAACATCCCTTATTAAGAAAGGGTATCATAACAAAAGAACTGAGGGTGATGGGAAGAAACGAATGACAGACTCGAAATCAGCATGGCCGACTTGCTATCAATCAGGCACTTTCAAGTCAGCTCTTCAAAATTTGTAAATATTTGTAGTTGTATAATTTACCAGTGCAGTTGTCTGGACATTGGATTTCAGTCTTAATTTTACCTGAGAAACTTCATGCCGTAAGCTCTATGTTGCATTGATTTGGTCTGGTTTTTGGGTTCTCTTCTGCATCATTTATGTATGTCCAATAATAATATTAAGTAATTGTTCAGGAATATTAAGGGATTACAGAGCAGATTTACTTATTCATTCTTTTTAAATTTTCCCGACAAAACTATTTTTACCCATACAGATGATAGCAAACCTCTTAAAAACGTGGAAATACAACATGAATTACTTGTAATTCTGGAAAGTGGAAGCGAAATGAGCGGCTTTGAAGATGAATCTGACATCAAAGTTATAAAGCCTGCAAATAATTATTAATCTCAGAGGGACAGGAAGTCCCAGTATCTACAGAATAGATAGTTTCAGAGATTTTACAAAAATGCTTACAATATTTTGATGATCAAATGTGGAGCCGTATTGCTGAACAGACAAACCTAAAACCTAAGAGCTCTTGAAGCCAACCAGAAGCCTCTAAATACAAATTCGTTGGAAATCAAAAAACATATCATCATAGGCTGGATGAAAGTTCCAAGGTTAAGGAAACACTTCCGTAGTGTTTTGAGAGTACCTGCAGCAACTGTAATTCCAAGAGATCGTATTTTAAATTGCGGAATTGCTTAGAATTTATAGAAAATTTGACCATTCCTTTTGAGGTGCAGAGCTATGTTTTAACTTTTTCCGTAGTTTTAATGTAAGGTATTACCATTGTTAATACTGTTTATAACGTTAGTGACTTTGTGAAAATAGAAAATATTAAACTAATTAGTTTTTGTTTAACGTGTAAGTGAAGTGTATATTTCAATATTCAAAATGAGCCAAAGATCATATTTATCTGAAAAACCAGAGATATTTCATTTGTGTAGAATGGTGTGCGTAAAATATCTGAAAATTTAATGTTCTATATTACCAAAATAATTAATTTACAGACCAGCAAAAAATAGGTGTATGTATCATTTTTTTCATTCACAGAATAAGCAAATTTAATATCAATGAAATTGGAGACGTAAATGTCAAATTTTTCTCAAACTAGTGCGATTTGGCTTGGAATGACTCCTCAGGTATTTGATTAATTAGATTAATTATAATCTAGCTAGCAGACGAGTCCGTGTCCTCGTGAATTTCCCCCCTCAGCCTCCGTAACATGTCGGACATAGTTCTGCTGGTTTCAATTTTGTAATTTCTTAGAGATGGCCCTCCCAATTCTCCACATTGTGCCCATTGCCATATATCTCTCACTGGAACGAGAAACCAACAAACAATGAGCACATTTCGGGATCCCATCAACTCTCATAATCTTTCCACTGAGCATTGCATTCACATGTCTTTCCCTACTCACAACTCTACAAACAATTCTTACAAACGAGTTAATCGAGATAAACATTCATTACTACATATGGCTTTGAAATTCTGTGTTTTCTGAATGACTACAAGAAAAACGAATAGTAAACTTACCACCTGTAAAATATTAGAAGTATTTGATAACTCAAACCAATAACAAAGAATATCTCTAAAATTGCGGAATTTCGTATAAAATGTGTTTTATTCAGATCTATATGTTTGTGCTATAAGATGTTTTCTACCTCTTAAGGTTTATCAGTTACGCAAAAATCGTTCAGAGAGAAATAGGGCTTTACAGGATAAACACATAAAATTTAAAATGTACGTTTTATTTGTCATGTAAATATCATAAAGTATGACATTTTAACAAAACCGTTAGAACCAATTTTAGGAAATAAAAACAAACGCTTTTTTGTCCACGTTAAGGGTATTTTCGGCTATCGGATATCATAAGGTGCAGGATTAACAATAGTTTAAAGGGTCAAAGAAAGATTAAGAGCTTAAATGCATCTAAGGCTTTACTCAGTTTTAAAGGATCTACTCGAAATTATGACCTGAATTTTCATGACAAAATTGACAACGACAAAGGAACGACTGTCGTACTCTATCCCAGACTTTTGGTGTGAGCCGAATCAAGGAAATGATACCTAGTAGTGTTAATGCTCTTCTTCAGATGAAATAAAAAAAGAAAGAAAGCAAGAATAGTAACTCCATGGCAGGAAACGAACCGACGACCCTTGCAACTGGAATAATCATTGATGGAATTGAGGCAAACCTTCAGGAAGAGGAAATGGTGGAAGCCATGACAGAACAAAATCCCTGGATAAAACATTGCCTAGCGGATCCCACAGAAAAGTTAACCAAAGTATTTGTAAAACACGCTCGCAACGACAGAACACAGTTTGCGGTAGTGTAGGACACGTGTAACCTTCAACGTGCGGCGATGCAAAAGGGAAGGCTGTATATTGGTGCAAGATCAACTATGTGCGAACTTATAATATACCATCAGAGCTTACACAAATGTCAAATACGACACAATTCAGGTTTGAATACTGAGAAATCAACAGATAAGCACATGGCAATATTGTACGCTCAAGAACCTAACACCAGGCAGAACTGAGTTACAGGCTTGCCACATCTATGTGGCAGGCAATAATGACAGTGAGTGTGGAGAAAGAAGACACGCAGAGTTAGTTGCAAAGATCTCCAATGTTATAAAATTGGAACAACACTGTAGCTCAGATAGACTTGTTGTCTGTGTGGATTTTCATGGACGAGAAATATGTGTGTAACAGTTATTGTGATCTCCAATGTGATTTTAATGAGGCCCCTGATTTTATCCTTACACAATTTGTTTTTGGTCACAGGAAACTTGGTGCATACTTTCGAAAATTTCATATTATCACAGAAAAGTATCCCGACTGCCCTTGTAGAAATGCAGAAACAATAGAATATTTACTTTTTAATTGTCTCGGTACATATACAAAAGATACTGTTTGAAGCTTCATTCAAATAATTGCAATACAGAGTTTACGAAGCCATGGCATACAATTTTTAGTAAAAGACGTTATTACAACTATTTTGCAAAATTTATTCACCACATCCATCGAACATTGTAAAATTACAATATTGTGCTACTTTAAATTATAAAATATAAATTATAAAACTACAAATCTAATATACAAGCTGCAAAATAGGATTAAATCTGTGGAATAAATAAATAAATACATAATAAGGGGGAGGGGGGAGGAGAGGTTCCTGCAATGTCATAAGTAGAGGTCCAACGTTGATTAGCAGTATTATTTTTATTCCTAAATAAGGGTTCCAGTGTTCGTTATTATACACTTCATTCTGTACCGCAAGATAGCGTTTGAATTCGTTCAGTTATTTAAGGGAGCTAACTGTACCTGCTACATCAGTTTATTTTGGGTACACTGTACAGTTTGTGTAGTGTCAGTATTACGGTCGTAGTTACAAACACAAAATTCAGTGGTATTTATTACGTGTAGATGTGTGCGTTTGTGTATATATATAGTTATTTATCTAAAGTCAAAAAGACAAACCAAAGTTTTCTGGGAAAATGAACAAAAGTGTTTTCAGAAGAGGTATTCTAATGCTAATGATAGCGATTGGCAAATGAGCGGCATTTTCTCATTGGAATAAGACATCATATTGCGGGTATAGTTCTTCTATTTAACATGATACAATTAAAATAGGTCCATAATGGATATCGTGTTTTGTTACAGTCAAGCGAACAAGACTTTAAGTTTCCTGATCGACTTTCTTGTAATATTGCATTTACGCAGATAATTATTGCTCATTTTAAATAAACGCTGACGTATGTATTGAACAAAATATGGTGATCAGTGTGTTCAAACATTTGAATTGAATCGTCATTCTCTCTTTGTGTTTGTCGCCTTAATCTGCTATGATCCGTTACTGAGTAACGTCACTGTTAATTGCTGCGAGTTTGCGCGGCAGTTACATGCATTCTGTCAGCACGTGGACGGCGGCGCTAAAAGAGACAACCCTGTTGTCTCCACTGGTTGAAACGCTAATCACCAACTAAGGATGCGCAGGCCCCGGATACCACAGACGCCGAAAGGTTTGCCTAAGCAGAACACTAAAGGGGACTCCACACCAACAGAGAGGAGACAGAAGGGTCTAACTGCAAAAATCTCATTCTCCACTTTTTAACCCTTTCATGCCTGAATTATTTTGCTATATATGTCGTTCTTCCTCTAATTCGAAACCGGTTTAGATTAGACGGTCTGGGAGACCTTCAGCCTGCTGGCTTGGATAGCCATGATCGTTAAGGCAACACGTAGTGCACTCAAAGCCTAAGGTCGTGAGTTCGAGTCTCGGCAACCACAGTCAAATGTGCCTGTGGTAAAGGACGGGGAGGGCCCACGTAAAATAATCGGTATGATGGCACGCATGGATGATGACGGGGTATCATTTGACTGCGGTTGCGTGGATTTTGCTTCTTTTCTTATAAAAAAAAAACACTACAATATAAATTGTAAAAAAAATAATTTTTTACAATCCAAAACGTCTCAAATATGTATTTTTAATTGGAGACAGACAGTATAACAAGAATATAGCAGAAAAAAAGTTTAAACTAGTACAAATAGGAAAAAAAGCTAATGTATCTTATAAGACACACCAGGCATGAAAGGGTTAAAATTTTAAGAAATCCACAAAAAACTAATACAAATTAAAATATTCATTGATTAGAATTTTTTTTGCAATTTCCATGAAGAATAAATAATAAATAAATATTGCTTCACATAAAAAAAATATATCTGGGTATTTGATTGATAGAAAAACAGGATTAAATATTGGAGAATGTGACTTTTGCAACCAAACTGTGGAGAATGTCAGTTCTGAAATGTAAAACTATGGAGAATGTTATTTTTGATACCAGGAATAATGAAGATGTAAACACTTCAGTTAAGATAACAAAATTTCTTAGCAGGTGTATCAATGAAATCACTATTGTAACTTACACATTAGCAAACTACAGTTTTATACATTGAAATTAAGTGAAAAAGTCTGTCCTAAATGTGTAAAACAAGTGATTCTTCTGCATGACTGCATTCGCACTCATGTTCATTTGCCCCTACATCAATTTCTGAGCCATCTATTACATGCTTTAAAAAGTGTAGAGATTCAAGCTGTAGGCAAATGGAGCAAACGTCCACCCTAGGACTGCCCAACCCAAGGTTATAGAACCTGTTAAAAATATATCGAAAGTAAGTTTCTTTCACCTGCAGTCTCAGTTTCAGTATCTTCTGAATACATTCTCCATAACTGCCTTATATTCAATTCCGAAGATAAATACTTTCGTCCAGTCGTGTTAGCACAATGTGTGTTTCGCTACAGGTGAGCTTATTTTTAAATTTAATAATATTTTCTCTCTTAGCTCTACTTTTGTTACCAGTTCTATCACCAGCCTGACGTTCCTTGGCCACTTCACCGGTATTATAAAATATTTCACCAATGTGTGTCACTCGATTTCTTGATACCTCCAAAACACCCAGGAATGTTGCCAAGCTTATCGGTACCAGCTCTTTATTGTGATTGCGAATATAGTATTTCGCTCGAGCTGCTTTTCTCTGATACTTATTATTTTTTGGACGTCGCCTCTTCACTGGCTGTATACTTAAATGTTTCAAAATAAAATTGTCCTGATAAACTTTATTTGCTTCTTTCTAGAAACGAGAGTAAAATCTCCTGATATCCTGTAAACTGAGTGTTCGGCATAGTAATGCTCCTTTAGTATGTTGACATGCGGGGAATTCTGGAAACCCTTTTGCAGCATATCTGAAATAATAAAAATGTTATTGAATTTGGCTTTCCAAAAATGTATAAAAAAATAAATTATTGCATATTATTCTCAGTATTTCACTTTCCTACTCATATTTGTCATTCAAAACAATATAAAGAAAAGTTCAGTTTACTGTGGTTAGGTTACACACTTAACTATCTTTTTAGCCTGAGCTCTTTTCCATCTATCTGGCTGGGGAACTCTCCCATCTATCTGGCTGGGGAACTCTCTTCCTTGGAATTTCTCCAGCTGCCTTATTGACTGGTGTAACAGCCAATGAATCCATTATATAAATAAATTTCACAATACTTTTAAGAAAATTTCAGGAACACAATATTCAACAAGCCCCCATAGTAGTATAAACAACTGATAATCACATGGCCTAATGAAAGCTTCCTATTGGTCGAGAGGAGAATGTAACTTTAGCAGCCAAAATGGTGGTGGAGAATGTGAGCTCTGCAACCAAATCCAATTTTCTTCCCTTCTTTAATATAGGAGAATGTCAATTTAGTTATTTAATTTGACTTCATTCACATGAAGATCAACATTTAGAACAGGAATCTGCAAAAAAAAATGTATTTCACCCAAGAGTGGAGAATGTGAGTTTTGCAGTCAGACCCTTCGCTTGACCAGAGCTTAGAAACAAACACTTTCAGCTATGACTAGTCCTATAGGTCGTCGCTTGGTGTGGGAGGGGTGCAGGGCTCGATTCCTGGGCTCGTGAAAGGTTTCTGTGTAGAAGAATGACTGTCCCTGCCCAAAACAATACGCACAAGGGCCAAAGCATATTAATTATCTGTTTCAGGTCATATCAACATCTGACAACTAATTTACAAACAACACACAGTGAAACAGTTTCTGTTTCACAATTGGCAATATTAAATAAATGCTATTATATCTTTGATTGCAATAAAGAATAATGAACATAACTAATTTATGTTCCCTTAAACCTATGATGCAGATCTTTATTATTGCATTATTCATAACAAATATGTTTGAATGCTGTCCGCCTGTTAGATGCATTGATGTAAGCGCCTCTCAGTATGTAGCATGGACACCTCTTAACATTTCTGCAGATACTGAGGCGCAAGCATGACGTATTCGTTCTTTTAACACATCTAGATTTTCCGGTTCCACTTAGATCATTATATCGGTGTAGTCTTCGCTGGAGTAGAATATTACCTGTTTGACTGCAAGACCTAACTTGAACTACAAACAGACGGCCTCGCGACCTTATCAGAGTGAAACCAGGAGGAAAACGCACGCAGATAGCAGCACAACTCAGTGAAGGTTCGCTTGTACGTATACTTCCCCTATGAACAGCAGTGACTAGGCAACCCTTCTTGTACTGACATATGTGGGGAACATAGAACTACAAACAGACGGCCACACGACCTTATCAGAGTGAAACCAGGAGGAAAACGCACGCAGATAGCAGCACAACTCAGTGAAGGTTCGCTTGTACGTATACTTCCCCTATGAACAGCAGTGACTAGGCAACCCTTCTTGCACCAACATATGTGGGAAACATAGAACTACAAACAGACGGCCACGCCACCTTATCAGAGTGAAACCAGGAGGAAAACTCACGCAGATAGCAGCACAACTCAGTGAAGGTTCGCTTGTACGTATACTTCCCCTATGAACAGCAGTGACTAGGCAACCCTTCTTGCACCAACATATGTGGGAAACATAGAACTACAAACAGACGGCCACACGACCTTATCAGAGTGAAACCAGAAGGAAAACGCACGCAGATAGCAGCACAACTCAGTGAAGGTTCGCTTGTACGTATACTTCCCCTATGAACAGCAATGACTAGGCAACCCTTCTTGCACCAACATATGTGGGAAACATAGAACTACAAAGGAGGGCTTACGTGGGCCACCTAGTATACATAAATCTATATTTGTCCTCTATGCGCTCCTAAACCGATTGACCGATCACCTCGAAATTCGGTACGTACATGTATTCTTTCATGTACAAGGTTTCTATGTTATCCATTTTAATGTACAACGTAACATTCACGTGGTGTTCTCCACTTGTTTTTATTTTACAAAACACGATATCATTTGCTTTCTCTATTCGTCCTGCAACATACAATTCATAAGTATTTCTATGATTGAAATAAAAATGCAACAAATTACATTCACACGATTTCTCTACACACTTTTCTTTTATGAAACACAATCACAGTTCTTTCTCTACTCCCTCTTCTACAAAGAATTCATACAATTTTCTATATTATTAACATAGAAATGCAACGTCTTACATTCACACAACTATCTCTACATGCTTTACTTCCTGTGGCATTTGCGGTTGTTCAACAGTGGTTTTACATGGTGTTTTCCCTGTGCTTTATTTTTTATTTTGATTATTTTGGGTTCTTTATAGTATATAGAGCAAGTCTGCAAGTTGTAGTAATAAATTGCAAAACCACGGGCAATACCGGGTATTTCAACTGGTGATGCACAAATATGCAATCTATGGCTTGAAACATCAATTTCCCATAACTGTTATCATTCATACCTCGCTACTTAAATTAGTGTTAGCGCTAAGTGGTGTACCAAAATACTATTTTGCACATCAAGTGATGCGTTTTCTGGAAAGTGCGCTAAAATCTTTAGGGTAACCCATCACTGCGCCTAATTGGAGCTGTTTACATTAAATTAAAATAAGTTAACCAGCAGATCGTTATTTATGTGTGGAGATTTACAAATTAGGCCGAGAACGGACTGCCACCATAAAAGGAAGTGCAGTAAAAGTGAACACGTGTTTCCCATGTAAGAAGCAGGCCATTAGAATGTGCTCTCGTTCTTTACGTGGCACAAGAGCACTGTAAACAAACATAACGGACGCTATGAAAAGTCTCGATCGCATAGCTAGTCCAGAAAATGGCACCCGCTGGGCTGTGCTAAAAATAACTTACTCCATTAAACTAATTGCTCCAATTATCTCTGCTTGTGACATTACAGTTTATTTTTTAAGATTATAATTAGCGTTAATGGCCGACTCTGCAGTAATTCATATAGATATAATCGGTGATCTAGTGCATTTTGTTTAATATGTTTATTTTCTGTACTATGCATAGTAAGTAGGGGAAGTATTCTATTCGATCTAAATTTCGATATCGAGATTTCACCGCAAAATATGTTTTGAGGCCCCATAAATCCAAAAAATTTCATTTTTAGAAAAAGGTCCGTGTGAGTGTGTTTGAGTGTGTGTGTGTCTGTGTGTGTGTGTGTGTGTGTGTGTGTGTGTGTGTGTGTGTGTGTGTCTATATGTGAACAGCGTAACTTAAAAACTAAAAGTCAGTTAAAAACAAAATTTTGTATTTAAGTTTAATATCTTTCAGGGATGCAACACGAAGATTTTGAAGAACATTATTCCACACCAAACTACCCTTCAAGTCGAAACGTTTTCGAAAACTTTGATTTTCTCAAAAATGACTTTAACAATTTTGATTAAAATGCCACATGTTTAGGATATTCGTATGGCAAATGAAATGTATATTTTGAATTCTCTGGCTATAGCCCCTGTAGTCCTGTTCACTCTTGGTGACCTTTGTATAACTGGTAAACCGTAAGAGATAGACCAAACCTTACTGTACAAAAAATGCAAATCTCGTTAAACCACGCAAGTTAAATCAAATTGCATTTTTTTGTGGCGTGAAACATCTCGGCGATATTCATTGTTATTTGTGTGAGTTTTGTAATACTTACATATTTTTTTAAATGGGAGATCGTTATTTATTTTTTATCTCTTGGGCGTGCAAGACGAAAGGAATTGGCACAGCTTTAAAACATTTGACTATCGTTCAAGACTTACTGTATTCCCACATTCCCCTTGTACCTAAAAGAAAATCACCAATAGGATAAACTTCTGCAAATGCTTATATCGGCTAACATGAAGAAAATACAGGAATAAGAGTTAGTAATTATTGTTAGTAAAGAGTAGAGAAAGTCATGTGAGTGCAACACAACAGATTTTTTTCGGTGTTCCGTGCATATGCCAGCTTCAATAGTTAGGTGACATCGATGGTTGAAGAAAGAATTGTCGTTTACTATTATTTTAATATTTCGGTTTATACACCTTAGATATTCTTTATAAACATACAATTCACACACACACACACACACACACACACGTACACACACACACGTACACACACACACACACACACACACACACACAAATTCCAGACTCAAGGCAGTAAGGGGAACAATCCTGGCTTAGGAAAAATTCCCAACTTCCAGCTAGGAATCGAACCCTGGATTTCTTAACTAGCATGATAACCACCAGACCACAGATGCAGTCTATTTTATCTGTTACTTTAATATTCTTTTGAGGTCTCCAAGTTACAATGAATCAGATGAGTATAGCTTGCAGTCTGCTCCAGATATGAAATGTAACTTCTACAGTAGAACATCCTCATTGCAAACCGAATTTTCCTGACATTAAAGAGAGGAAACATAACAGGTTTAATGTTAAACATGCATTCATTGTTTACTGAACAACGGCATGGCTATATAATGTAATTTAGGAACACAATCATTTATGCTCTACATTTTAAATAACATACATTGCTATTAATTATATTGTTTATTATTGTTATATATTATTACATTATTATTCTTATTCATTTTTATTATTTGTTTTGGATTAATTTTTAAAACTATTTGTTGCGCTTTTAAATTGTTTTCGTTGTAATTCTGTTTCTGTTTAATGCATTTTGTATTCTTTTGGTCAATCTCACTGGAGGACAGATTATTTTAATAATATATAATAAATACAGTGTATTACATCAAAATAAAAGCTATAAAGAACCAAAAATCTCAGTGTTACATAGACCTTGGAGTAATGTTCATAGTTTATTTCTTCTTACGGAAATATTCGTCTCAGAATTCACTGTGGAGCTTCATTCCACAATTTTTACATTGTATGGTTTCTCCAAGGAAGTTGTTGATTCGATCGTACGGTACATCCTGAATGGTACATAATCTAGGTCTCTAATCTTTTGGGCATTATGCCGAACTTCACCAGTGTTACAGCAATCATTCGTTTGTGTTCAAAATGACTTCTCCTGTCTGGATGGAGATACTAAAAAAAGCGAAATGCAGCTATCACGACAATATTTAGACCATGCGCAAACAAATTCCACCACCATTTTTTGATCGCAAGCGTGTATAATGCCATTTTAACCAGTAGATCAACCCCTCCAATTCTTTCATTTTACATTCTTATTATGTGTGGTTGCTGAATTTTCTGGCGACTTTCTTTCATCACTCTCCTAGTGGTTTAATGGATTGGGCTTACAACAAAATGCT
This sequence comes from Tenodera sinensis, assembly GCA_030765045.1. Classification (NCBI taxonomy): domain Eukaryota; kingdom Metazoa; phylum Arthropoda; class Insecta; order Mantodea; family Mantidae; genus Tenodera; species Tenodera sinensis. The sequence continues at coordinate 284,328,084 of CM060964.1, read as the reverse complement.
TACTAGCTACAGCAACAAGGGAATTGTCGTTCCATCTCACACGAACAACCTGTCCATTAGATCTGTATTCCTGAGATCCACCTTCCTTTTCCATTACATGTACAGAATTTAGAGGGCATTTGTCTTGTTCCACAGGCACGAAAACCTTTTCTGTCAGTTCTACTAGGAGAGAATGAATGGTGTCCAAGAAAACAATGTGTTAAGATGGAATTTCTACAACAGAAAGTATTTGTTTTACAACACGACTACCCAAAAGAGAACTGTCTTTGCTACACTTGCCACGATACATGTTCATATTATATGGGGAGCCCATCGATCCGCATAACATCTAAATCGTAAAGCCAAAGCGAATAAGGTTACCTTTTATAAACATCTTTCAGAATGATAACTATGATATGGCATCATTGATTTCATCAATGTTTAGGAGTTTCCGAAGCACTCCAAACTGTTGCAGTTGATTTGTTAAAGCATCATAAAATGGTTTCATTTTTGCAAGCCTTAAAATTCAAGATTATATTTGTCAGCTAAATGGAAATTCTCTTTTATAAATATAATTATCCCTGATGATTTTTTTTGGGGGGGATGTAGGAGTTCAGAGGTCCCCTGTTGTAGACCAATAATCGTTCTCTGCAAGCCGCATATCAATGGCAATCCAAAAAACTGCTACATTTCTTGCACAGGTATTTGAAATGAGTGACCATTTTAGTCCTGTTGTATACAAATTTGTCTAATCACTGATACTTTCAATCATATTTGGTGTAAGATACATGGAAAAAGAATCTAAACTGTTCAGATTTGCCAAAATGTTAACTCCTTACGTGTAGATTATAAGTAGGGGGATCTTGAAAAAGCCACGTTTTCATTTTCTTCCATAAGTCTATCTGTACTTTCATTGTTGGCGGTGCCATGCTTCTAAGTGCTTCGTCATTGCCACCATTACTGGAATGATAATCATGCAACTCCACCTCACCAGGAATTTCACTTGGTGTTTCACTTACATATATGACAGATCACCAACCTAAGAGAAATGGAAGATCAATGTTAATCGCTAGAAACACGAGGCGATCGCAGCGTGAGTAATGATCTGGGTCGGAATTAAACCAGTAAAAATCGCGCTCCCGAACATTCCTGTTGCCAGTAGTTCCTACAGCTTAATTTTTCATACCTGCCTAGCTGTCAGTCGAAGCTGATCATAAGTTCTAGTGCCATATTGTTACTAATGAAGTGCAATTGAGCTTCGATGGTCGTGATTACTTTTTAAGGATGCTACCTATTGTTAAAGCTCACGTAAAATAACTTTTATTTGCTTTAATAAAATGCAACATCCTTGAAAACTGTAATCACAATTATCGCAGTTCACGTGTTTTACTTTGCACGTCATCAGCAACAATACGGCATTAGAACATATGATCAGCTCAGACTGACGGCAAGTCAGCTATAAAAACACAGCTGATTAATTTTTTTATTATTTCTTTTTATTGAAGCTGACCAACAGTCTGTACATCAATAATTAGAAAGAATCACACATGTATGACACTTTTATTTATTCCTTCTACTCCCCATATAGCACGACATAGTTTGACTTATCTGTGTAACTAATACGAATAACCTAACAAAGAGACTTCTGGATATATTACGTACAATAGTGTAGCTATTGCTACATATGTCAACAACTGTTTCGTCATTCACTAGATCGTTTTTCTGTAGTGTTTAACGCCCGCTTTTACTACTTATGGCACCGCAGACGGTGACACTGATGATATATGGAATGAAGATGGAGCACTGGTGGAATGAGATGGCGGGGGAAACCGGAGAACCCGGAGGAAACCCGCCCCAGCGCCGCTTCGTTCACCCCGAATCCCACATGTAGTTGCCTGGGATCGAACCCGGGCCGCTTTGGTGAGAAGCGAATGGTCTAACCACTCGGCTACATCACGGCCATTTGCTAGATCGTTATCAATAATGCAAGAAACGTTCTTAGCAGCAGTTTTACATCATTTAACACTTTCGTCATTTCACACTATGCTCAAACTTGAAGCACCAGCACTGGACACTAACAGGCACAGCTTCTGAAGTTCTACACCCATATTTTCACAATCACAGGAATACCTTACTTCTAACTTTCCATTGTGTATGTTCTAGAAATAAATAAAAATACGGTGCAATGAATAGCAATATTTATGCGTAACTAGTAGTCTAAGTAATGACAGTGCCTTGGATAAAGAGAGGTAGGTCACGATCCTGTTTACAATTGAAATAAATATAATTTTAAATGTAGGCAAGTATAGGCTGCACATTACTTTATTAACTAGCTGAAATACCCGGCGTTCGTACAGTATCGTTTAGTGATGATAATAATAAGGATGAAAAATAATATCCTATTAATAAACGATACATAACAAAAATATTAATATAGTAATATTAAACGAATTAAAATAAAACTAACAATTATAACGCTAATGATGGTTATGGTGGTAACAGTAATAACAAAACTTAATAACAATAACTAAAAATAATAGAACTAATACAAATATTGAGGATACTAATTATAATGATAAGTAGAATAACAATAACCCTAAGCATAAACATAGCAACAAAGAACTATAGCAATAATTATGATGATAAGCATAATGATGATAATTGACATTCTAATAAAAATTAATAATAATAATAATAATAATAATAATAATAATAATAATAATAATAATAATAATAATAATAATAATAATAATAATAATAATAATAATAATAATAATAATAATAATAATAATAATAATAACAAGTGCCAATGAAACATTACGTGCCCCCATGTTTGTACGTACTTTGTTACGGCACTCTACAATCTGTAATCCGTAATGATAGATAATATACGGGAGTGAGTTTACTCCCTGGAAAGTAAAGTCCCTGTAAGTAAAGTGCAAAACATTATAACAACCTTTCCGGTTGTTTATAGTCTATTATCACGGACTACACACAATAGTTCAACCTGGAAACTACCTCTCATTTCTCGTCTTCGCTAAGAGGAAGAAGGAAGCTCGCTCACGCCAGTGCGGTCTCTATGACTTGATCTTCCCTGTTGCGTTCTGCAACTGTATTAACGCACAAAGGGTTATCTATAATCGCTCCACTCTTGAATCCGCACTTGATGTAAACATAACCCCTCAACAACCAACCTGCGATACGCCGAAACCAAACATACCAAAAAATATAGCATCTTAAATATTGGCGATTATCGCTGAACTTTGGAGATGTACCCTGGTAAGGACTACTTGAATGTAACGTGATAGCAGCGATATTTCTAAAACTTCCGAGTAAATATCGCTGTTTTGCATCATAAACACAGGTATGAGACCACGTGGCGTCTGTTTGTGTTAGTTACAGATGATACGAACACCAGGTTATCGCGGAGGGATACCATTGTGGTCTGGAGGCTGGATGGAGTATACAAATCCCTATGCCGAATGAGATGGGCCACCTGGTGTGTGTGTTCGTTGAAATTTTGAAGGTACGGCTATAAGCTTCTAAAGTGCTAGCACGCCACTGACTAATATCAACCATGCGAGAGCGCAACTCATAAAAGGGAAGGGACATTCTACAAATCTACAGTGTATCTGGCGCAGTGATTATAACATTAGTGTTCGAGCGCAAGGCCATCATTTTCGAGTTCGAATCTTGTTCCCTTATTTATGTAATAACAATAATTTATTTACTTATCTATTTAGTTATTTACTTATCTATTTACTTTATTTATTCATTCAGTTATTTATTTTTGTACATTTTATTTTATGTTATTTTTCGCTTCGTTTCCTTATTTTGAGTAGAGCGTATTAATTCTGTTTTGATCTACATTTCAAATTATGTTTCAATATATGCAGTTTTATTTCAAACGTCAGTACAATTAATTACAGTTCTTGCTAACAAAAAGTTGAAACCTACCAGAATTAACAATAGTTTAAAGGGTCAAAGAAAGATTAAGAGCATACTCGAAATTATGACCTGAATTTTCATGACAAAATTGGCAGCGGCAAAGGAATGACTGTCGTACTCTATCTCAGACTTTTGGTGTGAGCCGAATCAAGGAAATGATACCTAGTAGTGTTAATGCTCTTCTTCAGATGAAATAAAAAAAAGAAAGCAAGAATAGTAACTCCATGGCAGGAAACGAACCGACGACCCTTGCAGCACAACCTTTGACGTTACGCATTAAGCTATAAGAGAAGTCAAGCAAGCGTTTCTGGAGTAGGCTTCACAACGCAAGAAGTCAGCTAATCGTTGTTCAGTGTCGCACTGTCAGGTGATTTGAGAAAACTGTTGCGGCATTAAATCTTAGAACGCTGATGACGAGCTACTGAAAACCAATATTTCTATACTCGGGCAGCAGTTTTAGACATTCTAAACCAATTTTTCATCAAGCTTTGCTTTAACACCGACTTATCAGCATCTGATATTAGTATGTTTAACACCATATAGTAACTGCGTTATGTTTAGTCGCGGACCATACATTTTCTATCTCAAATTACTTGAATCAGTCACATCTACAATCTCTCGGGTTATTTCGGTGTACTTCATTAACACTCCATACACACACACGCACGCACGCACGCACACACACACACAATATAGAGTGGCCCTTATTTTTCGAATCTCGTATTTCTTCATGCATACCCTTTAATTTTTACTTTCTCTACTGTAAGTAGGAAGTATTGTATTCCACCCAAAAATTCGATGTCGAAATTTCACCGGAAATATATATTTTAAAACCCCTGAATCAAAAAAAAATTTAGAAAAAGGTCCGCGCGCGCGTGCCTGTGTGTGACTGTGGACAGCATAACTCAAAAACGAAAAGTCAGTTAAAAACCAAAGTTGATATTTAAGTGTAATGTCTTTCAAGGGTGTGATACAAAGTTTTTGAAGAAAATAGCCCCACCCTAAACTACCCTTTACATGGAACATTTTTCGAAAATTTTGATTTTCTTGAAAATGGCTCTAACGATTTTGATTAAAATGTCATATGTTTAAGATACTTGTATGAAAAATGAAATTAATATTTTAAATTTTCAAGCTATAGCCTATGTAGTCCTGTTTAGTCTGAATGCCTTTTGAATAACTCGTAAACCGTAAGAGATAGACAAATTCTTAACAAACAAAAAATGTACATCTCACTGAAACACAATTTATGTCAAAATAAATTATTTGTTGAGTGAACCATTTTTGAGATATTCCCTCTTATTTGTGTCAGATTCGGAAAACTTGAAAATTTCATGAAATAGAACATCGTTCATTTTTTTATATGTTAAGCGTGCAAAGAGAACGGGATCTCAAAGCTTTAAAAGATTTGACTATCGCACAAAGCCTACTGTAATATTCCCCTTGTACCTACAAGGAAATAAGCAATAAGATAATCTGTACGAATGTTTATCTCAGCACGAAGAAGATAGAGGTATAAGAGTTTGTAAGAATGGCTAGTACAAGAGTAGAGAATGTCATGTGAGTGCAACACATCAGATTTTTTGCTTCTGTTCTAAGAATAATTTTAATACCTACCTATTTTGTTGAACCTGAAGAAGAGGAACCCGTGCTGCAGTGACCAAGAAGTTGCATCATGTTGACTTAGTCCTGCTTATGCGTGTGTTCCGCTGCTGCCATACTGTACACTTTAGTTGAGCCTCGCTTTTCATTGGGTAATGTGAGTGTTTATGTGCATCATGGCGAGCAGTTTTAGAACTACTAACATATTTATTTAGTTTGTGAAGTTATACAAAGATCAGTGGATATAAATTACCATTTAATCGACAGGTTATGTCAGTCTTACTTAATGTACTAATTTATATCGCGTGAATGTGTATTGTTTTGGTAGAAGGCTAGGAACTGTAAAAGGAAACTTACGGAGCTGTCAAGAGTGGCGCAATCTGCAAAAAGGTGCTCAGAGAATGAACACTCACAGAGTGAGAGCGTAGCTCTTCTCCAATTAAAAATAATTTGTTCGATGTTGGTCATGCTAATGCTTTTAACATGATAAAAATGGAAGAGGATAAACTCTTTCTATTACATACATCAACGAAAGCCTGGCCGTATAGGTTATGTTGGAGGTGTTGACTGGAACTTGGTGGCAAAAGAGGAAAGAGCGAGGGCTATAGTTATGAAGGAGGAGGTAAGGAAGACGAAAGGTGATGACAGTTCAGTTTTTGGAAATTCATCTGAAATTAAATTAAATTATTTTGTTCTTTAACGACGCTGTCAATTGCAAGGATCACATCAGCGTCGCCGGTGTGCCGGAATTTTGTCCCGCAGTTCTTTAACCTGCCAGTAAATCTACTGACATGGAGCTGTCATTTTTAAGCACACTTAAAAACCATCGGTCTGGGCCGGATTTGAACCCGCGATCTTGGGATCAGTAGGCCAGCGTCTAACCAACTGAGCCACCCAGACCGACAAAATTTAAAAATTCATCTGAAGAAACACCGAAATGGGTGACTTTGATGGTGATACCGGTTTTACAGAGCACTACGAGCTTAGCTTTAATTTCTGGTAGTGATGCAACCTTGGATGGAAATAAGGTAAATTCAGAAAAGGAAAACCAACGTGGAAGAAAGTGTTTAACGACATCAAAACTGGCCGCTGTTTTAGACAGATATCAGTTAAGTCAAAGAGTTGCTGCATTCATCGTTGAGGCTACAGCTGAGGCCTTGGGAGATAATGCTGATGGCACAGCACTTAATCGTAATTGGATTCAAAGATATCAAGAACAACTAGAAACGATACAGGCAGAAAATGTCAAATATTTGTTTAAAGAGAAGAACCCAACTTTTAGGACTGTTCATTGGATAGGTAAGCTGGTACCAGGACTAAATGTCAGATATTCAAGAACTGAAAGACTATCAGTCATCATAACTTATGAAAATCAGAAGCAATTAATGGACGTGCCTGTATTTTTTTATTTTTTTATCTTTTTTTTTTTTTCTGTTGGCACTCATGAAGAGAGAACTAATCTTAATGCAAAATTGAAGGAACACTATAGTTTTGCTGAGGAAGCTGGTAATTTGTTTATGAAGAAAGCAAAATGAGTGCAAAGTTGCTGAAAGTGAAGAAGCTTCGTTTTATTTTTTTTTATTTTATTTTTTTTTTTTTTTAGTTTTTTTTAATTTATTTTTTTTTTAATTTTATTTTTTTATTTTTTTAATATATATATATATATATTATTTTGATTATAGTTGCATTGTCGTACTTAAAGTGCAAGGTGTGTTATGTACGGCTGTATTGATTTGCTAAGACCAGAAGTTATCAGTTGCCAGCGTGCCTGTCTCAGAAAACTGACCCAATCCTTCCTCTGCGCCACTGGGCCATTATTCTGTTTAAGGATCCAGTACAATGTTCCCATTACCAGCCAAACTACACAGCGTTGGAGTGCAGTATTCTGAAAATGAAATTCCAAACGCTGGAGCTTCTCAAGGCATGGTGGAGCTTGCGGTGGGCACCATTTGGCGATGTAAGTCCGGAGCTCTACCCAGATGACTTCAACCTGCTTACAGGAAGCAATCCGGTGGTCCAGTGTGTCAACGGCGGCACAAGATGGACATTGGTTTGACTGTGCCCTTCCATGTCGCCAGAGTTTATCCACTGTCGGTATAGTCTCATTTAATACTTCATAGGTGGTTTCCTGCCAATCACTGGGCACATGTTTGCAAAATAAATTCTGCCATATCACTTTCCACTCCCTGGTATATTTCTCTGCCACTCTGGGAACCACATGAACTGTCGTGAGCATACGGTATTGGTTCCGGGTGCATTCGAAGGCCGTAATGTCATCGTTGTTGTCCAGAATTCGTTTTAGGTGAAGGACAGTGGGTTTAAATCCGTTGAGTGCCACCTGAGGGTTATGCAGCTGTTCCTTCCAGAAATTTTGGTCAATTGATGAGCCAGATCTGCGCAATGATTGTGTGGCGGTTTTCCCCAATAAGGCCATGCATTTCTTGGCAATGTCCACTAAGCCGCAACCACCTTTGGACGGAGGCAAACGTAGTTGAGGCCGGCTCACCTTATATGCTTTTCCAGTCCACAAAAAGTAACCAAGGAGTTGTTCCAGTTTCTGTGCGTCACGTTTTGAAATCGGCAGAATCTGTGCCACATACCAAATTTTGCTTAGACCATAAGTATGCAGGTACCAGATGCGTTGTAGCAAATTCAGGTTCCGGATCCTCTCCATGGATAAGGAATGGCGTAAACTATTAATTTTTTCCCTCCAGTTAACTGCAATAGTATCTTCTATATTTGCCATAAAGCATATACCAAGTATCCTTGCAGTAGTGACACATTGCATCCCCAAGGTCTGTGGCGGTTCCGGCCAATTTCCTAATATTAGGATCTCCGATTTCTCAGCATTTAACACTGCACAGGACATTGTTGTGTACTGCTCCAATCCCTGTTGCATGGTCGTCATATCTTCATTATCTGCAGCCACCACAGTCACATCATCAGCATAGGCTGTAAGTGTGAACCGTTCATTGTATACACTGACTCCTCGCATGGTTTGTTGCAACCTCTGGAGTAAAGGATTCAATGCCAATGAGAACAATCCCATTGATAGCGGGTAGCCTTGACGTACTGGTCGTTTTATTCGTACCGGCCTGGAAAACCATCCGTTCCATAAGACTCGAGACTGTGCCGTGCCGTAGAGTCCCTGAATAAGATTGATTACCGGCACTGGAAATTTCGCAGCCGTTAAGCAGTTCCACAGATACGAATGGCGCACTCTATCAAAAGCCTATTGAAAGTCGAGATTGATCAAAGCCACCGCTTTATTTTCTCTGCGTCGATGGATCAACGTGTCACGCAGTTCCGCCAATGTGACAATAATGTTCTTTTTCGATATTGCCGCTTGGTTACAATGCATGATTTCTGCATATGCACCTTTTAATCGGTTAGCCAGAACTTTCGCAAATAACTTATAATCGGCGTTTAGCAGCGTTATTGGACGATAGTCCTTCATGGTGGCGGTTTTCTGTTTCTTCGGCACCAGGGTGATAACACCATCCGCGAAGGTTGCGGGAAACACTGCTGTCTCCCAGAGTTTTTTTAAATTAACGTCCTCCAACATTGTGTCATATCGGACGAATGAATGAAATGAAATGGGTGAAATGATGCTCAAATGAGCCCGAGGTCCATGGAGCTTTAAGTTACCCGACATTCGTCTTCTCAGGGTAGGGAAAACCTCGGAAAAAAACCTTACCCGGATAACTTACCCTAAGCGAGATTCGAACTCGCGACCTCTTGAACGTGAGGCAGACACGCTAACCATCACGCTACCGAGGCGGGCACTCTCCCACAGTTCCGCATATACTTGTATTACCAAATTGTAGTGAAAAAGCACCATCACTGCCAGGAGTGAAGTTATTGCAAGAATTCAATGGACTGTTAACGACCAATGAAGAAGAAAACCAATTCATTTTGCGATGTGAGTAAGATCACCGAAGACAACATCCAAACTGTAAAAAAGAAATATTGAAAACAAGATTGTGTCAAAACTAGTATTAATTTAAGCTGCACTTCCTCATTTTGCATGTTCTATTACATATTTATACTTAAATTGCTTCCGTTTAAATATATTAAGCATAATTGCAAAACATGTATGAGTTGGTTTCATTTATTTATGTCCACAGAAAAATATCAACACTCCTTCGGTACTTAAGTTTATTTAGATGGAATGTAATACTTCCCCTACTTACTATAAGTAGTAGGGGAAGTGTAAATAGCATTAATTCCTCCAAAAGAGTTATTGAATATAAATTAAATACTTGAATGAGCTATCTTTTTCTCACTATATATTTTTCGATGTATATTTAACATTTTACCATATGTATCAGTACAAGTGAAGAGGAATTCAGGTTCGTTCTTTATAACATTGAGGATATATACTTTTCATCACTCATAACTAGGGCCCGGAAGTTGTTGACCTAAAAATTCTCTAAAAATGAGCTATAAAATGCGCTTAAAATATAATAAAAATGCACATAAAAGGTAATGAAATGACCTAACAAAAATTAACAATTTCTTTCATAATACAAAATTGATAACTGTCATAGACAAATAATCAATATATGGTTCGAATAGTCAGATTTTAAAATTGACTCTCTTAGTAAATAATGCAATTATTGCTACTAAATAATAAATAAATAAATTCAAAAATCATCAGGTCATTTTCAATGTTATAAAATATGAAAAATAGGTCACTGTACCCATTAGCCAAAACACCTTACTTAGCGTTGCACTATACCACCATGGCCATCTTCAAGTTATCAAAGGTAAAGGAACGACGGATGTCAGCTAAAACTGTTTTATACTTTGAGAAACTTCTCTCCACTTCCACAGATGTTATAGGTGCATATTTGAAAAACACTGTCACTGCCTGTTAAATCCTGTTCAAAAATATCAGGTCTAAAGTTTTCTCCTGACAAGATATCGGCAATCTGACAAACTGTCTGGTATCCTTTATTTTTGTCCAATGAAAATCTTAGTTTCTGTCTAATTTTGCCCCAATCTCACCTTTTACATTTTGTATCCTCTTTTCCGCAACCCTCACTAACTCAATCGACCTATATAATGTCATTGCACTTTCCTCCTGGCGGGTTATGGTTTCCGTCAAAAATGCAAAATTTGATTTAATGAAAGCTAATTCATCTTGGATTTGAGTATCAGAAAACAGATCCCGTGCACTCTCAATTGCCTTAATTTATTTGACATGAACAATAAATACACAACACAAAAAACATTTGTCTTAATGTGAGATTCTGTCGATCTCACATCCTTTTTAAGTACAACATCACAATTCAACATAAAATAATGAACACAACTAGAACAGTAAAAGTTTGGTTATTGAGTTACTTGCATGTTAACAAGTTCACAAGTGCTCAAGCATCATCATGACTGGAAAACATTGCCAGTTTTTGTTATATTGAAAAATAATTTATGTTAACACTTAAAGGCTACACAGAACGAAAATGAATCTTTGTTACATCTTTTGAAATTTAAATTGTTACTTCAAAACTTATAGCTTTGAGAAATTAACTCCTCAACATTTTCATTTCAGCTTTAAGTAACAGACTAAGTAATGGATAGGTTTGCAAGGATGATATGAACCTGAATCACATGCAATATTTTACAGCCAAGCACACTATTAGTTAGCTAATTCTAACAGGCTGTTATTTAAATAGTTTTTCTGTTAAAGTAGGACAAGCCCGAACTATTTAGAAGAAAAACTAGATCTGCTAAGCTACTGGGATGATAAAGAAAAATAATTTTACATGATATTTGAGTGCGGTTTTTACAATTGTTTATGAGCAGGCTACACCCACGAAAAACCCCCCAACAAAGCCGGTGGCAGCGTAAGTATTCTCACGAGCAAAGACGCCCACCTTGTCTTTCCACTGAGGTCCTTGCCCTGTTGCCTTTTCCTCCACTTTGTCAACTTGCTTACACACCTTATCCCAATTAACCTTGATGTATCCATGGTGATTTGCCACCTGAAGTAAAATTATTCCTGCACCGACACCCAGGGCAGCCACCTTTCCTACTTTCATCGTGATATATCCGGTGCACCATCCAGATATGCTTCCGATGATTAACTGTTTCGCTGCTGGCTACTTTCCAGCATCTCCAAGAAACCTGCCGAACATGCCTCGGGTTTCCCTAGCTGATCAGTTCTTCCTCTTCTTCCATCTTACTCCTTCTGATTACCGGCATAGACATGATTCAGTTGTGCTTGTAATCGTAGCGAGGAACCTAATTCTTTAATAAAGTGTGATGAAAACTGTGTTCATTTGTCAGCTGATTTCACAGCATTCTCGCTGTCTGCTCCAGTCTACTGACTTAGAATCTGCCCTATCAAGATTACTTTAAAATGCCCAATAAATTCGTGAAAAAGAAAGAAAATGACCGTAAAATGCATCTAAATGTTAAAAAATGACTTTATTATAAAAATGTGGAAAAAATGCATTTTGATAACCTATAAAAACCACATATTCCTAACGTATTTGTTCCAGAATGGAGTTAATTTATAATAAGCATCGCCTGTGACCACTAAGAAAAAAGATGACTTTTCATCAAAATCCGGGTCCTACTCATAACTAAAGGCCGGAGGGATGTGCGCTCGCATGCGATACAGGTTAGCTGGACGCAGAGTATGAATGACGTCAGAAGTAAAGCACGGACATCAAATGTGCAAACAACTGTCACTAAAAGGAAGAGTCGAAAAACAATGTAACCTTGTACTCTGCAAACGAGCAAAGCATTGCCTTGCAAGTGTATGCAGACGCAAGGTCAAGGTGTAGTATAAAGCGACTATTTTGTTTGTTCTCGCAGTGATCTGCAGACGTGAAGATATAACATCAACTGTGAATAAAGAACAGAAACTCGAAGCGATCATGCAAAAGGCTTTAACGAGCTATAGTATTGTGTTCTAGCTTGTGTGACAAATAAAAATATCTTAACTTGGTCCTCTTTGATAACTCTCTTTCCTGTATTCCTGTAATGTAACCTAGTTATGCAGTTGCTTCAATGTGATACGCACAGGCGGTAGACCACAAAATGGCTCCTAGTTCCTGTTTTACTTCTTTCCAAAGCACGTTCTGTCCTTTCGTCTCCTTACATCACTGTATTGCTGTAACTTAAAGAACGCTGATAGCACAAACAAAAGAAGCTCTAGGAGGCCACTTCTCTACTAAAGGTTTGAACAGAGATGGCGCTTTTTGTGTTCATATGATGCTTGTAGGTTGTCTGCACTGAAGCGGTTTTCACAGTCAGGCTGTACCTACCTGCAGTTCTTTACATGCGCGAGAGATAACATAATTTACATTATGCACTTTGTCATTCAGTGACGCAGCCCATTTGAAAAAATATTTAGTAAAACCTCTTTTGGTTCAGTGATACATAAGCAATTGAAAATTCATCCAAGATCTACTGGACTGTATTTAAGTTCTCCGATGTGCATTCACTGATCAGTGATTATAATGTCCTTGCACTTATCTAGAGGCGAGCTTGTTCATCCGCATTGAAAGTGGAGTAAAGACGGGATCTGAACAGCGCCCGAGGGTGACAAACTGGAAGACTTACATTTGCTTGTAGACAGCATGTAACATATTTCCATCTACAGTTGTGTCCCATTCCCCAGACGTTATATAACTGCTCTCCTTTCACTCGTCTGTAGTAAACAAAGCCAGTTCCCTTAATTACTTGGATGCGAAAGTACATATTATCGAAATACTAGGTATCTATATGTTCAAATTGGAAATAGTCGCGCGTGTCGTATTTGACACAAACAAGATTGTTAAGCCTGTGATCCTGCTTGATCCTTAAATTAGCAAGGGAGGCAAAGTTGAGATGCTTTCGGAATTACTTAAGTAGTTCCCGATTAGTCACTGCACCGGGTCGGAGACAGTGTTGCCGGAACTATTTAACAGAATTTCGTCCTATTGATAGAAAAGTCGTAAACTTTAAACTGGAGTCGCCCAATATTTATATTAAAATATACAATTAACATTACAATTTTAAAGTTTTATAACTAAAACTAGGCAGTTTCCAAATATATTGATATAAAAGTCGTAAACTTTAAACTAAAGTCGCCCAGTGTTTATATTAAAACTGCAATTTATATTACAATTTTAGTTTTCTAACAACTAAAAATGCGCAGTTTCCAAAAATTACTGTCGAACTTAAAATACTATTGCACTAATAAACACTACCCACACTGCAACTAGAGTGCCTGAAGAATATCTTCTTCATCCTCTCTAATTTCCTTTCGCTGATAAGTTCAGCATTGTAGGGAAAGTTACGGCTGTATGACAGCACTGTATGACATTCTCGTCTAGAGTGTAAATGCAACATGCCATTCAATTGGTGCACTAAAGAAAGAATCGGCACCGAAGGGTCCACACATGAGAGAATCCGACGAGGAGGTATGCTCGTGAAGTCCTATGCGCCTAATCTCCTAGCAGAAAGGTTATTTTTGGACAGTGTGCGAAGATTCCACTATCCACACCACCTGGAAGACTTGTAGGAGGGAGATCATCTTTCTTAGCGCTGGATGGAGAACGAAGATGGATGTGCCTTCCAAGGGATGTGTGTCCTCACATAGGAGTCCTGCGTGAAGTATCTCAAGAAGTATGCTCTGTACCCGTGTGGCAGAAGTTAACCACCAATGGACTGCCCGAAGGAAACTAGGGGGAAACAACAAAAAGAAATAAAGATTAGTAAAATAAAGGGGGGAAGAAAATATAAACAGGAGTGGAGGGCTTAAGTGGCTCACTTGTATCTTATTATTTTTGGAGATAGACAACTTCATACTCTGAAAGCAACGAGGTCGGAATTATCGCGATTGTTGACCATTTGGTAGTCATGAAGAGCAGTTTAGATTTACATGGCTACCAAATGGTCGACAAGCGCGATAATTTTGAACTTGTTGCTTCCAGAGTATTAAATGTTACCTATTTCCAAAAATAATAAGGAACAGGTGAACCACCTGGTATAATTACTACAGACAAAGAAACTAGGTGAAGTAAAACAGCTATGTGTACCCTGTCCAGCTTCAACAAATTGGAAAATATTTACATATATATTTATATATGTATAAGTACGTAGAGAGATCAGGATCGAAAAATGAAAATATCGCCAACAATTATTGGTGAAAAGGAAAGTACCAATAATTGAATCAAAAAAAAAAAAAAAAAAAAAAAAAAAAAAAAAAAAAGAAAAAGAAAAAAGAAAGAAAGAATAAATAAAAGAAAAGAAAGAAAAAGAAAGTAAGAGAGACGGAGAAGCTGTAACATACATTTCGATCATAAACCTTGTGAACATATTGCAGATGAATTGCTGTATCAGCAGTGTATGAAAAATATATTAAAAATTTACCGATTGTGAGTGATATTATCATAACCTTCCATACCAAAATATAGTGTTACACAATACATATGTAAATATAGTATATCTGTACAATATAGGAGAACTCGGAGTTTCATTATTCAACTAAAATAATATGGGTTAAGAGCAGTGTGCCCCTACTTCTTCCCGACAGTTAAGGGAATACTCTCACATAAACTTCACAACAAGACCTTGTGGTTTGAAACTTGCTTGAATTACACTCAATTAACAATAACAACATAAAAACATCAGCAGCTGTGCTATACTCTCATATATACGTCACAAGACCTTGCGGTTTAATACTTGTGTAAACTTAACTCAGCAATAAAGCGGGCGGCGTCTCACATAGAAAATTATTTTAAATTACTTATTCTTCCACATTAGCCGTATGTAAGACAAGGTTGTAAAGGGGTAGGATGAGACTGAAAAATTCAGTGCCATAGCCCGGATTTGAACCATGGACCTTCTGGTCTCCGTCCGGATGCTCTAACCACTGAAATACCGACACGACACTAAATTCTCCAACTCACTCGCATTTTTCCCGATAAACCACAAGGTGATCTCAAATTGATATGAGATAACTTACCTTAATGGTGACTTACTATGCTTAAGTCCCAGGCTTCATAGTTTAACCAACTATAAGGTCAATCAAGTCAATACGACCGAGTTGAAGAATTTAATGTCGTGTCGAAACGTTGGCCATAGTAGCTCAATGGTTAAAGCAGTCGGACGGAGACCGAAAAATCCGTGGTCCAAATCCCAACTGTGGCATTGAATTTTTCAATTTCATAAAAATTATTTATGTTAGAGGGGTTTCTGATAGGTCACAACTTAAGGCTACAACAATGTAAACAGCGCTAGCTTATAGCTAATTATTAACTTAATCATTAGGGTAACAGGGAATTATGTCTAAGCTCCAAATTCTATTAAAAGCGACAAGTTGGATCAAAATCCATACTATGTAGATGTTTACTTTCTCGCAAACCTTGTCTCGTCTAATTAATATGTAAAAAATTAATATCAACAAGCAAAAGCAATCCTATTTTAGTCCATATAAGCGATAGATGAGCAGCGAAAACACACATAATAACCGTATGTGTATGATACATGCTAGAATTCCAGGGAAATCAAACATTAGGGATGGTCACCGAGGCCCCCCCCCCCAAAAAAAAGAATAAAGGTGTAAAACACAGATAAACAACATTTACAGAAAAAACAACATGAACAGAGACAATTTTAATCATATCAGGCTAAGCAGTATACCAAGGTGTTTGAAAAGGGTGTAGTTTATCGCCCACTTTATTTAATTGTATATTGCCGACCTAGCTATGAAGTGTAAAGAGAAAATACAGCAGGGTCTGAAATGCCGTTAAATACTCTACTATATGCTAATAACCAGATAGTTATACGGGAAACTAGATAATTTACAAAGAGCAATATACAGAGTGGAAGTGAAATGATCCACCAGACTTTAACAGCGAATTTCTCATGTTGTGAACAACAAGAAAGTCTAATACCAAAATGTTCAAAGGTTTATAGTTTTCTATACTTTCATCAAAAAAAATTTATCATCGCCTGACTGAATTATTATGGATTGAAGGTTCATGATTTATGGCTATATTCATTGAAAATTGAATAAACAACAACTTTTTCCTTTGGCATATTTCAATAGATTCAACGGTTTTTTGTGTAAATTAAATTTAAAAGAACCCACAATTTATTCCCTATTTGTTGCAATAATCAACATTTTGGTATTAGACTTTCTTGTTATTCACATCATGAGAAATTCACTGTTAAAGTCTGGTGGATCATTAAGCCAAAATGGAATACAGCATAATTGGGCTGGCCCCGTAGCGCAGTTGGTAGAGCACCTGCCTGTTGTGCAAGGTTCGATTCCCGGCAGGGGGTAGGAATTTTTCTCCAGCCGCGATTATTCCTCATCCTTCCCTGAGTCTGGAAGTATAATGGTGGTGCCGTGGCTCAGTGGTTAGACCGCTCGCCTACCACCTAGGCGGGACCTGCATGTGGTATTCCTGGTGGACGAAGCGGCGCCTGTGCGAGTTTTCTCCGGATTCTCCGGTTTCCCCCGCCATTCATTATATCAATTACTCCACTATCACCCTTCCAATCATCGATTTTGTCTGCACTTCATATCATCCTCTTCCTCACTATCATACCTGGTGCTTGACTGATCACCCGCTTCCAGGTGTTCACTCTGTCTGGTCCAGAGGTCCCTCTGCTCCCCGACAGGGGTCTGACCCTAGGCACTGGCTTGTAAGTCCAAGTCCTACATAAGGGGAGGGTAATCAGGAAAAGAAGAATGGGCGCCACTTTACAAAATTTGCAATAGTTACCACATTATTGTGCCAACAATGGTACTTCTTCCTGTACCTTCTCTTCAGTTCTTAAACAAGCCTTGGTAGTTCTTGGAAGCTGCTAGCGTGTATAGTTCAGGAGTTTTTACTGTTTATAGTCGATCTGGGTGGTTCAGTTGGTTAGACTCTGACCTACTGACCCCAAGGTTGCAGGTTCAAATCCGGCCTAGACCGAAGGTTTTTAAGTGTTCTTAAAAACGACAGCTCCATGTCAGTAGATTTACTGGTATGTAAAAGAACGCCTGCTGGATGAAATTCCGGCACACCGACGACGCTGATGTGATCCTGGAAACTGACAGCGTCGTTAAACAACAAAACAATTTACGGTTTATAGCTAGAGTTGCGCACACTGTGCAGCAGCGCGCCTGGCCATGTAGGTATTTTTTGCAGATTGCTGGCAGGATATTAATGTTATTACCTCTTAATTTAAACATATTGCATCACATGGTACATTTCTGGTATGTTTTATAGCTTTTGCGGCTACTCAATGTTTTATTTTTAGGGCAAGTATTGTAAAACCAAGAAAGTTTTACTATCAAAAATTTTAGCATAGGAAGGTAATGAGAATTACGTTTTTGATGGTGACTTCTCTGATGGGGAAGAAACAGGGGACATGAAATTGATTCAGAAATGGAATATGATCCTGACAGTTATTCTTTTGGCGATTCCATTGTTCAATCTGAGGTTGTTCCCAGAGAGAAATCTAAGTGGATAAAAAGTAGCTCAAGGTAAGAAGTGAAGTCGCTGTGTTATTTGTAGACGTGCAAAATCCATAAATACAACAATTCGATGTTCCTCCTGTGGTTAATTTCTGTTTAAAAGGCACTCAAAGGCAAGAATCATTCGTGAAAAATGTGATAAGCAGGATCGAATGTGAATGTGAATAAACGCCCTTGGGAACAAATGTAATTTATAGACGTTTGCCAATTAATTTAATTTTTTGTAAGCATTCAGCTCCATTCTGAGCTGTTACCATTTACCTACTCTCGATTTTAAAGAGGCACGTGGTTAGGTAGTAATTCTGCGTACTACACTGTAACGTTGTACGACATTTACTATCGAAAATACATTAAATAAATTGGCTATTAATGTAAAAAGGGATAGTAACATAATAAAAATGGAACAAATTGGAAATAGCAGCCACACGTGTATCAACTTGAAGTAGCCAATAGATTTCGTGGCCACGCAATCCATCCACAAAGTCTATCGGCTACTTCAAGGTTAAACCTGGTTGTCATGACAACAGACCGCTCTGTCCCTCCTCTACCAGGGGCGTAACAATGCCGAGCGAACTGTCAGAATACACAAGTTACGCTAATTCAAGAGACACGCCCGCTCGAGGGTTAACTAGATCTACAAATAGATAATGTTAATGACTTTTTAAGGGAAGAATCCGGTCATATCAATAATAATAATAATAATAATAATAATAATAATAATAATAATAATAATAATAATAATAATAATAATAATAATAATAATAATAATAATAATAATAATAACAACAACAACAATAATAATAATAATAATAATAATAATAATAATAATAATAATAATAATAATAATAATAATAATAATAATAAATGAATAAATTTTAGAAGTATGCCACTTCAGTTATCTAGGCTGTGATATTAGTTTTAAGTATGACAAGGGCATTGAGAAGAAGATTAATTGATTTCAAGCTATTTGTGGAACAATTGAAAGAACTTTGGGAAGAAAAGTAAGAAAAGAAACACAAATGAAATTGTATAAACTCATGGCTGTACCTACTCTTATATATGGTTCCGAATCATGGGCGATAACAAAAAAGGCAAAATCACGCATACAAGCAGCAGAGATGAAGTTCATGGGATATTATGTAAAATGATGTATTAAAATGGACAACATTAGGAATGAAGCAATAACGCTAGATTTAAAGTCTTTTCAGTTAATGATAAGGTAGAAGAAAATAGAAAGAAGTGGAAGGATCATGTTAACAGAATAATACAAAATAGATTACTCAAAAAATGAATTATCGGCCGATTAGAAAGAGAGATCTGGGTAGATCTCGTAAGAGGTGGATGGGTGACAGAGACCGCGACGTGATCATAACACCTAATCCTTGAACGAAGAAAAAGAAGATGAAGAAGAAGTAGGAGGAGGAGGAAGAGGAGGAGGAGGTTAATCAGTACATGGCCAGGCGATTTGAAACTAGAAAACAGGAAATGCGTTTCCTTCAGCAATATCGCCAAGATCGCACGAGCACCATAGTACTATGTAACTTGCTAAATTCTAAGAATTATTTTACCCTTCTAATTTTCAAATCTGGCCTGCATGCATTCCATGCACCTCAGTGATTTGTGAATGTACTGAATTACAGGTACCGGAACCTTGAGTTCGTGGATTTCCTGTTGACTGATTTCGTTGGAACACCTAATTGCCTTAGTTACTCTGGATTACAACTAATTCCTTTTCCTTAACATGAAAATTTCTAAAAATATATTATTCCCTGACAAATTACTAACCTGTACTTCTTACATTACGCATCGATTTTAGCATGTGTGTAAGTAATTTATTACAATCATTTAGATTTTCTTTATAAAATTTTTAATCTTCCTGGTCAGTAATTTCGGTATCAATTTTCAGTTTCTAATATTTGCGGAACTTGGTGTATACGTAATCTGAGAACTACCATCTATAACTATAATATACCGTGTGAGTCTTCTCAACCTGCGATTTCATAAGTTCTGCAGTTTCGGCGTTTTACAGGCTGCCGTAAATACGTACTGTCCACTGCATCGCATTGTATCAATTTCGGCCAAAATGGCTGCTTTGTACCGTTTTGCATGTGGTGACTTGTTCTCGTGGGGTAGGTTGTTGTAGTGCTTAACGCCCGCTTTTACTACTACGGAACCGCAGGCGGTGACACTGATGACACGTGGAATGAAGATGGAGCATCGGTGGAATGAGATGGGAGAAACCGGAGCACCCGGAGAAAACCCGCCCTGATGCCGCTTCGTTCACCACGAATACCCTGGGATCGAACCCGGGCCGCCTAGGTGGTAGGCGAGCGCGCTAACCGCTCGGCCACGGCGCCGCCCTCGTGGAGTAACAGTGTATGCGTTGATATTCAGTGGCGAAGGTAACAGGTTCAAATAATGTCACGTGAAGTACTTTTTATGTTTAGTAAATATAATGAGAATTGATAGTTTGGGACCTGCATTCTGTTTGTCACTTAAATTTATTCAAAAGGGACATAAACTGTGCACAACAGAGCTATGTTCACAGTTAGTGGTATCATTAGAAACTGCCTTCCTTTCTGGAGTAGTTCATTGCTCCTCTGATTTTTTCATTTTGGCTTATATTCATGTTTTCTCTTACCATTTGCATTTTCATGAAAGACTTCCATATCAAATATTTCCTTAATGTAACTATTTAACATTTTTAAACAACAGAAATTTAAGTTAAAACTGGTAAATTTCTGTCATTAAGGTATTAAACACTAAGTTTGCATGATTGGTGCATGACTCAAGTTATCTAAATTAATGATACACACACTGAAATTTTGCTTGCTGAAATAAAATGAGTATCATTTTTTTTAATGTGTTTATGTGTAATAAACATGTTTTAAATAATTTATCTTAAAATTAAAAATTGCCAAATAGCTATGAGAAGAACAATCCTACGCTGTTCAAAAAGTGATAATTCCTTTAATGCAAAGATAAATTATTATGGGCTGACATATGTTTATAGAAACACAGGCAACCTTCAAATGTTAGAGACCCAGATCAGAATCCCAAGTGGGTCAAGCTATCTGTTTGAGCTTACTAGCCATGATTTTTCCCAGTTCTTAAGGAGATTATCATGTATCTAAGTGCTCAGCACATTTCTCCATTTACTGTCAGTATAATCTGCCTAACTTAGAGTCGGCAAACTTTTAAAAAGAAGAGAGAAAGCATATCAGCTATTTAGGATGGTTTCTCTTACATACTAGAATGCCTATAGGGGGTCTACTTGACCTACAGTCAATAATATTATAATCACTTCATCGCAAGCAAGTTATCAATAACATTTGTTAGTCTTGCAAGTATATATTGTCGTAAGATGTACCAAATACATTTTTTCATCTTACTAGTTACTTCTTTTCAGTGCCTTTCTATTTAAGACTGAGTTGAACAAGGATCACAGGCACCCCTCCCCCCTGCCCCTTCTTCACGACGCCCATGTTTCCATGAAACCAATTGCTAATATTACTTAGAAAACATCCCAGAAATCCAGGATTGTTCCAGTATTTTACCCTCTATTCTGGTGTTCCTAGAAAAAAGTTTTCAAGACATGTTTTTGTCCTTGTTTCTGTTGGTGCTGCAAACTTACACATTTTTAATATTAGTAACCTTGACTTATTAAAAGAGGGATTTGAGCACACTTCTGTTTTTACTGTTTAATAAACTATTTTTCTATCTGCTTTGGTACTTTATATCACAGCTGGTTAATGAATTGAAAGTATGTATTTCACTGGGACTTTAAGGAAGTTGTGGCGTTGGCGGGCGGCGGGCGCCAGATGTCGGCGTCGTCGTCATTCCTCGGCTGCTCGTGTCGGCAAATCGTGCTTATCGCCGGCCACACATACTGACGGTAGAGGGTTATGCGCGATTGGACTTTAGTTTTTAGAATTATGAATCACTATAAGCATAGCAGCTGGGTCGATTTATGCCCTATGGCATCTTGCCATGGGTATCCACGCATACGAGTTCATTCGGTACGTCCCGTATAATTACTTGTGGTTCGGTATCATATCGCACATTTAATAGTTTCGCCTTTAAGCACGTTTCACAACTCGAAACTATTTTTCTAACCTTCTTGTGAAGGTGTTTAACGTAAAAATCCTCCGCTATATTCAGGGCTATCCTCTCGCTACCTGTATGAATGAGGACCTCGTGATACGTTCTAATTAACTGATCTGCGAGACTCTTAGGAATATATATCTTCCATCTCTTTTCTTCCCAACCATGTAATTTGTATAATATGTTATTTCTGCGCCCTAGGGTTCCCGACGTATTTTGATTTATTTCCGGCACTGACTCTAGCTTCAATTTTAAATCTTCATCCTCCTTTTGCCGATCCGCTATTTGCTTTAGACTTTTTGCTAATTCCTTGTTGCCGGAAAAATCTAATTTCATTAACGTAACTTCTTGATAGGGTCTATCACTGTTTTCTGGCACTTGATTTGTTTTCTTGAGTCTGGAGAGCATGTAGCTAAAAATGTTCATCTTCCCGGGTATGTGCTTAATTTGAACATCATAAGACATTATCTCATGAATATATCGCGATATTCGGGTACTAGTCAATTTACATTGTCTAATGAAAGACAAACTGACATGGTCCGTGTACACATATATTCTTCGATTAAACACATATTGCTGGAATTACTGAATTGCTAAATAAGTGTCCCCAACTTCTAATTCTGCAATGCATTTGTTTACCTTAATTTTGGTCAAGCCCTTTCATGCTGTAGCTATTACGTGAGTGCTTTGATGTTCGTCAAACTAAAGTAGTATTGCCTCATATGCAACAACAGAGGCATCAGTCACTATGTGATAGCCTAAGTCATCCCTTGGTCTCTCTAATAGTATTGAATTTGCACATAGTTCCTCGACTTGTCTAAAAGCTTTTCTTCCTTGTCTGTCCATTTCCATTTTTTGTCCTTCTTTAGCACTTCCCGAAGGGGAGCCACTTCTTTAGCGTAATTTATTAAAAATTTTGCTTGGTATTGAAATATACCTAGGAGACGTTTCAACTGCTTTACGTTCTTAGGGCTAGGGATTTTCAAAATGCTTTCCACCCTATTGGGGTGTGTTCTCTAACTCCCTCCGCCGAAAATATATATCCCAAGAATTCTACTTCCTTACTTAAAAATTGCGATTTCTTTAGATTAATAGTAATACCGTTCTCCATAAATTTCCTTAGAATGTAATCTATGTGTGCCAAATGCGATTCAAAATCTTAAAAAAAATTAGTATGTCATCCACGTATTGTACCGCAAAATCTTTGATAGGCTCTCCAAAAATAGCATGAAGTGCCATAAGTAAAGTTGAGCCACTCGTCGACAAGCCATACGGGCAGGTCCTGAAGGAATACGATTTTCCATTATGCAAAAAAGCTGTGTAGTGCCTAACTTTTTCATTAAATGGCATTTGCCAGAAGGCTGACACTAGATCGATATTAGAAACATACTTACGTTTATTTACTCGATATATTAGCGTTTCTATTCCTTCAGCTCTGAAATTGTTGGGCACTATGTATGAATTTAACTTCCTCGCGTCAATGGTGATGCGTAGTTTGCCCGGTTTCCTATATACCCAACATAGAGTATTTGAGTATGGAGTATCGCTCAATTCTCTAACTTCCTGTTTGTAGATTTTATCAATTACTTCGTCTGCTTGTTTCCTAATTGCGATTGGCATGTTCCTACATTTATGGGAGAGTGGACGAATACCCTGGACCTTCAAATAGTGGGTGTAAACTTTACACAGTCCCAGTCTGTCTGAAAACACCACTTGGCTTTTCTGAAGTACCTGCAGTAGGCTCTTTAACTGTTCCTCTATAGTTTTCGGGAGAAGTTCCCGTTACAAAGTCAATATTGCAAAGATAGCACACAATGAAAGGTGTTGCTGTGCTCCAACCCCAAAAGTCTTCATGATGCTACTTGTATCCAAGCCACTCTAAACACAAAAACAGAATGTTGTGAACTTTAGTTTAAGAAAGTTCTTAAGTTACTTTAGCTAGCAAATTAAAGCAGGCTGCAGTAATGTGGTAAATGATCAGCATTTACCATGTTAATATTTACTGTCATGCTTAAAGGGGCAGTTCAAGGTAAAATATGAAACTGAACAGAAAGACTTTGAATACAAAAACAACACAACAGCTTTTTTGTATAAAATCCAAGCATTTTTTTCACATTACACAGCTTAGTATAGAGCAGAATGATATCGCTTCTATTTGTCACTAGAGGAGTGTGAAAGTTTGCAGAAGCATCTACAAAAAATTGCTTTATGCAAGCAAAAGAGCATTTGATGCTATAATTTGGAAAATTTAGTTTAAAAAAATCTGTGTTGCATTTACATTAAATTCTCCACTCACTGTTCTACGAGCTATCCTCAAAAGGGAAGCTTAATCTTCTATCTACTTTTGGTTAATTGAGACAGACTTTTATTACACATTTCACTGCAAGTATAAAGAGAATACAGTAGGCTAAAGTGATAGTCAGACTTTTAAAAGGGGGTCAATATGTGATGGCTTTAAAATTCCATGATTTTTGTATGACTACGAGGGAAAACAAATAGTAACCTACCACTTAAGCATTTGCAAATTCGAAGCAATAACAAAGAATATCTCAAATATCTACATGTTTTCTGTAATGCATGGGGGGTGGGGGTGGGGGGCAGATTTACAAATGTTGAACTTCCAGGCTAATTTAGTTTTAGGTCACCATGATTACTATTATTTTTTACTGACTTACGCAACCACTACAGCAGTGGCGGCCGGCCCTAATGTGCTTATGTGCTACAGCACATAGTTAAAAGAAGAGAGAGAATTACTTCATTTTATTATTTTCCCCCCACCAAGAAAATGATATCTTGAAACAGACACTCCGTTGTGTATTGTTACACGATTTAAATCGTCTGCTGAGTTACACGTCAGCATTCAACCTCCAATGAAGTATGAGATGTGCTTAGCACAAGGACACCATCGAGAAAAGGCATTTCCACGTGCGCCATTTACCCTTTTTCCTCCCCGACATGCACCGAAATCCTCTACAAACTGCGCCTTTCTGTGCTCAACGAAAAAGAGCCAAACCAGAATTGCCAACATTCGTACTTGGTGCTAAAGATGGGTTATTAAAATTGTACAGTATTTAATTAGAAAACTTTTCTCAGGTTAAAATGTGGTAATTAGTAACTATTTTCAATCCTTATAATAAATACAATTAGACATATACAGTACGGTACGTCTAATATTACGTGAATATGACCTGCATACACAATAATAGCGGATTGCCTAGTATTTCAAAACCAGTGTTGGTGAACGTGGTCAGACCATTCAAATATACAAGCGTAGATAGCGCCGGCCGACATGCATAAATAATATTGTTTACAAGATTTTCAAATCTGTTTGGTGGATGCAGTATTTTATGTCTAGTTAAGCGTTGTGTTTTTCAGTTTCCGAGGTGAGTGACAGTTTTAGACAATAGTGAACAGACATGAATTCAGTTCATAGTTTATTTAAAACATAATTTGCTTCTAAATCTTTAGAAGTTAAAATACAAATTAAACAATTAGGTAGGCCAGTCCCCAACTTAAACCTAACACAAAAAGTGAAAGGCGCCGGCAATCGGGAATATACACGCCAGTTCAATAGGAAAGCATATGATGCATGTAACTGGATTTGTGGCTGTGATATTAGAAATGCCCTGTTCTGCTTTCCTTGCCTTCTTTTTGGAAATAGTGATTAATTTAGTAAAACTGGTGTTAAGGATCTCGGCCATCTTAACTATTTAATTAAATTGCATGGTGAAAATAAGAAACATATCAACAATTCGTTGGATCTGTCCATGCTTGGAACAGTTAATATTGCCACAACATTAAGTAGAGCCTACCAAGAGAGTATTATAAAACACAACCAGCAGGTAGAAAAAAATAGACACATTTTATCTAGGATAATAGACTGCATTAAGTTTTGCGGTGCCTTCGAGCTTGCCCGCAGGGGACATATGAATCATCAGAATCACAAAATCCTGGTGTATTTTTAAGACTCATAGATCTTATCAGCAGCATTGACAATGCAGTGAAGGATCATATGGAGTCAAGTAAAGTTTTCAAAGGAACTTCGAAAACTATACAGAACGAGTTGTTAGACTGCATGCTCGAAGTCTGCCGTGAAGCAATTTCAACGGAAATTGACAATGCAGATTAGGTCTCAGTAATGTCAGATGAGGCAACAGACGTCTCTGAACACACGCAATTAGTTTTAGTGTTCAGGTATGAAATTAATGGATGTCCAGAAGAACGATTCTGGGGATTTTTTTTAACCCTGATGGACAAAATGCCGATGCCATCGTGGAATGTATTTTAGGGGATGTAGATAATATTTTGAAAGGCAATAAATCCAAATTGATTGCACACACATACGATGGAGCATCTGTTATGGGCGGTGAAACTGGCGGCGTTCAAGCTAAAATAAAGCAACAATATCCTTATGCTCATTATATTCATTGCTACGCGCACCAATTAAATCTGGTGATGGAACGTGCCGCATCGCAACGAGTTGCTGCTCTAGAATCTATCATTTCCAAGAGAATTCCCAGTGGCTTAGCAACACCGTGGAATTTTAAATCTAGAACCGTAAATGTTATTTACGAAAATAAAGATGAACTTGCTGAATGTTTCTCGGAATTGGAGGAATCTCTTTCCTCAAAACCCAGTATTGAAGAAGCTCGAGGGCTTAAGCTTAATTTGGAAGATCCCGAATTTAATTACATGCTCACTTTTTTTTCACAAAGTTATGCCGCACGTGGACATTCTGTACAATCAGATACAAGCCAGAAATGTCGACGTGATTAAAGTTAAAAGCAATGTGACGACATTCATTCAGGCGATGCATAATATCAGGCACTCTCTGGAAGATCGAGACAATGAAGAAACAATTGAAAGGCCTGCCAAACGTCAAAGAAACTCTTCCATGGCCAATGATGCAAAGGAAATATGTGATCGAATCATAGAAGAGGCTCGCAATCGTTTTCAATCTCTCGATCACTTAAATTGTGAAAAAAAATCCTTAATTGTGAGAATTTTTTGGCATTCTCAAAGCAATTCCCAGATAATCTCATTGATGAAGTGGTGCAATCTTATCCCTCATTTGACAAAAGAAGGCTTAAAACAGAACTAAGTGTGTTATATTCCCGACCAGAGTTCAGAAATGTAGCTGGTGCTGTTCCTCTATTACAACTTATTATAACGTCTAGTGCTGCAAATCGAAGGATTCAATACAAAGGTGATCGAGAAGTTTGCCAACAGGAAGGATAGAAGAATAGACTTCATATTTCGCCAGTAGGGTGAGTGCTATTATTGTACCTACTTCTATTGTTATATTTGTGGTTATCGTAGTAGCAGTGGCGGTTATTCAAGTGAAGCAGGTGAAGAGGTTTTCACCTGAATATAACAGTATTCCATTTTTGTTAATGTTGGCATTACTACTGCCATTCTAACAGTTTAGTCACAAATTTCAACTGCTATCAGCCGTAGCAGGGTCACTGACCAACCTTTCTTTTGTTTGGAAGTTCGAGCCAGGTAGCCGGCAGGGAAAATTGGTGGGAGCGGGTCTTCAGATCAGCTGCAAGGCCAAGTAAAGCAGTCGGAATTGTGGAAGAAACTACTGCACTAAACAGCTTGGTTGCTATGACAACATGCCATCACGAAACGATGTAGCATGGGGAAACAGTATATGCATGTACATGTTTCAGGCAAACAAGGAATACTTTCACTTTATAGCTTGCAATTTGTTAGAAACCTCATTTTCCAGGCGGAAAGATGAAGGCGAGAAAGACTTCGGGTGGCCCACTGTCATATACCCATTAAAAGAGAGGATAATAAAATAGGGAAGTCCTACAACATTAAATTTAAAAGCTCTTGGTTCGATAACCATTCTTGGTTATACAGTAGCTGTAGTTTGCAATCGCTGTTCTGCTGGGCCTGTTTACAAAAATAACGTATGTAACAAAGAGGGATTCACAGATTTCGTTAGTGTAACCCATTCCCTTCACAAGCACAATGATTCGGCGAAACATTTAAAATGTAAATTACAATTAAACACTTGAAACAAACACAAACATGATAGCTGACGCTCTTCAAGAAAACAGCAGACTTTTTCATGTGCGTTTGTGAACCATTACAATTGTTCCTTATCTCTTTCCTGCTTCTCATATTTGTGTCCTGACGCGTAATTTTGTGTAACATGGTGTAGAAGGTTGAGAAATAAATCTTCGCAAATTCGTAGAAAATTGCGATAGTTTTCCGGGTCCTCTAACCTCAATTCGTTTTGAGTAGACCCAATACGCCTCGGCGCGTGCCCTGTTCTCTTCTTTGTAACAAAGACCGTGTCCGCCAACATCTTTTACTTCTAATACATATTTTCTTCCTACTGAGACTCGTGGGAATATATCTCAAACCTATGCTTAATATAGCAATCGCTAAATTAATATTTGCATCTGCCATGTTTATTTCTCTCGCTTGCTACGTGAACTTTTATTTGTATTGGACCAAATGATATTGTGTGCAATTCTATTGGTTACAAAAAGTTTGGTAAAAATGTTGGACCGGGGGACACCCGATTTACATTGTATTTTCAGCACGCTTAAATGAACTACTTCACCTAGTTTGTAAGGTACGAGCCGCCACTGCGTAGCAGCACATAGATTTAAAAAATCACGAGCCGCCACTGCACTACAGTAAAAACTGCTAGTACTAAATGCTCAAAATTAATATAGTATTACATAGTATAATAGGAAATACAAATTTATTATTATTATTATTATTATTATTATTATTATTATTATTATTATTATTATTATTATTATTATTATTATTATTATTATTATTATTATTGTTGTTGTTGTTGTTGTTGTTATTGTCGTCACTGTGACTGTGACTGTTGCTGTTACTGTTACTAAAGCGCGTCTCACCCTTAAAAGACAGTACACGTTAAATGGAGCGCAGTGTTGCAACATGTACTAGTTGCGAATCTCTCTGCGCGAGCGACTCGAGGTGACCTGAGTCCTGTACTTAGTCCTTCAATTGCTGCTTGACGAGACGGACACTTTTAACTTTGGTATCCCTCCACGCCTTTGTTACTGTATGACCTAAATTTACAAATGACTCGTCTGTATAAACAATTGATTTCCCCTGGTCCCTAAACCTTTTACGTCTTTTAGATATTTATGTCGCCATCTGATATCGATATCGTCTCTTTCTATTAATATGCACTTGTTACCCTTTCTTTCATATTCGAACCCCAAATCAGAGTGGCCCTTGAGAAATTTGGTAGGGTCTCATCACTGTTGAACTGTGACAAAATTATATTCAGCATGGGTGGAATATTTGCAAACTGTAAAGAATGAACAATTCGCCGCACTCCACCTTGCACTATTCAATCATATTGCGTTAACCTAGCGTTTTGTGTAGTCCCGCCCCTTTTGCTTTCTTTTTCGATGGCGTTCTTAGAGGTCCTTCCATTAGTTCCTTTTTAATCATACACACTACTGCTTCTGAACACCCGATAGCCTTAGCTGTTTCTTTTACTGCCTTTACTGCCAAGCATTTTGCTTCAAAAATAATCTAACACATTCATAATTATTTGGCGTTCCTTACTTCTTAATTTACCAACATATCGTCCCTTCCTAGCTTCACCCTCCATAACTACAAATATTTACAAAAATATTAAACAAATAACGCAATAACAGCGTTCAGTTACACACACGGCTTCTTTCGAACTAATGTTAGTGCTGCTCCTTATACTATCTTCTGTGTCAGGCCTGACGCTGAATAGATGAATACCTTTTGTTTGCCTTATTGGATAAAAGAAAGAGGTTACTGCCTTTTGGTTTATTTTAAAAACTTTCTCCAACCTTCCTCAACATTTGTTCTCGCTGGTTCCCTGATGTAAACTCAATAACAAAAAAGTTTCACACTGCGTAACTTTTGCAGTGCACAGATATAAAATTTTCCGAAAACATTTAATTTAAAAAATTATAACCCTTAACTGGGTAAACATAGAGAATTCAAAGTGGGCAGGTAGTAGCACTATAGTTTACTCTACCTAAGAAAAAAATATAGATGCATTCTAGCAGTTAGTTTGTTAGTTAGTGCGTGATGAGTGTAGAAACAGCAAATATCGGACTTCTATTGAAAAAAAAACGTTTTCTGAAGAAATTTGGACCTATAGAAATGTATAATGACTCTGAAAAGGATATAACCTGATAGAGAAAAAAATTCTGCATAGGATAATGTGTTCAAACCTGAAATTTATAACAAATGAATATTTGTACCATGCTATTAGGAATGTGGCAACAGAGCGAGGGTAGAAAAGGACGCGGCTAATGGCAACTTGTATGCGCTAGATAGAGACAGAGATATCCCATTTAACTCCATACTGTCTTCTAAGAGTGAAACGCTATATAGTACTACTACTATTATTGTTATATTATTATTACTATGATTATTGTTATTATATTATTATTATTATTATTATTATTATTATTATTATTATTATTATTATTATTATTATTATTATTATTATTATTATTATTATTATTATTATTATTATTATTATTATTATTATTATTATTATTATTATTATAAAACACTGAGTGACTTGGGTATAAACAGGTAAATACTTTAGTAATGGACAGAATAGCAGCTTGAGCATTTTCTATGCCTCTTGATGTGCTCAACTATTCTACCCTGCATTGTACGTTAGTGTACCATGCAATACGTTTCACTTTTTGGTCTTTGTGTTTCAGGGTAAACATCTTGAAATTAAAAATTTCTAATTATGGTTTGCAAGATTTTTTTAGTGTTAAGTTTGGCTGACCAGGAGTTCTACCATATACTCAATTTATAAATTATTATAGAGCAACCTTATTTAACAAAATATTACAGAGTACATTTTACTAAAGAAAAGTACAAAAATGTGGTGATTATTCAATGAGATAGGTATTCCACACAGAACTCTTTATCTGCAAGAGCTTTGTAAGTATAATATTCCAAATTTATAGAACTAAAATAAGTAGGTAGTGCCCTACAATCATTAGGAGTTGAATGTTGACTGAGCCTTTCATTTCATTATTGAAGCTGAATTTGGTTTTACTGTGCATACTTGTATAAATACTTGTTAATTGTGAATATTCTGCAAGCAGGTAAATGGAATTTTAATCTTGGGCTCTTCAAGTGCATCTGAGCCTTCAGCACTAACTTGAGTGGTTAGAATTTTGAAATCTGTTATAAATAGAAACATTAGTGACAACTGAATTTGAGCAATAAAATTTTTGTCTTAATTGCACCATATTTGATATAGAAGGTCATAGATTTGAAATTCTTTGGTTAATAAGGTAGTAAGGTAGGTACCTACCTAGAAGTTTAGAATGCTTAGATTTTTGTTTGGTTGTCCTTTTTTTCTTATTTTTGTTTGTTCACTTCTGTTAACTCTGGTTAAGCTGTTTGTTACCTTATAATATATATGAAAATCTATATTGCCTACGGTTTTCATATTCAGTTTTTCTGATTGTGATGCAGAGCACTTGATGGCTGTTGCAAATGTTAATAATGTTCACTTCTGTAATGCTTGAGTATTCTGTGCCAGTGCCTGAGATAGTGCTCTTCAAGCACTTGCATTTAATAAACCAAATTAGTGCATTTAATGCAACACTTGAAACAAACAATTTCATAAAGCATTCACTAATGCAATAAAATACTTTCAGAAGTATTTAACTCAGTGTTTGAAGATTTTCCTACATCATGTACCATAATCAGCAAGGCAGTGAAATAATTTGTGTATGTGCACTTTCTACAGCCTACCAGTTAGCAAGATTGTTGATACAGTCATTTTTTGGTTTAGTGTAGACTACAACATCACACCATTCCCATTTTTAATTGTGACTAAAGATACACTGATCACTAAAAGGAGACAGAAATGCAAAGTTTTAAATTAACCTGCACCATGCTGCTAAGGTATCTTTTTAAATGTGATATTTACACAATTACATTGTTAGAATTTGCAAAAGTTATCTTAAAACCATATTTATAGAAATGCTACTTTAGAATAATTGCCGCCTAGGCTTGGAAATGCTTATTTCATATAATGCATGGTTTACATGGCCAACCTGAATCAAGTTGCTTACAACCAAAGACTTGTATTTTGTAGGTTAGAAGGAAGTAGAATGTTAGTGAATAAGTACATCGTTATTAAGCTTGCAGTTTTTGTAACAAGTACTTGATGAAAACCTTGCAATGAGTAATGTCTCTTTCTGGCAAGGTAAATCTAAAGATAGCATACATTTTACTTTTAAGTAGAGAAAGTACTGCATTCCCCCAGAAGTTTTGATACAGGGATTTCACCTGAAATACAGGTTTTTAGACTCCCTGAATCAACTCCCCTCCCAAAAAATCAACAGTGATTTAGAAAAAGAGAGCAATTCTCTGGGTTGTGTATATGAGAGAGAGAGAGAGAGAGAGAGAGAGAGAGAGAGAATGAGAGAACAGCATAACTCAAAAATGAAAAGGCAGTAAAATACCAAACTTGGTACTAAGTTTAGTGTCTTTAAAGGATGTGACACAAATTTTTCAAGAACATTCAACAACCCAAACTACCTAGTCTAGCCATAATTACTGTTACAAACTTTTCAGGCGCACTGTACAACTGGCTGACCTTTGTGCTGACTTTCACCCTGAACCGATTGTGAGTTTGTGAAGGAGGAAACATAACACCGGTTTTAAACCTGGAATGGAGTGACTATGAAGGTCCTGTTGCCATGATAGATGATAGCTGGAAAATGTGCAACTACACAAGGCTGGAAAAAACACTTCAGATCTGATGCCAACACTCCATCTCCAGCCAGTAGCCAATCTTGATCTGTGATCAAATGGCAAAAGAATGCAGAGTAGACTGAGGCAATACCCAGGACATCAACACAAACAACAGCTTGGGTAACCCATATCAAGCCTACCTGCCCTTAAAATGGCCACTATCCTGGAAACACTTCCAGATGAGAAACTGACAGATCAGTTAGTATTAGTACAACAGCTTATTCTAGAAGTAGCTGGCAATGTGAACCAGGAACTGCACCTCAATTCAAGAATGGCTATGCTGGAAAATGTGTGCCATTTATATCCTGTGCAGTCAAAAAAGCCAAACTGTGGCTGTTGGATAAGGTATCAGGCATCAAACCCTGGAAGGGGGCAAACCTATAACTTAGAATAACCAGAGAAATAATCCAAACTACCATCGTTATAGCCTGCTTCCCAACCAAACTTCAAAAAGATAAGGGACCTAAGAAAATGTTGGAACTTCTGAAAACCCAGAATTCAGGGCTAAAGACAGAAGATTGGACAGTCATCAACAGCAAGCCTGAGGAAATGGGAACAGCCCTAGTTTTGTCTGTGGAAACTTCACTGAAGATTCTGAGCTAAGTGGGATTCAAACCCAATTTTGGCTTTAGCCAGATAACCTTCAGGGTGCCAGGGCCAAAGGTAAGATCTGCTGTGGATGAGGATAATACAAATAAACTTTCAGCATAGTAGAGGAGCCTCTGCCTCTCTTCAAAAATGTCTAGTTACTGAGTTACTGGGAGTATAGATGTAGCCCTGATACAAGAACCCTGCTTAGTAAAGGGGTGTGTGTCAGGACTAGCAAATCACAAAGGTACCTTAATTTATAATACTAACTGTGGAAACACAAGAACTTGCATATTTGTTAAAGACAGCTTAAAGGTTCTTACCATGACTGATGTCTGTAGTAGACATTTGACAGTGGTAAGAGCAGCTTATCATACTTCAGGAGCAAGGAAAGAGGTAATAGTAACCTGTGCTTATCTGCTGTATGACTGACCAACCACCACCCTCTGAAGAACTTAAGGGATTAATACTGTTCTGTGGGAGATATAGATTGTTGTTGGTGCTGATGTGAATGCCCATCATAAGGTATAGGGTAACACCAATACCAGTTGAAGAGGTGAGTAAATAGTAGACTTCATTATAACCCTTGGTTCTCTGAGTATCAGCACCATGGTAGCACAGTGGTTCATGTGTGATGAACCATCTCTCTCAGGCCATAGATACATAATGGTGGAAATCAGTTCAGTAGAGGAGATGCCACTGTATCAAAATCCACAGTATACCAATTGGATGCAGTATGCCAGAATCCTGAATGGCTTGTTAAAGTGAATTAAACTAATAAAGGAACACATATGATATAGAAGTGGTCTCAGAACATCTACAAGAGGCTATTATAACCTCTTATCATGATAATTGTCCACAAATCACTGCTACCACCAAGACGGGTAAGAACTGATGAAGCAGAGAACTGGAAAACTGAGGAAGAAATCTCAGACATTGTTCAACAGAGCAAAACAGATTGGGGAATGTATTGAATACAGACAAAACACAACCTTATTCCTTAATGGTTAAGAAGGTGAAAGAAGACTCTTGAAGGAGGCTATAAATGAGTCTCAGACATGCGGCGGCTCCACAGGATCATGGCTAAAGAACTGTATAATCCATTAGGGACCTTAAGAAAATCTGATGGAACTTGTACAAAAACTGGGGAGGAAACAGCACAGAGTGCACTTCCCAGATCAAGGGTCAGTTATTCGGAAGATGAACAACTCCACCAAACCAGTCTTCGAGGAAAGCCACTGGAAGCAGATTGGAGAACTGCATCTAGAATATTTGATCATAACAAAATCTCATTGGCTATCAAGTCATTTGATTCTTACAAACCACCAGGTACTAATGGAATATTCGCTGCCCTAATAGAAAAAGGGAAGGAATCCATCATACCTATCCCTTGCACACTTTTTAAAATGAGCCTGGTATGTGATTACATACCTGTGGCATGGAGAATGGTAAGAGTGGTCTTTATTCCAAAACCTGGATTAACATGTATAACCAGGCAAAATCTTATACACCAATTAGCTTATCGTCACTTATGTTAAACATGATGGAAAACTTACAGATCAGCACTTGAGGGAAACATCATTAAAATCAAGGTCACTAACCCTTATCAGCAAAAACTGGAACTTAGGTAGAATGCCTTTTTTATGTGTCAAACCTATCTTAAATTTGAAAGTGAATCTGTATGAATTATACCTTTGTGATTGAAATTCCACAGTTCCACATTGCCCTTTTCCACCTTTTTAAATATGTTGTTGTTAGCTAATGCTGGATTTCTGACAATGAAGTCATTAATCCTCTTGCTCTCCAATATTTTTCACTGATGAATGGGACACTAGAAGTGGCCAGGCATACTTGAAGGTGGTCTCGATCCATTTCCTCTTACAGATCACATAGAGGACAGAGTGGTGAAGAATATATTCCAATTCTGTTTAAATGTTTTGCCAGATAATCATGTCCTGTAATCAACCTTGCTGTTTTTCGAGGATACTCAGGAATTACTGTTTGAATGTTTGGTAGTTCCCATCTTTTATTCTTTGATTTTTCATAGTAATATTTTGCAATAATTTTTTTGAATTCAGAGTTCACTAATCTTTTAGCTGCATAAAATGGTAGATTAACTATAGCTTTTGTACACCGCTGGTACCCTTTTTTGCAAGAAAATCAGCTTTCTCATTACCACTCAGTCCACAGTGAGCTGGTATCCATTGGAAGACTAGGTGTTTTTGAAGTGCTGTTAGATGGGTAAGGATTTTCCAACATTCTATAATTGTTTGGTTTTTTGGTGACAACTTGAAAGTAATTGCTATAATTGCTGCCCTGGAATCTGAGAGAATAACTGCTTGCTGAAGATGTGAAATTCTGTACAAAAGATTTTGTAGGGCCATTCCAGTCGCTTCAATTTCTCCATCAAAGTTGATATCAATGATCCATCAGTATAAATATGGAGCCATTCGTGTTCTGGAAATCTAGTATGGATTGTCTCTAATGCCAATAATTTTAGAACACTAGTTGAAGTATCACTTTTCTTAACTTCTTCTGTCAGGTGTAAATAATGTGTGATGTCTAATGTATGTGTCGGATTGACTTTAGATATGAAGTTTTCCTTTGAATTAGGAAGGTGTACATTCTTCTTGATGTCTTGAAGTTTGGAAAGAAAGCTCTCCTGAGTCTCTAGTGTATGTATAAAATTTCTCTTGTGCCATGTATTGAATGAGAGTCTGATCAACTTTTCGTGTTGAATAAGAACCGCTTTTTCTATTTCATATTCAATGGGGTATTGGTTAGTTAGTATTTCCATAGCTGCTATTGGTATTGTTCTGATAGAGCCTGTAATTAATCTGAGACTTTGGTTTTGAAAGATTTAAATTTTTTTTGTGTTTGCTGTTACAAGAACTTCACTGCAGTAAGTAAATAATGGCTTTATATATATATATATATATATATATATATATATATATATATATATATATATATATATATATATATATCCTATGTTGTGTTAAGAGTTGCTCTGGAACATCCCCACTTCATTCCTGTTAGACGTTTTAACAGTGAAAGGCGCCTCTCTGCTCTTTGTATTACATTTTCTATTTTTTTGGTCCATGCAAGTTTGGTATCAAATGTAACTCCTAAATACTTTGCTTCCTTTGTTTCTGGAAATTGTTGACCCTTGAAATTTAGTTTTATTTTTAGTGGGTTTTTTTCTCAGTGAAAAGACTTGGTAGTTTGATTTTGTTGTATTAACAGTCATTAAATTTTCTTTCGTCCACCTTTATAAGTTGGTTAAGGATTGTTGCATGGTTTTTTCTAGTTCTGTACTTTTGCTTTTTGGTTTTGAAGTCCACATTACTAAGTCATCAGTAAATAGTGTACACTTCACACCTGATTCTTGTATTTGTTGTGGCAGATCGTTAATAAATATATCAAAAAGTGTGGTGCTGAGCACTGTGCCTTGTGGTAAGCCATGGTGTACTTGTTTGTATTTAGATATATTTCTTCCATATCTGGTTGCAATAAAGCGTTGTGTTAGGAAATTATATAGCCATGAAAACATTGGACCTTGTATCCCTATTTTTTTTACTTTCTTTAGTGGTTTTGTTCTGTATATAGAATGATATGCGCTTTGGAAATCAATAAAAACTGATAAATTATCTTCTTTTCTATTGAAGCAGTCTTTGATTTCTTGACTGAGAAGTAAGACTTGTTCATTTGTAGAGTGGAACTCTCTGAATCCAGCTTGACATGGGGATATTAAATTTTGTGATTCTAGAAACCAATTTAACCTGTTTGACACCATTCTTTCCATAGCTATTGGTCTATAATTTTGTATTTCTGATGCTGTTTTATCTTTCTACAAGAGTCGGACAATGATTGCTTTTCGCTATTCAGCAGGTACAGTGGTTTTCCAGGATAGATTGTAGAGTTTCAGTAGTTGTTGTTTTGCTGTTTTTCCAAGGTTTTTTTTATGAATTCTGGATGTATGTGATCTGGTCCAGGAGACTTTTTGTTTTTTAGATCATTTATTTTAATGTTCAGTTCTTGCATATTAAAATTTTGAAAAAAGATATTGCACTAAGTTTTAGGATCACATTCTCTTAAATCTAAAGTAAGAACAAATTACAAACTAAAAACTTCACTTATCTTAGTAATGTTGCACGTTCTTTTTGCACAAAGCACAAGCTTTGAGAATGAGTTGGAGACAACTTGAAACCCTGGGTCAGTTTGTGCAAAAAGAACATGCAACATTACTAAGATAAGTGAAGTTTTTAGTTTCTAATTTGTTCTTACTTTAGCATCTTGTTGCTTCACTGTTAATAGCTTCAATTTTCCTTATTTAAATCACATTCTCTTTCTTGTTTGAAATCTTTCTTAAATTCTTTACATTCCTTTTTATTATTTCTTGTTACTTTATGTGAATTAGCATAATATTTATTGAATGTTTCGGCTATGACTGCATCATTTACTGATATTTTATTGCTGTGTATGATAGGTGTGCTGTTGTTTTCTTTCCTGTCCTCATGGGCATCGCGAAGGGGGGGGGGGGGGGGGGGGGGGGCAAGGGAGGGCCACGGCCCCCCCTTGGAAATTAATGAACTTAATGTGCTGACTGTTAAACTATCATTTTAATTTTTAGGTAAAGAACAATTTCTATTTAGCGCAAATTTATATGGTTATCCGCAACAAATACTATAACTTTTGACAACAAAATAATGAGTTAATTCTAAAGTAAGAACAAATTAGAAACTAAAAGCTTCACTTATCTTAGTAATGCTGTTATTATCTGATTGCAAAATTCTAACATTTGGCCCCCCCCCCCCCCCCCCCCCGGAAAAAAGTCTGCGGACGTTCATGCCTGTCCTTGACATTTTTTATGAACTTATGGGCTTTGTTACCATCTGTCCTATAATCCATTTTTTCTAAGAAATTATTAAAGTGATTCTTTTTAACAGTATTATTTTCTTTTTTTAGTGAGGCACATTTCTTCTGCCATATTTGTGTATCCGATATGTTTTTTGTTTGTTCAGCTGTATTTCTAGCTGTATCCATTTGCTTTTTCAGTTCTTCTAACTGGGGGTTCCAAAAGGGTTTGAAATTTTTAATTCTTCCACGAGGCATATGTTTTTTTGCGGTTTCTAGAATGACTTTACAGAAATTTTTGTTCATATGATCTGGTTGGTCATGTAGCTGTGAGCTTGTTTGTTCTTTAAATTTATGTTCTAATTCAGTTTTATATTTGTTCCAATCTGCTTTTTTGAAGTTCCAATACAGATTCGTTAGACCTTGACTGTTACTTGTATTCTCTAGTTTTATATCAGCAATTACTGTTCTGTGACCAGAACTTGGTTCTTCTATAGCTTGTTTCTTAATTTTTGAAACAATATCTGTTGTAGCTAACAAGAGGTCTGGGTTACTGCCTGCTCCAGAGTAATGTATGAAGGTTGTGGGATCTTCTTTACTATCAGTTCAAAAGTTGTGGTATTCAAAAATTCTTCCACTGTGGAATCCACTTTTTCATAACCCCATCTTTTGGAATGGGCATTGAAATCCCCAATTACGATTGTTTTATTTAATTGGTCAATAAGTGAGAGATCTGGTTCATTCCTGGGAGGATTGTAAATACTGTATAAATGTAGATGTGTTTTGCTATCCCAAAAATTTAGCTTTATTAATTCACTTTTAGCTGTGTTATCCATTTCTTTAACAATTTCAAAGGAGGATTTAATATCCTTTCTGACTCCAACTAATATTTCACTACTTATCTGTCTATTTTTGGGTAGTAGGTGTAGTAGAAAACCAGTAAAATTGCAATTGGTCATTTGTTAGATTTTTAAATATAAATGCCTAGCTTATGAAATAAAGGCTTTTTGTTGCCCTTATTTCATTATTTATCTATTGATTATTAAACATTTTCTTCATGTACACTTTATTTCAACGAAAGTGGCTTTGCCGAATGTATATTACTGTTCTTAAGTTGCAGACAATATAGGCATCCTTCATTCAGTTCATTATTTTCTTTCAAACAATAAGTGCTGCCACATAAATAAATGTATAGATAACAAAAAGCATTTGAATTACCACTTGTGTTTATTTTAAAAGGCAATAATGAGTGTGGAAGGAACTTTGTTTTTCTTTCAGTTTTCATTGCAGTACTGTTATAGCTAGCAGCAAGGTGCTGAAATTTAGTGTTCCTTGACGCAATAAATTACAAAGTTATGTTAGGACTTTTGGATCTCACATATTTTGTACCTACAGTAAAGTAGGTACTCACATGCAAAATATGCAAGTAGTCAGTGAACTACAAATAGAATCATTTTGTATCACAACATATCAGCACAATCAAATACAAAAGTGCACTTTTCAAGGCTACTGGGAAGATTTCTTTGCTTCCAACAGTAATAGCAACATCAAGTCAAAAATCCCAGTTTGCATATGACTTACCTATGTAAAGCTTTCCTCAGCACCAGAATACCTTTATGGAAATTACAGAATCCTACATTATCACAGTTTTTGGAGAAGTATACTAACCAATCTATACCCAGTGAGTCAAGTTTGTGAAAATGTTAGTTAGCCGAGTGTTATGATGACACAATGAAAATCATTAAAGATAAAATGAAAAATAATAACATTTGTTTTAGTTTAATTTAAAAGGTGAGTCAATTAATAACACTAAACAACAGTCATTGTCCGGTTGATAATGGAGGAAAGTTAACCTCCGAAACGCGTTCCGGAAAATTACAAATGTAAGTGTTATTTAGTGTTAATTGATTCAGCTTTTAAATTAAATTGATTATAACAACACTGTTTCCAAACTTCTAAGGAAGATATTTGGTTTAGCATTTATAATGCCTTTTTGCCTGCCTATTTTAGTAATTTATAATGCCTAAACTTCCAGTCTCTGCTTATGAGCATGTTTATCAACAGGTAAAATCCTGTGAGACAGCCCTTCATCATGATACCGAAATTTAGATTTCCGATCGAATGGGCTTTTGAAAAAGACACGTTTTAATTTAATTGCCGGATGGGAGATTTGCGATAAGTGTTAAGTAATAACATAAATAGATAATAGAGCAGAAAGTGTTGTAAGGTGAGCAAGATATGAGTAAATAATAGTCGTTAAAGTTGTAGGATAAACACATTATTGGTTTGAAATTAACGAGTCATGACGTCATACTACATAGTTTAAATACACGTTCGAAAGTCAGTTCTACTAACCTTAAAAGTCGCGCGATATATTTAATAAAATATAAAGTAAACATCGTTTAATACTAAAAAGGTAGTTATATATTCGAAATTCATAAAAGAACATGTTATAATAGAAAGGGACATTTCTAAATTGCGGGAAAAGGAAATAGCATTTTGGATACGAGGCTTTCTTGGATGACGTCATGACATTCAAAATTGAAGTGAACGGCTTCTTAGCGTGGGTAAGCTAGAAAGCGTCACTACTCAACCAGAGACCAGTACGGCAGGTCGTGCTGCGCGGATGTGAGTGCGATTCCTCTACAGATACAAATATTTTCGGCATAGCTCCTGAAAATATTTAAATTGAAATAAATTATATGCAAAGTTGTTCTTGGGTTGTCCATTACACTTACGCAAACCCGAGATAAAGAGATCTCTTGCAGGACTAGCCGGAGCGAAACACATCAAAGGGCAACATCACGTCACCAACCACATTTAAGTATCAACGAGACATCAAGAAGCAAACAACAACGATTAATTAGCTTCAAATTGGCATCCCAACGTGTGGCGTCGAAAGAATGGACCAACCCCCCAAGACGACCAGATCAGCATCGAGCCAGCAGACAAGAAGGTGCCCAGCGTGTCAACATCTGTGAAACGTGTAGTGAACAAGTTTAAGTGCAGTTAAAGTGAAATAGTGAAAATATTGAAAATTTTGGTGAGTAGAAAAACACATGTAAATAGCTTAGAAATGGAAGACAGTGATACCGATTTTCATGGTTTTGAAAGTCCGGAAATTGAGAAAAGTGTAAGTAGGATGGAAGAATTTAATCAGAATGTAATTGGTAGCAGAATATGCCAAGAATTAGAAGATCAGAACGTTAGAGAAACACCTAGAGGTAGCTCAGAAATGTTTAATAGTAATTCAGAAAGGCCAGCAATTATGTCAGAAATAGAGAATATGTTTCAAAAGATAATGAAAAAGATGAGTACAGAGTTAAGTCAAAAGATAGATGAAACTAGTAAAGAATTAAGAACAGAGTTAGGACAGAAATTAGAGAAGGGACAACAGGAATTGGGAATGCAATTGGAAAATCAGAAGAGAGCTTTAGAAACCTTTAGGGAAGAAGTTAGGGAGGAAATTAATAAAGTCAGTAGTGAAGTAAAAGAAAATAGAGAACAGGTTAAGGGAGAATTAGAGACAATAAGGCAAGAAGTAAAGAATTCTGAAAAGAAATTAGGTCAACAAGTTAGTGAAAAATTAGATAAAGAAAGGGAAAGAGTAACATATAGTTTAGACAAACAAAGGGAAGAGGTAGTACAAAGGTTAGATAAAGACAGGGAAGAAATTAGAGAAGAGTTACAGGGGTGTAAAGTTAGAATAGAAAGATCTGATGTAGAAAGTGAAAGGCAGGCTAGAAATTTGGAGGATGTTACAGACCAAATAAAAGGAGTAGTGACAGAAATTACTCAGGTAAAAGAGGCCTTAGAAAATTTGAAATTAAATGAAAATGCATGTAATCACAACAATCTTAGTAATGAAGTTGCAAGAAACGAGGCAATACCAGGTGTATCAGCTGACATTTCGATGCAAAATAGGGGTAACAGTAATTCCCATTCTAATCTCGGAAATAGTGCAGGGACAGGTGACAATTCAAATTTACATTGGCCTAACCATGTCTTAAATGAAATGACACCTCCAGTTTTTGAAAATGAAGATTCAGATGATCCTAAAGCCTTTTTAGAAGGGTTACAAGAGTACTTCACGGTGAAACGTATACCAGAGGAGTACAAGATGGTGATAGTAAGAAAATGCTTAAAGGGTAATGCTGCTAATTGGCTAGGCCTTTCTATGGGTAACAATAATGACTACAGGACCTTTAGGAACATCTTTTTAACCAGATATTGGGGAGCTAGTAGGCAGGCTAATATTAGAGTTGAATTAAGCAATGGAAAGTTTAATCCTAGATCGGAGGAATCGATGGTAAACTATTTTATGAGAATAGCGAGAAAATCGAAGATGTTGGATCCTCCCTTAGATGAAAAAGATCTAATAAATATAGTTACTCCACATTTTCCGGAAACGCTTCAACACTACCTAATCATAGCCCGACCCGATAGCATTGCAGCTATGATCGAATTATTATCAGCCTTAGAAGTCAATAAGCCAAAACACGCATTTGGAAATAAATATGAAGGAAAAGAAACTGTCAATTCTTTCGGGCAAGGGGCACAGTATTATCAGAATAGAAGTGAGATTAGGGAAAGATATAAAGGACCAGTACCAAGGATGGAATCATTCCGGTGGGAAAATCAAGGTAGATATAACCAGGAAGGGCGTCATCAAAATAGAAATGGTAATCAAAGGGGAAGAAATATAAGGGTGAATTATATGAATACGAATAGATTTGATCAAGGTAGACGGGGACGTTATTTTGGACATAGTAGAAATTCAAATGATGGGTATTGGACAAACGGAGATAATGAGTTTAGACCGAGGTCACCAAGACAGGAAGAAAGGTATTCTAATGGACGAAATTCCCCCGAAAATGCGGAAATGGTTGAGGCCATTAACACGGTCAAAAACATGGTAGGAAGTAACCCCGATTTAATGCAGGAGAACAGAAGTAACAATTTGGGAAATAGTACAGGAGCAATACATAAAAATCAGGGAAACGCCAGACCCGGTCAAACGCGCCTTCAGTGAGAACTGGGTATCCTAGTAATGATTGTGATAAGTACTCGGAAATAAATAGTCCTGGAAGGCAAATGATGATACAAAAGAAAAGAGAATGGAAAAATAGAATTGACGAAAACGAAAAAGTAGGAGATCCACCTAAAATCAAAATTGGAGTAAATGGAAAACAATACAATGCAATTATAGATACAGGATCAAATAGCACAGTATGCTCACAAAATTTTTATGATAATTTACAAAGTAGTGGTTTTAAAGTAATGTCTTTACCAGTTAATGGGATATATTGCTCGCTAGCTGTGGGAAAACGAAAAGAGAGAGTAAAATTTCAAGCAATGATAAATATTGAAATAAATGGGAGAATACTTGGAATTTTATTTCTGATTGTAGGAAGACTTGTGACAGATATTATAATAGGTTGTGATTGTCTTTATGCCTGGGAAGCTGTGGTGAATTTTAAAAACATGATTCTAGAAATGAAAGTTGAAGATGAGATCATTATAGTGCCTTTTGTGGAAGATAGTAGTTCAGAAACTATTGTAAGAGAAAAAGAGGAAGAAGAAATCCAAGGGGATACATTCTTTGTAGAATATGTTAAAGTAGGAGCTATGGAATTAACTGAAGTAAATGTCAAAGAGTACAGTGTCGATAATAAAGAAAATGTAGAATGGGATAAAAATGATTTCATAGACAATTTGAGGGTTTCTGATGCAACTAGGTACTATGATAGGGAGAGTAGTGAAGACTTAGGAGAATTGTTGAAGAAAAAAAAGTAACTCAGGCTGATCAACTAAATGAACAACAGAGGGATAAATTGTTTGAAATATTAATCCGAAATAAAGAAGTATTCTCTGAGAAACCTGGTAAATGTAATATTTATACTCATTCGTTTGAGATGATACCCATCAAACCTTTTACACATAAAGCGAGAGCTATCCCTAGTACAATAAGAGAAGAGGTAG
Source organism: Tenodera sinensis (assembly GCA_030765045.1). Lineage (NCBI taxonomy): Eukaryota > Metazoa > Arthropoda > Insecta > Mantodea > Mantidae > Tenodera > Tenodera sinensis. The sequence goes on along the minus strand of CM060964.1, from coordinate 284,283,761 downwards.
ATGCAGTTATAAAGTCAATGTTAGAAGATGAGGTTATTGAGATTTCGAATTCAGAATTTGTGAATCCCCTATGTATTATAAATAAGGCCAATGGAAAGATCAGGGTGACATTAGACTCGAGAAAACTAAATTATTGTTCATCATACTTTCCATCAGGGAATCCAACAGAACGTGTCCTCCGAGATGTAGGAATTTATTTACGTGTACTTACGCATCATAATCACAAGGATTGGGTGAAATATTGTCCATTGATAGAAAAGATTATCAATCACACCATTAATGTAACTACTGGGTTTGCACCAATAAAATTAATGTTAGGAATTGAACCAGAACCAATATTGATCGGGGTACCAAAAACACTGAAAATTAATGACATTCAGTTAAGTGAAGAAGAAAGAGCGAAAATTGCTTTTGAACGAATCAAGAAAAAGGCAGAGAAGCGAAAATTAAAGAAAAAGAGTAGAAAACATAAATGGGAACCTAAGATAGGCGATTGGGTACTAGTTAAAGACCATAAGTTATCAAGTGCCTTGCGAGGTAGGAACAAAAGGATGGAATTGTTATATAAAGGTCCTGCAGAAATTATATCAAAATTTGGTTATCATACCTATGAATTAAAAGATGTTAAAAATGAAAAATGTCTGGGAAGATGGCATAAACAACTCCTTCGACCATACAAGAAACCGTGTGGTGCCTTGGAACCTTGATTTAATGTAAAAGAAAAATTGGAAGTGTCATTTGTCTATTGGCGCCCAATCAGCTTTGAGATAAAATGTAAATGTTAGCTTACTTGAAAATCATATATTGGTCAGGTACTTACCTATTCATGAAAAATGCAGAATGTGAATTGCTATATACTACAAAGAGCTTAAGAATATATTGTATAGAGCTCACAATAACAGATTCAGAAAGATTGTTAAAATGTTCATCTCCGCATAGAGAGAAAACAGAATATTTAATTTGTAAACATTTGTTAAAATATTTAGATGTATAGATAGTTATCACAGCAAGACAAAGAAAGAACTTGTCTGAAGAGTGTAATGGATTTATATAAATATATGTACATTTTAGTGCTTAAAGGATATAGTACAGATATGTGTTACAATAACAAAAGTGAAAAAAAAAAAAAAAATTCACAGTGCAAGTGATAGTGAGAGCGAAGTGAGCAAACATGAACTAAAAGAAGGAAGTATAAAGAAAGACTCTTGAAATTTAACCTTTATATAAAAGCTTCACAGAAGAAACCATAACATATTGTAATTAGTATTTAAGGATTAATGTTTAGTCAAGTGTACAATTGTTTGTCATGTTAAAAAGATTAATGAGAAAATATGTTAATCACCAATTTCAAAACAGTCTAATTGAAAATTGTATATAATGGGAGTGTTGCCGATTATTCAAAATACAGGAGTAATTTTTAATTTTTTTCGGGCAAGACATTTACATTATTTTATTATGAAATAATAAAATAATATAAATGGGGGCATTTGATACCGAAATTTAGATTTCCGATCGAATGGGCTTTTGAAAAAGACACGTTTTAATTTAATTGCCGGATGGGAGATTTGCGATAAGTGTTAAGTAATAACATAAATAGATAATAGAGCAGAAAGTGTTGTAAGGTGAGCAAGATATGAGTAAATAATAGTCGTTAAAGTTGTAGGATAAACACATTATTGGTTTGAAATTAACGAGTCATGACGTCATACTACATAGTTTAAATACACGTTCGAAAGTCAGTTCTACTAACCTTAAAAGTTGCGCGATATATTTAATAAAATATAAAGTAAACATCGTTTAATACTAAAAAGGTAATTATATATTCGAAATTCATAAAAGAACATGTTATAATAGAAAGGGACATTTCTAAATTGCGGGAAAAGGAAATAGCATTTTGGATACGAGGCTTTCTTGGATGACGTCATGACATTCAAAATTGAAGTGAACGGCTTCTTAGCGTGGGTAAGCTAGAAAGCGTCACTACTCAACCAGAGACCAGTACGGCAGGTCGTGCTGCGCGGATGTGAGTGCGATTCCTCTACAGATACAAATATTTTCGGCATAGCTCCTGAAAATATTTAAATTGAAATAAATTATATGCAAAGTTGTTCTTGGGTTGTCCATTACACTTACGCAAACCCGAGATAAAGAGATCTCTTGCAGGACTAGCCGGAGCGAAACACATCAAAGGGCAACATCACGTCACCAACCACATTTAAGTATCAACGAGACATCAAGAAGCAAACAACAACGATTAATTAGCTTCAAATTGGCATCCCAACGTGTGGCGTCGAAAGAATGGACCAACCCCCCAAGACGACCAGATCAGCATCGAGCCAGCAGACAAGAAGGTGCCCAGCGTGTCAACATCTGTGAAACGTGTAGTGAACAAGTTTAAGTGCAGTTAAAGTGAAATAGTGAAAATATTGAAAATTTTGGTGAGTAGAAAAACACATGTAAATAGCTTAGAAATGGAAGACAGTGATACCGATTTTCATGGTTTTGAAAGTCCGGAAATTGAGAAAAGTGTAAGTAGGATGGAAGAATTTAATCAGAATGTAATTGGTAGCAGAATATGCCAAGAATTAGAAGATCAGAACGTTAGAGAAACACCTAGAGGTAGCTCAGAAATGTTTAATAGTAATTCAGAAAGGCCAGCAATTATGTCAGAAATAGAGAATATGTTTCAAAAGATAATGAAAAAGATGAGTACAGAGTTAAGTCAAAAGATAGATGAAACTAGTAAAGAATTAAGAACAGAGTTAGGACAGAAATTAGAGAAGGGACAACAGGAATTGGGAATGCAATTGGAAAATCAGAAGAGAGCTTTAGAAACCTTTAGGGAAGAAGTTAGGGAGGAAATTAATAAAGTCAGTAGTGAAGTAAAAGAAAATAGAGAACAGGTTAAGGGAGAATTAGAGACAATAAGGCAAGAAGTAAAGAATTCTGAAAAGAAATTAGGTCAACAAGTTAGTGAAAAATTAGATAAAGAAAGGGAAAGAGTAACATATAGTTTAGACAAACAAAGGGAAGAGGTAGTACAAAGGTTAGATAAAGACAGGGAAGAAATTAGAGAAGAGTTACAGGGGTGTAAAGTTAGAATAGAAAGATCTGATGTAGAAAGTGAAAGGCAGGCTAGAAATTTGGAGGATGTTACAGACCAAATAAAAGGAGTAGTGACAGAAATTACTCAGGTAAAAGAGGCCTTAGAAAATTTGAAATTAAATGAAAATGCATGTAATCACAACAATCTTAGTAATGAAGTTGCAAGAAACGAGGCAATACCAGGTGTATCAGCTGACATTTCGATGCAAAATAGGGGTAACAGTAATTCCCATTCTAATCTCGGAAATAGTGCAGGGACAGGTGACAATTCAAATTTACATTGGCCTAACCATGTCTTAAATGAAATGACACCTCCAGTTTTTGAAAATGAAGATTCAGATGATCCTAAAGCCTTTTTAGAAGGGTTCCAAGAGTACTTCACGGTGAAACGTATACCAGAGGAGTACAAGATGGTGATAGTAAGAAAATGCTTAAAGGGTAATGCTGCTAATTGGCTAGGCCTTTCTATGGGTAACAATAATGACTACAGGACCTTTAGGAACATCTTTTTAACCAGATATTGGGGAGCTAGTAGGCAGGCTAATATTAGAGTTGAATTAAGCAATGGAAAGTTTAATCCTAGATCGGAGGAATCGATGGTAAACTATTTTATGAGAATAGCGAGAAAATCGAAGATGTTGGATCCTCCCTTAGATGAAAAAGATCTAATAAATATAGTTACTCCACATTTTCCGGAAACGCTTCAACACTACCTAATCATAGCCCGACCCGATAGCATTGCAGCTATGATCGAATTATTATCAGCCTTAGAAGTCAATAAGCCAAAACACGCATTTGGAAATAAATATGAAGGAAAAGAAACTGTCAATTCTTTCGGGCAAGGGGCACAGTATTATCAGAATAGAAGTGAGATTAGGGAAAGATATAAAGGACCAGTACCAAGGATGGAATCATTCCGGTGGGAAAATCAAGGTAGATATAACCAGGAAGGGCGTCATCAAAATAGAAATGGTAATCAAAGGGGAAGAAATATAAGGGTGAATTATATGAATACGAATAGATTTGATCGAGGTAGACGGGGACGTTATTTTGGACATAGTAGAAATTCAAATGATGGGTATTGGACAAACGGAGATAATGAGTTTAGACCGAGGTCACCAAGACAGGAAGAAAGGTATTCTAATGGACGAAATTCCCCCGAAAATGCGGAAATGGTTGAGGCCATTAACACGGTCAAAAACATGGTAGGAAGTAACCCCGATTTAATGCAGGAGAACAGAAGTAACAATTTGGGAAATAGTACAGGAGCAATACATAAAAATCAGGGAAACGCCAGACCCGGTCAAACGCACCTTCAGTGAGAACTGGGTATCCTAGTAATGATTGTGATAAGTACTCGGAAATAAATAGTCCTGGAAGGCAAATGATGATACAAAAGAAAAGAGAATGGAAAAATAGAATTGACGAAAACGAAAAAGTAGGAGATCCACCTAAAATCAAAATTGGAGTAAATGGAAAACAATACAATGCAATTATAGATACAGGATCAAATAGCACAGTATGCTCACAAAATTTTTATGATAATTTACAAAGTAGTGGTTTTAAAGTAATGTCTTTACCAGTTAATGGGATATATTGCTCGCTAGCTGTGGGAAAACGAAAAGAGAGAGTAAAATTTCAAGCAATGATAAATATTGAAATAAATGGGAGAATACTTGGAATTTTATTTCTGATTGTAGGAAGACTTGTGACAGATATTATAATAGGTTGTGATTGTCTTTATGCCTGGGAAGCTGTGGTGAATTTTAAAAACATGATTCTAGAAATGAAAGTTGAAGATGAGATCATTATAGTGCCTTTTGTGGAAGATAGTAGTTCAGAAACTATTGTAAGAGAAAAAGAGGAAGAAGAAATCCAAGGGGATACATTCTTTGTAGAATATGTTAAAGTAGGAGCTATGGAATTAACTGAAGTAAATGTCAAAGAGTACAGTGTCGATAATAAAGAAAATGTAGAATGGGATAAAAATGATTTCATAGACAATTTGAGGGTTTCTGATGCAACTAGGTACTATGATAGGGAGAGTAGTGAAGACTTAGGAGAATTGTTGAAGAAAAAAAAGTAACTCAGGCTGATCAACTAAATGAACAACAGAGGGATAAATTGTTTGAAATATTAATCCGAAATAAAGAAGTATTCTCTGAGAAACCTGGTAAATGTAATATTTATACTCATTCGTTTGAGATGATACCCATCAAACCTTTTACACATAAAGCGAGAGCTATCCCTAGTACAATAAGAGAAGAGGTAGATGCAGTTATAAAGTCAATGTTAGAAGATGAGGTTATTGAGATTTCGAATTCAGAATTTGTGAATCCCCTATGTATTATAAATAAGGCCAATGGAAAGATCAGGGTGACATTAGACTCGAGAAAACTAAATTATTGTTCATCATACTTTCCATCAGGGAATCCAACAGAACGTGTCCTCCGAGATGTAGGAATTTATTTACGTGTACTTACGCATCATAATCACAAGGATTGGGTGAAATATTGTCCATTGATAGAAAAGATTATCAATCACACCATTAATGTAACTACTGGGTTTGCACCAATAAAATTAATGTTAGGAATTGAACCAGAACCAATATTGATCGGGGTACCAAAAACACTGAAAATTAATGACATTCAGTTAAGTGAAGAAGAAAGAGCGAAAATTGCTTTTGAACGAATCAAGAAAAAGGCAGAGAAGCGAAAATTAAAGAAAAAGAGTAGAAAACATAAATGGGAACCTAAGATAGGCGATTGGGTACTAGTTAAAGACCATAAGTTATCAAGTGCATTGCGAGGTAGGAACAAAAGGATGGAATTGTTATATAAAGGTCCTGCAGAAATTATATCAAAATTTGGTTATCATACCTATGAAGTAAAAGATGTTAAAAATGAAAAATGTCTGGGAAGGTGGCATAAACAACTCCTTCGACCATACAAGAAACCGTGTGGTGCCTTGGAACCTTGATTTAATGTAAAAGAAAAATTGGAAGTGTCATTTGTCTATTGGCGCCCAATCAGCTTTGAGATAAAATGTAAATGTTAGCTTACTTGAAAATCATATATTGGTCAGGTACTTACCTATTCATGAAAAATGCAGAATGTGAATTGCTATATACTACAAAGAGCTTAAGAATATATTGTATAGAGCTCACAATAACAGATTCAGAAAGATTGTTAAAATGTTCATCTCCGCATAGAGAGAAAACAGAATATTTAATTTGTAAACATTTGTTAAAATATTTAGATGTATAGATAGTTATCACAGCAAGACAAAGAAAGAACTTGTCTGAAGAGTGTAATGGATTTATATAAATATATGTACATTTTAGTGCTTAAAGGATATAGTACAGATATGTGTTACAATAACAAAAGTAAAAAAAAAAAAAAAAATTCACAGTGCAAGTGATAGTGAGAGCGAAGTGAGCAAACATGAACTAAAAGAAGGAAGTATAAAGAAAGACTCTTGAAATTTAACCTTTATATAAAAGCTTCACAGAAGAAACCATAACATATTGTAATTAGTATTTAAGGATTAATGTTTAGTCAAGTGTACAATTGTTTGTCATGTTAAAAAGATTAATGAGAAAATATGTTAATCACCAATTTCAAAACAGTGTAATTGAAAATTGTATATAATGGGAGTGTTGCCGATTATTCAAAATACAGGAGTAATTTTTAATTTTTTTCGGGCAAGACATTTACATTATTTTATTATGAAATAATAAAATAATATAAATGGGGGCATTTGATACCGAAATTTAGATTTCCGATCGAATGGGCTTTTGAAAAAGACACGTTTTAATTTAATTGCCGGATGGGAGATTTGCGATAAGTGTTAAGTAATAACATAAATAGATAATAGAGCAGAAAGTGTTGTAAGGTGAGCAAGATATGAGTAAATAATAGTCGTTAAAGTTGTAGGATAAACACATTATTGGTTTGAAATTAAAGAGTCATGACGTCATACTACATAGTTTAAATACACGTTCGAAAGTCAGTTCTACTAACCTTAAAAGTCGCGCGATATATTTAATAAAATATAAAGTAAACATCGTTTAATACTAAAAAGGTAATTATATATTCGAAATTCATAAAAGAACATGTTATAATAGAAAGGGACATTTCTAAATTGCGGGAAAAGGAAATAGCATTTTGGATACGAGGCTTTCTTGGATGACGTCATGACATTCAAAATTGAAGTGAACGGCTTCTTAGCGTGGGTAAGCTAGAAAGCGTCACTACTCAACCAGAGACCAGTACGGCAGGTCGTGCTGCGCGGATGTGAGTGCGATTCCTCTACAGATACAAATATTTTCGGCATAGCTCCTGAAAATATTTAAATTGAAATAAATTATATGCAAAGTTGTTCTTGGGTTGTCCATTACACTTACGCAAACCCGAGATAAAGAGATCTCTTGCAGGACTAGCCGGAGCGAAACACATCAAAGGGCAACATCACGTCACCAACCACATTTAAGTATCAACGAGACATCAAGAAGCAAACAACAACGATTAATTAGCTTCAATCAATTGATAAAGAGAACAGAAAACTCACTGAAGCATCAAAGCATTCTTAGAACAAAGGGCACCTTTGATAATGTAACATGCAAATCTTTAATCCAGCCAAGAAGCTTGGGGTAAACAACACCTGTTGCAGATGGATTAAGACCATGCTGGAAGCTATGAAAATTCTCAATGCATGTGGGGAAACCCTGCACGTGTGCACTACCAGGGGATGTACACAGATTTCCAGGTCCTCTTGCCACTTCTGTGGGCCCTGGTGGTGGATGACCTGTTGGTAAACCTAAACAACCAAGGCTTATGTACTCAAGAACATACAGATGACATTGTCATACTTAGGTATAAAGCAAGTATACCAATTAGCATCAGAGCTTAAGGATGCAGCTTTGAAACATGTGGAAAAGTGATGCAGGTAGGTAAACGTGTGTGTAAAGCCTTCACACATAAAAGGAAAATGGGAAGTTTAAGAGCTCCATTCCTTTGTAGTGAACAATTTCAAATTGGCTCCAATGTTAGGTATCTGGGCCTAGTGCTGGATAGCAAACTTACTTGGAACCTACATTTGCAAAAAATAATAAACAAAGGGAAAATAGCCTTGATGGTGACCAGACAAACAGTTTTTAATCATGGGGATTCAAACTAAAGTTGATACTTTGGTTGTGTAAGGCAGTGGTGAGCCCTGTAATCACCTATGGGTCAATAACATGATGGCAGCTAATAAACTTTGTGGTGTTCAAAGATCAGACTGCCTGTGTATAACAGGGGCAATGAATAGAACCCATTCAGCTGCAATGGATATTCTCCTTAGCCTGCCCTCTATTGATATTTATATCTAAGGGAATACTAGGTTGGGGGTATATCAACTGAACATAAATTCAAATTAGTACAACCCCAATTAATTAGGGTATACCAGAATTACAAATATAATCCATAACCCTATACCTGATATGGGCAGTGATTATATGGCACCTAGATGAAGTTTAGACAAACCCTTCAACATAATACTGGATGGGAGTCATATAACTAAATGTACCTACTGTCCAGAGGGAAGTCTGATCTGGTATACAGATGGTTCCCAGATACAGGGTTCGAAATAATGGGGGGATGGAGGTACTTAACCCTCTCATTAATAATTTCCCCTGCCAGGGTAGTATTCCTTTTACTTACTGCACTTACTATTACTGCTCTTTGAAAATACATGAAACGCTTTCAATGCAGACTGCATATGCAACGAGTGCGAGCTGTGAGTAAGTAAATGTATCATATCGCAAGTAAGCTAAACAATAAACAATTCTCAGGTTCATTAGTTGGGTTGGCATTTAGGATCATAACTCCAGCAAGTCTGCAACAGCAATGACTATTGCAGCTTGCAATATTCAGTTCAGTTTCTTGCAACTCACTGTTCTATTATTTTCAGCATGGATAAATTTACTGTGTCTTTAAAGATAGTAAAGTGCATCTTCCTGCTGTTGCTGCCATCGCTGCTGCCATCACTGCTACTGTTTACTTTCTCTACTGCTAAGTAGAAGAAGTATTGCATTCAACCCAAAAATTCTATGTCGATATTTCACCAGAAATATATGCTTTGAGACCCCCTGAATCCAAAAAAAGCATTTTTAGAAAAAGGTCTGTGTGTGTGTTTGTGTCTGTCAGGCTTTGGACAGCATAACTGAAAAACCAAAAGTCACTTAAAAACTAAATTTTATATTTAAGTTTAATGTTTTTCAAGGATGCAACACAAAGATTTTGAAGTAAATTGCCCCATCCTAAACTATGCTTTACAAGTAAAATTTTTTGAAAATTTTGATTTCCTTGAAAACGACTAACGATTTTGATTAAAATGGCATATGTTTAAAATGTATATTTTGAATGTTTTGGCTATGGCCTATGTAGTTCGGTTTACTCTGGATGAGTAAACTGTAACAGATAGACAAAATCTTACTATACAAAAAAATGTAGATCTTGCTAATACACACAGTGTATGTCTCAATACTTTTTTTGTAGAGTGAACCATTTCAGAGATACTCTTTGTCATTTGTGTCTGATTAAAAACACTTAAAGCTTTGAAGGGGAAGTATTGTATTCCACCCAAAAATTCAATGTCAAGATTTCACCGGAAATATATTTTTTGAGACCCCCTGAATCAAAAAACGCATTTTTAGAAAAAGGTCTGTATGTGTGTGTGTGTGTGTGTGTGTGTTTGTGTCGTCTGTCAGTCTGTGGAGAGCATAACTCAAAAGAGAAAAGTAGGTTAACAACAAGTTTAATATCTTTCAGGGATGCGGCACAAAGATTTTGAAGAAAATAGCCCCAGGCTAATTTTTTGAAAATTTTTATTTTCTTTAAAATGGCTCCAACGATTTTGATTAAAATATATGTTTTAGATATTTTCATGACAAATGAAATGTATATCTTGAATTTTCTGTCTATAGCCCCTGTAGTAATATTTAAACTGGGATGACTTTTGCATAACTGGTAAACCGTTAGAGATAGACCAAATCATACTGTACAAAAATGTAGATGTTGCTAAAATACACAATTCATGTCAAAATAAATTTTCTTTTGGGGTGAACCATTTCGGAGATATTCCTTGTTATGTATCTGAGTTTCAGAAAACTTAATACTTTCGTGAAATGGAGCATCATTGTTCATTTTTTTTATGTTAAGTGTGCAAAGAGAACAAATTTCAAAGCTTTAAAAGAGCTGACTATCGCTCCAAGCCTACTGTATCCTAATATTCCCCTTGCACCTACAAGGAAATAAGCAATAAGATAATTTGTACAAATGTTTATCTTAACTAGCGCAAAGAAATGTAGGAATAAGATTTTGTAAGAATGGTTAGTATAAGAGTAGAGTAAGTCATATGAGTGCAACACATCAGATTTTTGTGTATATAACACACCAATGCTACTACCACTGGTATTACTACCATTATTGCCATAAACATAACACAAACTGAAGTTTCCCCCCCCCCCCCTCGTCAGAAAGTCTGATTTGAACACTGCCCAGATGGACAATGGCTCAGGCTCTGGGATGCAATACCACTGTATTCCAAGATAAAGTATATGCAATTGAAACTTGTGAGAGGGAGAATCTATGCAGGGGCTACAAGCCATATTTGGATTCTCTCTGACAGTCAGGTGGTTTTGAAAGCTTCCAGATAACATCTAAGTTAGTCTGGGATTTGCATTTACCTGAATAAGCTAGTAACAGTGATGTGAATTTAAATTATAATTACTAATATAATTATTGTTAAAAATAATTATTGCAAAATTGAATCGGTATTGAAACACTTAACATCACTTACATATATTTTTCTTGGCCAGTTTCAGGAGCTACTTGCTCCCATTATCAGAAGCGCCTGACTGGTTCATGACAAATACATGTAAGTGATTTATGTCTTTCAACACTGACTCAGTTTTACAATAATTTAGTCCGGGGTTGTCTGATTAACCTTATTTTATTTGCAAAACACAACAAGGTTACCTTTGGGTGGGTGTCAGGACATAAGGATATCACAGGTAACAAAATAGCAGATATCCTGGCTAGGAAGGAATTTTCTCAGGCATTTATTGGACCAGAACAAGTCTTTGGATTCCTGTAAATTCTATTTGGGAAACCATTGCTGATTGGATAAGTTAGCACCATCAATTGCAATGGGAGCAAACAGTAGGATGCAAGCACAGTAAGCAAATGAGCTGTGTGTCCTCCTCACTTACTTAAAGTATACTTAAACTCAATAGAACCCCAATAAATGTGACAACTGGGCTTTTGATGGGACATTGTAGGCTAAGAAAACACCTTCAGATAATAGGGATCTGGAAAGATGAACTAGTATGCAGGTTTTGTAATAATATAATCTTCAATGTGAAATATTAGGTAGGAAAAGATGTGAAATACTGAGCATAATTAACCCAGATGATGATCTTCCTAAAGAAAAGTTGGTTAAAAACCTTTTGTCCTACATAAAGGAAACAGATCTATTTAACTAAGAACTATAAAGTAAAGGGATAATACAATAAGCTTAGGTTTGTTAACCCAGTTCCTTCTTTATGCAACTCTAATCAACTCAAATGGATAGATAGCTACAATTCTGATATAGGTGCATAAAACTGGAGCATGAGGGGAAATTAAAGAAGTGATGATGCAACAAAGGGATATGAAAAATAAAAACAAATGGTGAGCAGGTGTGAAAGCAAGAATGGAAAAAATAAAGATGGGATATATATGGAGAAAACAGGAAAGAAATGAAGAAGGTTTCTGGGAGAACATGAGAGCTAGAGTGGAGGATATGCGTAAACGAGAGATCTAGGGTAATTTGAAGAACAAAAAATCACTCACATTTACAGAGAACTTAAAAGGGATTGGGGAAGGAAGAAATATGCAGGCCAATGCAATAAAAGAGAAAGGGAGGGAATTGCATGGATGAGAAAAGGTGCGATATATCTAAAGGGTCTAAGAGGAGCAAAGAGAGGGATGTGTGAATTATGCTGGGAAGAAGAAAGCACAGAAAATTATATAACAGAATGTAAAGAGTTAATAACTGGAGGAATGAAGTATGGGAAAGAAAATGGGACAACATTAGTAACAATAGCAAGAAAAAAAATGTTGATGGGAAATAAGGAAAAGAAAAGTATGGGAGATTTCCTAAGGAAAGCAAAAGAAAACTAAAACAGAAAAGTAAAAAGAAAGGGGGAAGAGAAAAGAGAAGAGGGGAGCTAGAAGATTAGCAAAAGAACCCTCGAGAAGTCAGAAGGTCAAGGAGCCAGGTAACAAGTTTGAAGAATTGCACACCTCTTGAGATTCTGCAAAAAATGTGATGTAACACCCTTCCAAAGTTGTTTAGAACCTTACCATAGTTGATAATAAGGTTTTACACACCAAGTGTTTCAGTTATTAACTGGTTTGACTTTAAATGATCTGTAATTGCTTTAAGTAATAAAGTTTAGTCATAAAATACATGAACTTGATGGAAATATATTCGTTCATCATTTGTTATGTTTTGATACTATTAACAGTATATTTATAGACGGGGTAATTTTGGGACAGTGGGTAAATACAAAGGGAAATAAAATATATTGTCGACATGCCGCATGCTAAATGAATACAATACATATAGTTTTTCTTGGGTGTTAATGGGTTAAGATGGCAAAAGGTAATGCATACTACCATTTGGAAAGAATAATTTACAAAATTTTTTTTATACAAGCTAATTATAAGATTCTCTTTTAAGGAAGAGTTTTATACAGGCTATTTTACATCAACAGAATTATATCTAAGTCTACATAAGTATGTAAGCATATACCTGCGCCCTAGGTACAGGGATTACGGGGATTAATAGTGAATGTCCTGGTGAAATCCTGTGGCTTAATCAGCCCAATCAGGCGATCTGCCCTCTCAAATAAATTTGAGTTTCCCGAGATTGTTATAATCTGAGCATTTTTTATAAATTTCTGAAAAGAAACAAAACAATCATGTAACAGAACACATTCAATAGTCCACTAAACACAAAACTAGGTATTATAATAATAATAATAATGATGATGATGATGATGATGATGATAATAACAACAACAATAACAACAACAACAACAACAATAATAATAATAATAATAATAATAATAATAATAATAATAATAATAATAATAATAATAATAATAATAATAATAATAATAATAATAATAATAATAATAATAATAACAACAATAATAATAACAACAATAAAAACAACAACAACAACAATAACAATAATAATAATAATAATAACAATAATAATAATAATAATAATAATAATAATAATAATAATAATAATAATAATAATAATAATAATAATAATAATAATAATAATAATAATAATAATAATAATAATAATAATAATAATAATAATAATAATAAAAAAACAGTTCAGAAAATTAATTACAAAACATATACAGAGTGAGTCAGAATAACACTGAATAATTTTAAGGCACTTTGTGACTTTGTGGTTGCAGATGTCAATCTCAGCTATTGCCATAACTAAAGTACTCTGTTTACTGGAAGAGCTTTCATATTTACAGCCTATTATAAAAATGTTCCACTTTGCCTACACAGAACTAGCAGGGATGCATTACAATTATGGTGCTGCTTCGGGAAATGCGAAAAGGACACAAGGGGCTCTACTTGACTATTTTCTTACAATGAATGTCTGTCCATAAGTGTGTTGCTATCAAGCTAGAGGATATTAATGTTTTTCCATTACCACAGCGGTTAGAGGAAATCCTGTCACACAGATCCTTGTTCCTCATTTGGCAATGAAATACTTTGTTTTGTTTTCTTTGCATTTTGGAATATCACTTGTATTCTGTTTCTAGCACTGTCTATATTATCATTAAGCTAAAACCTCCATTTTGTTACTTAAATGGTAAAGGATTCCATCGCATATTATACAGCACTTTGTGACTTTGTGGTTGCAGTTGTCAATCTCAGCTATTGCCATAACTAAAGTACTCTGTTTACTGGAAGAGCTTTCATATTTACAGCCTATTATAAAAATGTTCCACTTTGCCTACACAGAACTAGCAGGGATGCATTACAATTATGGTGCTGCTTCGGGAAATGCGAAAAGGACACAAGACATTCATGCTTAGCTTTAGGCAAGGAGACATTTGCCTCATCACAGCACCATTACTGCTGTACATCAAAGATTGCAAGAAATAGGTACTTTCCAAAAACAAGTGCATCACCAGCACTCCAAAAAAAATGTAAGAACAATGGCTTTAGAAGAGGAGGTTCTTAACCAGATCCATGATTCTCCAAGGCCGTGCCATAGCTGAGTGGTTAGACCATTCGCTTCTCACCCAAGTGGCCTGGGTTCAATCCCAGGCAAGTGTATGTGGGATTTGTGGTGGATGAAGCGGCACAAGGGCGGGTTTCCTCCAGGTTCTCCTGTTTCCCCTGTCATCTCATTCCACCGGTGCTCCATCTTCATTCCATGTATCATCAGTACCATCGCCTGTGGTGCCGTAGTACTAAAAGCGGGCGTTAAACACTACCCCTCATGATTCTCCAAGTACAAGAGCAATGGTGCATGCCATGCATACAAGTCAGTCTTTTGGTACTAGAATTCTACACGAACAGCAATTACTCCGTATCATCTCACTTAAGTTCCAGCACTGAGGCCAGATGACTTTCCACCTAAATTACAGTTTGTCCTGGGTTTCTTCATAAATGCAGTGATAGACTGAGATTTCCTATAACCATATTCTGGACAGATAAGAAGACTTTTACAGAAGACTTACATTTGGGCACAGAATAATCCTAGGGCTATTAGTTACAGTTGCCAATGCTGGTTTGCAGTTTGAGCTGATTTTGTGAATGACACACTCCAAGAGCTCTATTGCTACTTCTGCGTTTGATGGGACACATTTACCTACACTTCTTACAATTTATTTTGCTGGAATTTCTGGAAGATGTTTCTTTAGGAATACACCAGTCAAAGTTGTTCCAAGGTGATGAGGCACTTAGCACTATTCCCGTAATGTAAGGGATTTTATAAGTGTAACATAACCTAATCACTGAAACAGTAGAGGAGCAGCATTTCTAATCACTTTGGTAATTTTTCTTTTGGGAACATGTTCAGACTCTTGTGCACAAGATGCCAGTTAATATTGAAGAGGAGACAATGACCAGGATTTTTGTAGCAGTTGATGTAATTAGTGATTTGCCAGGTATTTCTGAAAGAGCTCACCAGTCATTACTACGGTGCTATCAACTATGCTCTGAAGCCCACCATTGGCAGTTTGAAAATGTTTATACGCACTAAATGTACTTGTTCAATTCTTAATCCATTCTTATTTTAAATATGTTTGAAGCCTTTCAATGGTGGAGAAAATCTGACCATTAATGGCAGTATTCACATATGTTATTGACAATAAGTTGTACTATGGATTGGTTAAGGTGTTTACCTGCTTCAGAGCAGATGGATTTAGTGCCATATAATTAAATAATATTTAAAACAAGGTTTCACATTATTTTATTTTTTAAAATTAAAGTTATATGGCTATTCTTATTTCAATACTCTCCTTATGTCTTGTAGTCAAAATGCGTAGCGACCTGTTCAACAGAATTTCACCTAACCTGACGTGGTATTTCAAAAGCTTTAATGCCTTCTAGCTTGATAACAAGCCATTTACAGACATACATCCGTGATAATAAAATACTCCATTGTAACTCCTAAATCATGCCTTAAAATAATTTGGTGTTATTCTGCCTCATCCTGTATTTATCCCATATTCTTGTTTGAAGAATCTGAAATTAAAATTAGGAGTACTGTTTTTGAAGTTGGTCTTACAAAACTGTAGGATATACTCTTTTGGGTTCTCAGATTATACAAAATTTACAAAGAATAAAGGCCTTTAAAAACACATTAAGGCACTCCTTACAAACTAAATGATGGAAAGTAATTCTAAAGATTGATATAATCATTTACCTCACTGGATTACAGAAATAGAAGAGGAAGCAAGAAAAACAAGGTAAATTAAGTTGTATCTTATTTAGAATGCTGCCTGCAGTAAAACAACATAAAATAGCAAAAGAAAATAGTAATTCAACTATTAAAAGTTTATGGTAAAATTATACATAGTTAGTAGGACCCCTCTTCATAGTTACAGTTAAGTTGTAACTTTTAATACTTTATTTCACATGATGAAACTTTGTAAAACATCAGAACTGGTTAATAAATCTAAATCTGATGATACAGGATATAACATAACATGTGGACAAGTACAATTAGCATCCTGCTTTTATGCACTTATTAACGTGAAAAAAGAGAAAACTGATCTGCCTCATCCTTTCTTTTGAATTCATAACTGTAATATATGTACTCCCCTGATAATAGCCTCCCCTCAACCCTTCCGAGACTAAATATTAAATAGGAATGTGATATTTTTTCTCAAGAATGTGAATAAGGATGTACAAAGTTATTCTCACTTCTTAGTTGAATAGGAAGTTTTTGATGCTCGAAAAGTTCTTATGGAAAATGCCAAAAGTCAATCTATTTCATGTGATTTATAAAATGAGGATTTCATATAATTTCTGAGGTAACAGCAGAAGATTTCAAATTATAATATGATTAAAAATTAAATTTCCAGCTTGTAGTGGGAACTGAACCACATCCAGAAAGCAACAAACTATGCATGACTGTACATATGAGATATGTAAATAGTCATTCAACATTGGACAATTTCGGACCTGAAGGTGTTCAACAGATATTAAACATGTTTAATTAATTAAAACATATTGCAAGATAAGCAAATACAATTGTATTACTCACCCTGTTATTATCCCCAGAACAATCCTTGTGATGAAGCAGATAGGGATATACTAATGCATATTATGGCATGAAAGACATGAACATTGGTATGACAAATTATAAGGCAGGTAAACAAATATCAAATGAAAAATGTCGTGAAATTGCATTCCAAAATATATTGAAGAGAGCTGAAAAAAGAAGACAGAAAACCAAGAAGTAAAGAGCCAAGTGGAACCCAGAGATAAAGCTTTAGCTGAAATATGCAGAAGAGAAGAGATAATGCCAGGATAGTGCTCATCTGTATTGAACCATACAGTATTCAAAGAAGTTTGGTGCACATACCTAGAAAGGAAGACAAAAAAAAAAGGATTGGGTGGTGCCATGGCAGAGTGGCTAGAGTACTTACCTCTCACCAAGGTGGCCCGGGTTCGATCCCAGGGGACCATATATGGGATTTGTGGTGGATAAACCAGCATCTGTGGGGATTTTCTTTGGTTTTTCCCTGCCATTCATTCCACCAAATGCTCCATAATCATCTTTCCTTTCATTTATTTCACCCTCATTTCATACCATTTCCTTTCTCACCCTCATACCAAGCTTTGGACTGATCACCTATCCTGGCTGCCTTCTTTGATCCAGAGTTTATCTGCTCATATCTGACTCCAGCTGCCCATTTGAAAGTTCTTTAAGTTCTCCATACAAGGAGAGTAAACAGAGAAAGAAGAAGAAAAATATAAGAAGATTCCACAAACAGATCCTCCGTGCCTACAGAGAGCTGAAGGAGACAGCATAGAGTGAAGAGATGTATGATGTCATTTGCTGGAGCACATACCACAAATGAGGAGGTGACATGCAAATGCAAACTTGTCCAAAATTTTAGGAAAATGAGTTATGATATAGAATGCAACATTGAGGATGAGCAGAATGTCTATATATGGCAAAATTCAAGCAAACTTGATCCTATCCTCTGAAATAAGCATGCAAAAATATGGATTATAGAGCCAATGTGAACCTAACCATGTGTACATTTTGAGCATAGAAGAATAAGTCCATATGGCCAGTAGGAAGTGTATGTTCAAATCACGTGATACTCAATAACACCATTCTCCTGTATAATTGTTCTCTGGTGTAACTATTAACACCATTGTTAATTGGAGCAGTAGTAAGCAGAAAATGGATGAGGAAGGAGGTGTTGTGAAATCTCTGTCTAAAGGCCTAAGAAATTTAGAACATATTAGTGAAAAGAAGTAAATTTTCATTTGTATAAATGAAGTAATGAGAAATATTAACACTAAAATGAAGGCAACTGCATTCTACAGATCTTTTAAGGATCATAAAAAGTGGAAGTCTCTTTTGAAATGAGAATGGACCATAAATAAGGATTTCAATTAACCAAGTGGAAGTATGCCACTCAGTGTTTAATATTATTTTACAATGGGCATATTAATGAATTTGCTTTTTCTCTTTTATTATTTAATTTGTTTTTTACTTTTATTATATTACAGAAAGAGTTCATGTTAGTAAGTTATAAGCTCAAATTCAGTGTGTCATGTAAAGTTTGAATACTTCTATAAAATTCCACAATTTAATATGGAGAATTTGGTAAAAATATCAAATATATATTCTGAAAAAGACATGACATAAAAGAGCTTTGTTACATAATTCCAATAAGTTTATGAAATCATTATGTGGACCAGATATCTGTAAAACTTGTATTTTTATAAATTACATCAAATATATAGCATTAAAACTGAATATATTAAGAATAAACCAGATATTGACCTGAAAATTATTCGAATCTGAAAATGTTAAAGTTATTAGAGAGCGTAAACTATCACGGCCGGAATCAATATATCTAGGAGTTATTTCCGGGCTGTTATGCCGTGGTCTGCTGGATTTTAAATACCCAGACGTTTCATCCACAACTGCGGTGGACATCTTCAGTTTTGTTAAAGTTATTCATGCAAAAGCAAACATTTCCATATTTAACTGTGAATTTTAAAGAAATATTTTCATTCTAGATTTAATTTTAGAGTCAAAGTGATTTTTATATTTTAAACATGTTTCCATCTTAGTAGTTTGTTTTCACCCTGAGATATAGATCAGATAAGTTTTGTGCCAATTCTGAAAATTTGTATTTGGTCAACTTGTTTGCATTTGCATTTCAGCTCCTCAAATATCTCAAAGGAAGAACACTAATGCTCCCCATAACATCTATTAGAAAACACTTAGAAACTGCCATCACTAATACATACACATACATTTATTACTTAATAAAAAATCATTATTTATATATATATATATATGGTTGTTTATTGGTAAACCATGCTTAAAAAGTATACAGTGTACTTATAGAAAATAATAACAATTCTAGAGAGGGAGTTTGCTTACCAAATTGATAAGAGGAGAATGTATGTATGTATATAAATTATTTTCCTGAAGAATACTTAACATGAAAAAGAGAAGGAAAAAAAAAAGAAAGAAGAAGAGGAAAAGGGATCATTTCTTACGGGTATTGAACTACATACCATTTTTGCTTAACGCAAAAGAAGTAAAAATGTAAAGAAACTCAGTATTAATGCAAAATGCAAAAATGATGTAAATAATGATTATAAGAATGTTACTGGGAAGAAATCATATGTTTCAACTACGTTTATATAGAGCCATATATAGAAGAAAATCAACGAGAGGAGTTTCATTTCCAGGCAAAACAAATAAGTATGAAAAAGGGGACACTAAGTTTGCAGATACGTAGTAATGTAGTGTTCCAGATTGATGTATACACACTTTGAAATGTTATTTCCCAGAAGTAAAATGAGAGAGACATACAATTTCTGTTGTGTATGCTTCATAAACAAACATAATGGTGAGATCATCATTCAATGAACTTAAGTGATTACTGAAGTGTTATTGGAAAGCGGAGAATATTTCCAAGTTCAATGATGTTGGAGGGTTGAATTCGGGACACCAGCACCAACAAGGGTAACAATAACAACAATCCGAGACAAGTTTGAAGCCATGGAATGGTGCAAGATGTGAAGAAAGGTCAATGTAGAAGAAATAGAAGTTCCACTGATAACGAGAGTATTGATGCAGTTATGCAGATTCTTGCACTATGTCCAAAGAAGGCCATAAGGCAATGTTGTCATGAGATTGGTATGAAGAAAATCAGTGCTCATCTAATTGTGCAAGATTAATAATGGAAGCCTTATATTCTGAGACTTCTCCATGCACTAAATGAGTATGAAAGAGATAGGGGACTGGAATTTTGTGAGTGGTTCCTGAACAAGTGTGACAAAAGGGAAGATTTTCAAGACTCAGTTATTTGGTCAGATGAAGTCACATTCAAACTTAATAGCACAATTAATTGGCATAATTGTATGTACTGGGCTAAGGAAAACCCACAAATCTTTGAAGAAAATGCTCTGAATCTTCAGGGAGTAACAGTGTGGTGTAATCTGTATTCCAGAGGAGTAATTGGACCTACTTCTTCAAAGAGTATGTCACGAGTCAGACTTATCTGCAAATATTGGAAATCGTGATAATCTGCCTTAATGATCTCTTTGAGAATGAAAATGTGGTTTACTTCCAACAAGATAGGGCTACACCTCATTTATAGCATGTCATGTGAAATTTTCTCAATTGCACATTCAATCAGAGATGCATAGGATGAACAGGAAGTGCTATGCTGTTCCTGTCTTGCTCTCATGATTTAACCTCTCTAGACTTTATGGACCATGGTATATGCCACAAAACCACAAACACTGGAGGAAATGAGAGATCAGATTGAACGTGCTACCTATGATATTCTATTAGCAACAATCCAGATGATATATTGTTCTGTTTGCCATCATTGTTGGGAGTGTATTGTGGCAGAAGGTAAACATTTTGAACATGCACAGGCTTAAGGAAGTTTAAGGAATAGAACAAAATAAAACTTGTTTCTGTTTCACTTTGTTGCTGAGAAGCAATATTTCAAAGTGTATATACATCAACTTGGGACACTTTTTATGTTATTATAGAGAAAATACCTGAAGCTTCTACCAAAGACAATGAGGTATTAGTATAAATAGCAGAAACCGGTTGAGGTAATTGAAAGCTGACTATAACTGTAGTGGAAAAATACTGATTGAAGGAAGTGTTATGTGATATCAGCAAAGCAGGGCACAGGACAAAAGTTATGTTTCACTATTTAAGGAGTATGTTTGCCAAAGAGATATGTGCAGTTAAACTAACATTCCGAGAGAATTACAAGTTCACTATTGTTAAATGTTCATATCCACCATAACTCATTTTTCAATGTTGAGAAACAAAAAAATAAACCACAGTTGTCACAGTTCAGCATGCAAGAGTAAATGGCCTGAGATTAAGAGAATACATGAATTTGGAATTCAACATGTAAATAATCCATCACAATGCCATTACAAGGGTCATACTAAAAGTTGTGAGCAAGCCGTTGTTACAACTGTAATTCCAATAATGTAATATTGACTACATTATTGTAATCTACAGACTTTACACTGCATGTTGATACCATTCTGACCACATCAGCTTGTATCACATGACCACAGATAATGTTTGCAAAATGGCAAAAATCAATGTTTTGTTTCAATAGTGTGTTGTCATTGAATTCCTTGTTGGAGAGGAAAGCTCTGCTACTGAAACTTACCTCAACTTCAGTGTGATAATATGTATAGACATCATGTTAGGAGATGGGTAAAATACTTCAAAGATGGGAGCATAAGCATCCAAAATGAGCCTGCAGTGGTCACCTTCAAAGTGCCTCCATGATGCGAAACAAAAAAGGAATGGATGAGTTCATTTGAGAAGACAGACATGTCAATGTGACTGTAATTACAACTAAACTTGCAATAGGATACAGTACCATGCAAGAAATGATTCAAAGCTCAAGTTATTGGAAAGCCTTTGCCTGCTGGTTACCATGTTTATTGGCTGAATACCAAAAAGTTCAGAGAAGAACCACCTTCCAAGGCCTTCTTCTAAGATACTGAAATGAAGGAGATGAGTTTTTCATTACTATTGCAACAGGTGATGAAAGTTGGTTTCATAATTATGAACTTGAAACAAAACATCAGAGTGGAGTGGCACTACTTAGACATTTGGAAAGTGGTGCAAGGGCCTTTGGGCAGCTAAAATGGATTTCTATTGCAAGGGAGTTTTCCTATTTACAGAACCTTGAGACAAATGTGAGCAAAAAAGTGCAGATGAAGTTATAAGAGACAAAAAGGTCCTAAATTTGGCTTATGTGCATGATTAATAACTAAAAATAAAAATGAAGACTCGTAAAATTTCTCTAATTTCTCTATAACCTCTTGACCCCTAACATGCTGACCTATCATGGCATGCAATACGTTCTCTGATTGGTAGTCAGAAGATATGGTCGGTGAATTTATTTTGATAACTCTCCCAGTCAGGTTGGTGAGACTCGTAAACCAACGACAGGTGTGGTCCTCCAGATATTCTGGGAGTTGTGAGAGAGCGATGTGACCACCAAAACGTAAAAATATGGTGCTCTCTAAAAAGTGCTTACATCTACTTCTAATTATCTCCACTACAATTTGGCGGCGCCGTGGCCGAGCGGTTAGCGCACTCGCCTACCACCTAGGCGGCCAGGGTTCGATCCCAGGGACCCGCATGTGGTATTCGTGGTGGACGAAGCGGCGTCAGGGCGGGTTTTCTCCGGGTACTCCGGTTTCCCCCGCCATCTCATTCCACCGGTGCTCCATCTTCATGTATCATCAGTGTCACCGCCTGCGGTGCCGTAGTAGTAAAAGCGGGCGTTAAACACTACAACAACAACCACTACAATTTATGAAATATGACATAAGGGGTAAATATTCTGGAGTTAAAATAGTCCCCCATTCGGATCTCTGGGCGGGGACTAATTCTCGAGAAGCAAAACATTATATTAATGGAAGATCTAACATCAGAATTCTTCAATGGAACTACCAAACACAAACAGTAATTCCTGAGTGTCCTCGAAAAATAGCAGTTGCAACCTTCAGGTTGATTACAGGACATGATTGTCTGGCAAAACATTTAAACAGAATTGGGATATATTCTTCACCACTCTGTCCTCTATGTGATCTGTAAGAGGAAATGGACCAAGACCACCTTCAAATATGCCCGGCCGCTTCTAGCGCCCCATCCATCAGTGAAAAATATTGGAGAGCAAGAGGATTAATGACTTCATTGTCAGAAACCCAACATTAGCTAACAACAACAACAATAGGTTTCCTATGACTTTCCAGTTATTATGACTCATACTTGTTTATTAAACTGAGGCAGAACATAGAAGAATTACAAGACAAATATGTAGGGGTAGAAATAATTCTAATCGGAGACTTCAATGCAAGAGTAGAAGAGGAGCAAATCAGGGTAGAGTTTAATGATTTTGATTTAAGGGAAGTAAATTTGGAAAGCCATAGTAGCAGTGACAAAGTACTTAACAATGAGGGTAAAAAACTAATTGAGTTTTGTGAAGAGAATAACCTCTTGAAGTGTAATGGTGTAAAAGGGAAAGATAAATGGGGGAATTTACTTTTGAAAACAAAAATGGCCAAAGTGTTATTGATTATATATTATACTCAATAGGTTTAGACAGATATATAGCAGATTTTGAAATTAACAATATGATATGCACGAGCAATCATTTCCCATTAAGAATAGAGCTCATAATAGTAGAAGATAACATTAGGGATGAGAATTTTAGTTTCAGTATAAAACTAGAGCCTTACAAATGGAAAAATGATCAAACAGAACAATTGTATACTAAGTTGAAACAAGAAGCGAAATGGTTAGAGGAGAACAAGCTTAAGAGTCTGTTGGAGGATAGAAATATAGAAGGAAGTATTTTTAGTCTAGAGGAAGCAGTTAAAAAAGCCAGAAATGATATGAAAGTGACAGAGAGGAGGCATAAAGCCAATTATAGTTGGTTTGACAATGAATGTCTAGAAGCTAAAAGAAGGGTACAGAGAGAATTAAAGCATTGGAGGCAAACAGGGGATAAAATAGATAGGGAGAATTATCTAGTAGAAAGGCTCAGATATTGGTCATTATTAGAAGTGAAAAGA
Source organism: Tenodera sinensis (assembly GCA_030765045.1). Taxonomy (NCBI): domain Eukaryota; kingdom Metazoa; phylum Arthropoda; class Insecta; order Mantodea; family Mantidae; genus Tenodera; species Tenodera sinensis. The sequence goes on along the minus strand of CM060964.1, from coordinate 284,259,738 downwards.
AATGAGCGGGGAGAAATGCTGAGCCAGAAGTTAAATGAGGCAGTGAAAAAGAATGATAACAAAACCATTTGGGCAATGGTAAGCAACCTAAACAATAGTAGGGAAGGAACTAATGTTATATCACTAGCATCATGGTGCAATTTCTTTCAAGGACTTTTGGGAGTTAAATCCTTGATTATACAGGACAAATTGATAAGTATAAATCACTTGAAAATAGATGTGTTGGATGGTAAATTCACTTTGAATGAAATTCTAGAGCAGATTAAGAATTTAAAAACTAATAAGGCATGCGGAATAGATGGAATACCAGGGGAATTTTAGAAAGTCTGGGCAGAGGACCTAATTAGATCCAAAATACTGGTACAGATGATGAACTTAATCTTCGAGGAGAAAAAGTATCCAAAGATTGGAGAATGGGAATAGTAACTCCAATATACAAAGGTAAAGGAGACATGCAAAATCCAGCAAACTATAAAGGAATAAGTTTACTTTCAATACTCGAGAAAATCTTTACAGGACTATAAGCAAAAAGATTACAAAATTGGGCAGAGAAAGAAGGAAAATTCTCACCATTTCAACTAGGATTTAGGAAAGGTAAAAGAACGACAGACAAGATTTTTATAATTAGAACATTAGTAGATAAATATCTCAGCATCAAAAGAGGGAGATTGTATTTACTGTTTCCAGACTTAGAAAAAGCCTTTGATACAATTGCTAGGGAAGCACTCTGGATTAAATTGAGGAAAAAAGGAGTAAGTGAGAACTTTATAAGAGTAATCCAAAATATTTACAAAGAAAATGAATTTAGTATAAAATATGACAGGGGAATGATAACAGAGAAAATACCAAACAATTTAGGGCTTTGATAAGGTTGCAAATTAAGCCCAGTGCTTTTAATTTATTTACTGATATTCGAGAAATAATAGGTAAAAATGTTATACATTTACCAATTCTAAATAACAGAGACATACCAGGTCTGCTCTTTATGGATGATTTGGTAACAGGTTCCATAACAAGCATAGCTTTAAATAAGCCCTGGAAGCAATAGGCAGGTTTTGTAAAGAATGGGGCCTAAAGATAAATAAAACTAAATCTAAGATAATGGTGGTAAAAAAAGTTTCAAACTGAAAGAGAAGAAAAATGGTGGTGGGAAGGTTCAGAAATTGAGGTGATTAAAAACATTGATTACCTAGGAGTAAGATTATCTAGTAATGGGGAATGGAATAACCAAAAAAGGAAAGCACTGCCAGAAGGAAAAATGGCTATGAGTGTTATTAGATCATGTATTAACAAAATACCAAATATGAATGTAAAATGTTTAGAAAGGGTGTTTGGTTCAATTGTAGGAAGCAGAATGCTATATGGAATAGAAATATGGGAGCCAAATGAAGGATGGAAAGCGATAAATGCTATAAATAGACTATTTTGTAGACTTGTTCTAGGCTTACCTAGATCTTCACCAAATGAGGCTGCTTTAATGGAATAAGGAAGATTAGGTTATAAAAGCAAGGTGATAGAAAGAATGCTGAAATATTGGTTCAGAATAAGGAATTCAGATGAGGAAAATACCATTAAACAGTGTTTGGTAGCACAAGCAAAAATAAAGGGGAGAGAGACATGGATATATATAATTCTAAAGATTTTACAGGAAGTAGGTATGGGATCATTGTGGCTAGATAATAGAAGAATAGAAAAGGGATTCTGGAAAGAAGTAAAACCAAGAATTGAAGATATTGAAAAACAAGAAATATGGGCTAATCTTAATAACAAAAAATCTTTAAAATTATATAAAACATTGAAAAATGATTGAGGCAGAGAAAAATATATTGACGTTTGTGATAAAGTAGAAAGAAAAGGGATAGCATGGTTTCGAACAGGAGTAATATACTTAAGGGGTATAAATAATGGATATACTAAAGGGAGATGTCCAATGTGTGGAAAAGAAGATAGTACTTGGCATTATATATTTGATTGTCAAAAAACAAAATATTGGAGAGATGAATTCCTTTTGCATACGTGGGAAAATATACCAAATGAAATAAGAGGCAAAAGAATTTTGAATTTAAGATCAGAAGAAAACATAATAAAACTGGGCAAATATTTTGGCAAGGTAAGACAAAAATGGCTTCGAAAAATAGGGAAAATTAATGAGAATAATTAGGATATATAGTATAAGGTATAAAGGGAAACAAAAATATAGATACCACGCTTTAAATTGCTCCATTATATACACAACCTGGGTTAATTATAATGGGGCATGGCAAAATGCAACTCTAAAAGATTTTTGGAAGGTTTTGTATTTGTAATGTATACTTAGTACTCAATGAACTATCCGTCTGTTTGTCTGTCTGTCTGTCTGCCTGCCTGCCTGTTAGCCTGTCTGCCCGCCCGCCCGCCTACCTGCCTGTCTGTCTGTCTGCCCGCCTGCCTGCCTGTCTGCCTGTCAGCCTGTCTGTCTGTCTGTCTATGACTTTAAGTATGATCCTTGTATATGAATCATACCATACCTGCATATACCTATAGCAGCATCTTCTGCCATCCACTCCTAACCCCTCACAAGGTTAAGAATCCCTAAGTCACTAACAACATAATCAAAGTACTTTCTTGTGCCACTATGGGGCAAGTCTCACAGGTACATTTTCGGTAATATCTCTGTTATTATCTTTATAACTAATTTCTTGCAGTGACCTAGTTCTATGAAATTATTCAACTTTTCATATCTCTCTCACAACTAAAATTACTACTAAACCAAAAAACTGAAATAACCTTTATGTAATGTCCCAAAATGAAGCAGCTATTGAAGTCTAAATGGACATCAAATTTGTCCATAATAATCAGTGGTGCTGGCTTATAGTAAAAGCATGCGAACATAAGTGCAAGTGATGCCAGAATCTTCTCATCATTAGATAACTTGGAGACCAATATCCATGTCTTCTTTGGAGGCCGTACACTAAAAGATAAAGGTTTCAGTATTAAAACACAAATGTAACATTGCAGTTATTCATATTCTCTAAATTAAACTGTGAAAAGTTCATTTATAAGTTAAAAATTCAATACTTTCGAGGCCTACTGCAGAAACGTCTTAAATTTTAATTTACTTAACACATGCAGTACCAGTCATTTAATTTAACCATGTCATTGTATACACTTGCTTACAAATATAAGCCCTGATTCTGAACTAAAAATATTTATAAGTTAAAAATTCAACACCTTCTAGGCCTACTGCAGAAACTTCTTAAATTTCAATTTACTTAACATATGCAGTACCAGTAATTTAATTTAACCATGTCATTGTATACTCTTGCTTACAAATATAAACCTTGATCCTAAAATAAAAACCCTAAAAGACTAAATTTCTTTCTGCAAGGTGGAGAGAGAGGAGGAAGAAGAAGAACAACAAGAACAAGAAGAAAATAGAGGATGATGTGAGCACTCATATGACTTTCTCTACTCACATCTGTACAAGCTATTCTTAAAAAGTCTCCTCTTTTAACTACTTCATGTTGATTGAGATCAACATTTGTAGAAATGCTTTTATTACATATTACCCATGATCCCCTGGGGATCTTCAACTAAATTGATAGATATATTCATAGTACAAAAGTGCATTGTAAAATTCATGAAACATTATTATTTATTAATGCCAACAAACTTACTGTTGGTGTTTTTAGGCACACAATCCATGTGTGGGCAATATTGGTTGGGGAATTCAATGTGATTCTGGCAGGTTGTCACAGTAGCTTAGTGGTTAGAGCACCTTCCTGGTAAGTGGAGGGTCTGTGGTTCAAATCCCAGCTGTGGCATTGAATTTTTCAGTTCCAATTCTACCTCTCATGAAACATGTTTCTAAGTATAAATTCACTAACTAAACCAATGTTAAAAAAATGTCATATACTAGTATTAACTTGTATTTACATTTTTGAGACTGTTGTTTTCATTCATAAGAATCTATCATATCTTAGCAGGAATTCTAGTCACCATTCTTATAATACCAGGGATCACATAACTTGCATCTCAATCACCAAAATAACAAAATCTGTCTTCAAAGTTTGGCATACCAAGAATCATCTCTTTACAACAAGCTGCCTGGTAACTGGAAACTCTCAGATATGAAACAGTTTAAACATAAAGTTAAAAATCATCTCTTAACTCACTTGTTCTGTAGTATTAATGGATTCATCACTACTCCATTTTCCTATACTTATACCTACCTTCATGTAAATATTTTGTAATCTTGTTTCAGTGTCTGTTAAATTGTACACATTGATTGTAAGCTGTATACTAGAGAAATGTAATTTTATTCTTTTGGTGAATAAATGTCTTATTCTATCTTATAAATTTTCACTCTTTGCTTCTCCACTTAAAGTTTTCCACTCTAAGTTTAAATGATTTGTAAACAAGGAGCACCTTTTTAAGAGGTAGAATCAGGATTTAAAAATTCAGTGCTATAACTGGGATTTGAACCATGACCATGGCCAACTTTCCAGCATGACACTAAATTCCCCAACCAATTTGTAAATGACCATATAGAGGAGCACCTCATTGGCTGGTGGGCAAACTTTTTTTTCTGCTCAGTATGTTACCTCTTCTTCAACAAAAAACAGTGCAGTTCAGATTGTAACATTGTGTGGTTATTCTTGTGCAAATAAATAAAGTGTTTAGTCAGATTCACCTATTACTAACCGAACCGTTACATCAGAGTGCTTAAGAGTCCATGCGCAAGTGTTGTAGTTCATTTCCAGATGAGCTGTTGTACTCTTTGCCATGTAGTGCATGTGTTGAGAAAATATTACTTTTGAGAATGTTGTGGCTGTGAATTATCCACCACTGCAAGGAAACACAGATTCAGAAAGTGGAGAGAAAGTAGTTTAGACCATGGAGTGCCAAAGTGGTTAAAATTAGCGAAAAGTGAGTAAACCTTATAAACACTTTTTTCTCCTCCTCCTCTTTTCTCTTATGCCCTTTGGTGTCAGGCCTGCCTCTATCGACTTCCTCCATTTAACTCTGTCCCTCACCATTTTCCTCAGTTCACCCATTCCTTCCCCCTTCTTCTTGCCAATGCCTCAATATTATCCAAATATGTCTTTCTAGGGCTTTCACTTCCTCTTCTCCCTTCTGTTCTTGGCTCCATCACCTATTTAGGCTTCTTTCCCTCCCCCATCCTTGTCATGTGCCCAAACCATTTTAGCTGTTTTTTCCTTAATTTCTTTCCCACTGATTTCTGCTTCAGCTCTTCCCTAAACTTCTCATGGCAAGTCTGTTGACTTTCTGACTATTCCTTGGTAGCACTTTATTTCTATTTCAGTAATGTTGCTTATATACATATTCATTTATTACTGGCCAACTTTCACCCCCATATAGCAGAGTTGGTTCTATGACTGCTTTAGACACCTGTAATTTTGTTTTAATTTGAATTTCTATTTTGCTAAATATAACATTACTCAGTCCATAATATATAGCTCTGGCCTTCTTTGTCTGTTGAGTGCTTCTTCTCTTATTTTGTAAAAGGTTCAAATATCTCCCCATCACATCGTATCCTCCATTTTTTCCACTTGCATTACTTTAGTCTTACTTACATTAAATATCATTCCCTTAGTTTTGAGGATTTCAGTCCATTCATTTACCATATCATGCAGTTTCTGTTCTAAATCAGGAATTAGTAGTATACCATCTGCATATACTGGAACTTGGGTATATATAGTTCTCATATTGCAGTTGCCAACTTTAGTTTTAGTAGTTTGCCTCTTACACATCTTCATTATTTTGTCCGTGAAAATAATAAAGAGTAAAGGACTCAGGCTGCCTGCCTCTTGTTTCACCTCCCTATGGATTCCAAATTCCTCTGTCCTTATCCTTACCCCTTACTAATCCCTTTACAGACTTGTATGTTGATTCAATAGCTCTTATCATGGTAATTATTATTTATTTATGCCAACAAACTTACTGTTGGTAAGTTGTATCCTGGGATATAAAGTACTTACAATAGTAAGTCACCATTGGGGTAACTGTTTCTGATGTGAGACTGCCTTTGTGGTTTACCAGGAGAAATACGAACTGGCTTGGGAATTTAATGCCATTCTGGCAGTTTGTCACAATAGCTCAGTGGTTAGAGCGTCCGCCCGGCAAGCGGAAGGTCTGTGGTTCAAATCCCAGTTGTGGCATTGAATTTTTAAGTTCCAGTTCTACCTCTTAAGCTCTTATCAACTTCTCATCCTTCCCTCTCTTCCAGATCTCATTTCTGGGTACCCATCAAAGTCAGATTTTAAGTCTAGAAATGCCAGATAAAACTTCTACTTTTCAGAAACTTCTCTCCCAAGGTCCTAATTATGTAGATTGAATCTTGTGTCTTTCTTCTAGGTCTAAATGCCCCTTGTTCCTCTTCCATTTCATCTTCCACCTCTTCTTTCAATTTCCTCTCCAATATTCTTAAATAGGCCTTCAGTGCCACTGATGCCAGGCATATTGCTCTGTAGATATCACAGTCTGTAGTTTCTCCTTTTTTGTATAGAGGTATAATTATTTTCTCTTCTTATGAGTCATTAAATGAAGTATAGTTTCTGGGAAGCTTCTTCCCCATCTTCAGTTCCGTGGTCAAGTGATGCTGCAACAGGTATTTGGGCCCAACTTGGTATTGTGCTGCCATCTATTTTTGTCATCAGTTGGGTGACATCAACAGCAAGATTTCAAAATTCATGAGAAGGTTCTGTTTTTTGGTGATGAAGATGTTTTCCCAAATTTGCAGTTTCAGTAGTTTCTTTGCATATTTAATCAACCTTGTTTCTCCCTTTTTACTGTGATTCTCTGACCAAAAGTGATGTGCTAATGCAGACTTGTCCATTTGCTTGAATCTGATGTTTTTAAAGTGTACTTTCATCCTGATTTCCAAATTTCTCTGTCTTCACAATGTAAATCTTTTCACAGTCCTGGCAGCTCATTTGATAAATCCCTGACATTTGAGTTTTCTGTGTAGTATTTTTTAAAAATAAAATGAAAATAACTTCTCAGGTAATAGTGCTTTTGTTTTTAATATTGTGATGCTGACTGCATGGTACACATCAAAAGATGGCCAGGGCTAAACTACTTCGCATCACATACCAGATCAGCAAGCAAACGAGGCACTCAAGGTCAGCCTCCTTCACATGACTGTGTATATGTAGCTAACAACAATGAGCGTGGCACATAACAAAGGATTGCTAGAACATTTGAGAAGTGTCTGGCAGCTGCTGGTTTGTAGAAGTTTAAGAAAGGTTTGTATTACATCAGCCTCACTATATAAGGTGACAAGGCAACGAATTAGAGGTGTTACAGACATGAGTCAATCAGTGTGTCAGTGAGTACGAGACAGTTGTATGTGTGTGTGGCACTGTCATCCTGAAAGATACGTCGCATCAAAGTAAAGAAGTTTTCATGAGTGTTGAGTGATTGTATCATCAGAGTTACTGTATGAGAGACAGAGAAAGTGAAGAAAGATAGTGAAAGAACTGAGTCAAGTTTATGAGAAGAAAACATTTGTGAATTGTAATATCACAAAAAACTGTAGACTATGTTAATGCCAGTAGAAAAGTATTATGTACTTGTGCAAAAATTTTAGAAGACAATAAAGGAGAAAAAGTATTTAGTCTATGCTTTTGTTAATTTGTCACACTGGCGTCAGGAGTGGGATTTATCAAATTGTCATTTTGTTACAATATTTTGAGAAATAAAGTATACGTATGTAATTGATGAGACTGGTTCAAAACCACTGGGTAGTAATAACCAGAATGGCAACAACAATTGGAAGCAATGCAGCTCTCGCCATTTTGGCTCACAACAGACCAATAACAAGAGCAGGAAGGTACATTTATCAACCAGCCTAAAAATAGAAAGTGGAGGTCAATATAGCATATTGGGAATTCATTTGTTTCCACCTGACCAACAATATTTTTTCCAGCTAGCAATTAGAATGAGCTCTAGCAGCTGTTTCATGGCACGGTTGCCTTGAATTATTTCTATAGAACAAAGTTAAATATGCACAAGAATGAGAAAGTTAAGAATTGGCTAAGTCTTCTTTCCCATTCCCAGGGCCCAGGAAAGCTTCCCATTGACTGTGAGACTCATATTTGAATACACTTACTACAAAATTCTCATTCTGGTTATTGGTATCATTACCATTACTAGTGGTTGCAAACAAGTCTATTGCCAAAATCTTACTCCACAAAAATTGCAGAGCTCATTAAAATAATCTGTTTATTTATACCAAACAGCAACTTTTTCTGTAGCATTTTGAACTATTTATTATTACATCCTTAGTTTTTCCAGATTGAACTGTTATTTGACATCTACAAAGCATCTTACATGACTCCTTGTTTGCCACATGGATTCATTAGTAATAAAAGAATCTGATGTGTTGCACTCATATGACTTTCTCTACTCTTGTACTAACCATTCTTACAAACTCTCATTCCTGTATCTTCATCCTGTTAGTTGAGATAAACATTTGTGGAAATTATCTTATTCTTTATTTTCTTATAGGTACAAGGGAATATTGGAATACAGTAGGCTTTGAGCAATAGTCAAATCTTTCCAAGCTTTGAGATTCTGTTCTCTTTGCACGGTTAACATATAAAAAACTGAATGATGATGTTGTATTTGACAAAAGTTTAAGTTTTCTGAAACTGACAAAAATAATAAGGAATATCTCTGAAATGGTTCACTCCACAAAAAAATGTATTTGTACATATATTGTGTGTTTTAAAGAGATCTACCTTTTTGTATAGAAGATTTGGTCTATCCGTTATCTCTTACGGTTTACTAGAATCATCTACTAAAAGTCATCAATAGTAAACAGGACTACAAAGGGCTACAGGCAAAAAATTCAAAGTATACATTTCATTTGCCATAAAAATATCTCAAACATATGGCATTTTAATCAAAATTGTTTGAGCCATTTTTGAAAAAATCAAAATTTTCAAAAACTTGTAAAGAGTAGTTTAGGATAGAGGAATTTACTTCAAAATCTTCCTGTTACATTCTTGAAAGATATTAAACTTAAATATCAACTTTGGTTTTTAACCAACTTTTTGTTTTTGAGTAATGCTGTTCACAGGCACACAGAATGGCACACATACACACACACATGGACCTGTTTTTCTAAAAATGCTTTTTTGGATATAGGGGGCCTCAAAACATATATTTCCCATGAAATCTCGACATCAAATTTTTGGGTGGAATACAATATTACTTCTACTTACTATATATACAGAGTGGAAGTGAAATAATCCACCAGACTGAAGGAGGTGAGAGAGTGGATGTACATTAACAAAAATTTCCAATAAGTTTTTTCAATTAAATGCACCGTTGATTAGATAATCGCGTTTGAAGGTGAGAGTATATGGCAATGTGGTGCAACCTGTTGATCGGGTACCCAGCTTCTATCGGTAGGACAATGAACTATTCTAACGCTCTATAAAAACCTTTAAATAACGTTAGCCATGTACTGAATTCAGATGTTTTGTTGCGGTGCGCCAGATACCACAAAATTACATGAAAAAGTAAGGTTATGGCTGATTGTCCCTATGAAAACATTACCTCAAATCTTAAATTTCCGCATAATTACAAATATTTTATTTGGTATGTTTAAAGGTTTGAATGTCTGGCCTGTTCTATTTGAGGGGCTTATGCCATTGAGACAGAATATGTGGTCAGACCCCAAAAAGAAAGCATTTATGTGAATATTTATTGTAAATATAGCTTATTTTTCATGTTGGTAAGGATTTGTTAAGTACTAAGAGTGTATTACCATTGTTGCACCATTAAAACAAATATTTGTTCAATAATACCATAAATGTTAAGTAACATGTTCAAATTTAATATGTATAATTATAAAAATCATTTTATATTTAATATTAAAAGTGTAGGGAGGATAAGATAGATAGAGATTGCTTCCCTAACATTCCAGGAACTATTTAGCATGTAGGATGATTTCATGAGATACGTCACGGGAAATGGATGTATACGCGTATGAATACAAACGCATTGTGAAAGAAAATGCTAGATTTTCTTAGCGTCATAGTGTCCAGAGAGGGAAGACATGCTTTATGACACATGCAGATGTGGACACTAAAAGTGATTTAAAACAACTAATAATGAGAAGAAACTATTAAGGAAGTAGATTCATGTGCAATGAAAGTTAATTAAAGTGTTATGCATGTAGTATTCAACGAGAAAGGTGCAAATAAAAGTGTTATAGAAAAGTTATATCCTGTGTCCGCATTATTCCACCCTGTACCACGATCCAAGATAGTAAAAGAGTCCCAAAGCTTAGCTCATTGATATAATTAAAAAACAGCACCACCATGATGAGATAACGGCCTCACTTGGAATATGATTCTTCCTTTAAATGCCACGCAAAATTGTTTGCTAACTTCCGACAGTAGTTGCAGTACTACATCCATTAGGGAATCAAAAATATGATAGAAACATTAAAAAAGAAACTTTAAATATGCTCTAATCAGTCATAAATGCATAAATTCACTTGAAATGAAATGAATACACGCTAAGCCCACGTCTACTTACTGCGCATACGCACTGAGTAAAAACAAGTTGCCTTATTCACTTTATTTACCAAGTGTTAGGGACCTAACACAATATTCATGTTTACAATAGTAATTAGTACTTTGTTTCTAACACTTAGACAAGTGGTGAACACATGTACTTTTCATATCGTCGGTAAGACGTATGTATGAAGCATTCGCTCTAAGGCTGGCAGCTAATGCCTGGAGGTTAGGTTATCTGCATTGAACATTCCAAAGGTTATGTCACTCTTGTGTGAAACACCTCTTGTGTTAGTAATACCGTTATGCCGTATTGCATTTAAGAATGTGATACTAGTATTGCTAAACTTTTAGGAAAGCATAATTTATAATGTAAATTTACGCTCCACTGCAACATGTTGAAACAAAATGTATATGCAATTGTTTACACGTTTGGCTTGGTAAGTGTGCAATTCTCTTTAATTTTATATATACCCAATTTAAAATGGGACTGGTGTGCTTTATGCAAGCATGTACCTACATCTTAAAAAAGGAATTTGTAATACGTGATGCACAAGTTTTTAGAAGCAGGTTCAGTTCCAACAATTAGTCCAATAAGTTTCAACAAGAATACACCAAAGAACTTGAGTTAGTGAAATTTGCAACACAAATTTCTTACAAGATCTGTGGGCTTGAGTATGTGCAAAAGATATCAAAATATTTCAAGAAATATAGGTAAATAAATCTGACACTGGTGTTTGCACCAGTCATGGACTAGCCATTTTTTACGTGGTAGCTTTAGAAACAAAAAATGGCCATCCTTTTAATAATTAACATTTATTAGCAGTAACAAGTATGCAATAACATTGGGATTAATTTGAAATAAGAGTTTAGGGAAGTATTCAATACCTGTAGTCAGGCTACACATCTTTTGTGGCTTCGACAAATAAACAATTGCATGGGATTAAGTAAACATCACGTGCAATCTACACTGATATGCAAAGAATGTAAAACACAGTTGATGCGATGTTGCCACTTCTACCAGAATTAAGAAAGCAACAAATTGTGGGTTTTTTAAATTTAATTTACACAAAAACCATTGAATCTATTGAAATATGCCAAAGGAAAAAGTTGCCATTTATTCAATTTTCTGTGGACATAGCCATAAATCAAGAACCTTCAATCAATAATAATTCAGCCAAATGATGATAAATTTTTTTGATAAAAATATATTTTTCTAGAAAACGATAAACTTTTCAGCATTTTGGTATTAAACTTTCTCGTTATTCACAACATGAGAAATTTGCTGTTAAAGTCTGACAGATTATTTCACTTCCATTCTGTATGTAGTAAAGAAAGTAAAAACTGACTTAAACAGTTGCATTTTATTTTCCATAATGCTTAGATTGAGATTATTTCTAGTCAAATCTATATTGAGTAATGTAACTGATATGAAGAATCAGTTTTTATATGAAAACTGTTAATATATAAATGATTTTGTGAATTAATACAGAAAGTCTTACAATTAAGACATGACAAATTTTGTTTAATTTGATTTGTTCAAATTTTGCCATGATCTTAAACTGAAATTTCATGAATATTCCTTACAAGCTGTTTTATTTTATAATGCATAACTAGATAAGTTTGAACTAACCTGAAGTTGATGCCTTCAGTGAAAGGGTCCCTTTTGTCTACCCACTCAAGCACTGCATCTCCCCCAGGTACAATCATTTGGTATGCTTCTTTTGTTTTATATGCAATGGCTGAAAAGCCTTGCATGAACTCAATATACCGATTCTTTTGCATCATCTGCAAGTTCTTTTTAACTTCACTGTGTTTTCCGGTACATTCATCTAATTCTAGCATCCATTGAGAACAGATCTTCTTCTGTTAACATAAAGCAAGCACATATTTTCCAGTTTAGGTGTCAAGCTACCTCACATGGGTTGTATGACTGTACTGTTATGTCTAAAATGTATACGTAAGCAATTCCAAAATATATATGTACCTGTACACATAAACTGCAATAGAAGTAACACTGAGATGTCCCTTTCAGTCCCGGTGTGTGTTATAAGAAACATAGGCTTTTTTGCCTATTTATAATACTTTTAATGGTTTCTTCTGCTATATTCTTGTTATATTGTTTGCCACCAATTAAACATATGTATTTGAGATGTTCTGAATTGTAGAAAATTATTTTTGTTTTTTACAACTTACATTGTAGTGTTTTTTTTTAAAGAAAAGAAGCAAAATCATGTAGAAATTTCTTTTTTTACAATTTACATTGTAGTTTTTTTTTTAAAGAAAAGAAGCAAAATCCATGCAACCGCAGTCAAATGATACCCCGTCATCATCCACGCGTGCCATCACATCAATTATTTTACGTGGGCCCTCCGCATCCTTTACCACAGGCACACTTGATTGCGGTTGCCGAGACTCGAACTCACGACCTCAGGCTTTGAGTGCATGGTCAGTGCACTACATGTTGCCTTAACGATCATGGCTATTCAAGCCAGCAGGCTGAAGGTGTTCCAGACTGCCTAATCTAAACCAGTTTAGAATTAGAGGAAGAACGGCATAAGTAATAAAATAATTTGGTACTGAAAGGGATATGTAGCTCTGTGGAAATACATTTAAAATTAAAAATGCAGTAAAAGCTATACTATTAAAAGCACATTTGTAAGGTTTGATATATTGGACCTGTATAACAATGTACTTGTCTGTGAGTTGAATGTAAGAACTGAACAACACAATTTCTCTAATAAGACTCAAAGTGAACCAACAAGAACTCATGCATAAAATAACTTGTATGCTAGTTTAAACAAAACATTTCAAATCAAGTAATAATGACCACTTGTCGGTATTATAGTCTCACTTAACAATACACTGCAACAAGAGCAACCAGTGCTGCTTAAAACAAAATGAATTCCCATAAACCAATAAAAGTTTGCACATGGAATAGCAAAGGCATAAATAACAAACATCATGAATTGGAACAAGTTCTAAGTAGATATAATGTTGAACGTTATGTTAGCTAATGAAACTAAGTTAGCTCCACATATTTACTTTAATATACCAGGGTATACCTGTAAGTGTATCTGTCTCACATTCAGGAATTCCAGAGTTCAAATCTTGGTTATGGTGAGTTACCTGGATAAGGTTTTTCCAGGACAAGATAAATGTTGGGTAACTTTAAGTTCTATGGACCTCAGGCTCATTTGAGCATCATATCATTTGCTCATTGTCCGATATGACACTACGTTGGAGGACGTTAATATAAAAAAATACCATCTACAGAGCCAATTATTTGACCAATAAAAGAAAGGGGGAATCAGACATTCTTGTTAAAACATCCCTTATACATTTCTTACATACTCCACTAATAGCACTTTCAAAATACCACAACTCCCCCTCCAGATAAACAATAAAGAATATCAGATTGTTCTTCTTTGCAGATGTTTCGTCTGCAACTAGTCGCAGACGAAACATCTGGGAAGAACAAGCCCAGTAGACCACGGCCCATAAGCTTGGAATATATTAAGAGGTAGAACTGGAACTTAAAAATTCAATGCCACAACTGGGATTTGAACCACAGACCTTCCGCTTGCCGGGCGGACGCTCTAACCACTGAGCTATTGTGACAAACTGCCAGAATGGCATTAAATTTTCAAGCCGGAAGGTCTGTGGTTCAAATCCCAGTTGTGGCATTGAATTTTTAAGTTCCAGTTCTACCTCTTAAACTTTGCCCACACACGGCTTGTGTGTTTAAAAACACCAACAGTAAGTTTGTTGGCATAAATAAATAATAATTGGAATATATTGTTTCTAGTATTGATACCGGCCATGAAAGCCTTAGAATCTTAATAGCAGATGGTTTACTCTATTCTGCACCTGAAAACAAAGTCATGGCAAGCAATTTCTGGGCCATAGCATATAAGATAGGTACGCACTTATGCTCTTTTCTGTGTGCATTTACATATGACCTTATTTCAGATCACTTTCCTATACTATTAACAGTATACTCAAATTCTAGAACCAATTACATAAGTGATAGCAGCTCAATAAATCATCCTTTTGACTAGAATTGCCATACATACATTTTGGACAAAATCATAGATTTAAAAATTTCATTGAAAGCTCATTATGAGATTGACATAGCTCTTAATACTCTTACTAGATATATTCAACTAGCTGCTAACTTGTCTAGCAACAAGTATGAAAAATCTGATGTGTAGCACTCACATGCCTTTCTCTACTCTTGTACTAATAATTCTTACAAACTCATATTCCAATGTGTTTTTCGTGTTAGTTGAGATAAAACATCTGCAGGAATTATCTTATTGCTTATTTCCTAGTAGATGCAAGGGGAATATGGGGATACACTAGGCTCTGAGTGATAGTCAAATCTTTTAAAGCTTTGAGATCCTTCGAAATGTTTAGTTCTTCTGAGCTTGTAGGCCATGGTCTAGAAGGCATGGTAGATACCAACATTTTGCCAAGTACTGCGCTTGGCATCATCAGGCTAACACAATCCTCCATCTGCACTGGTCAAAGTTTGAATGTGGAAGCAGAGTAGTGGAAGAAATGACCGTTAACGTCCGTTACGTTTATTTATATGGGTGGGGGTGGGCGGGGCATTGTTGCACTGCCTACAGTAGTGATTGGCCAGTTGTAGGTGGGGTTTTATTACAACTGTTGTGTGTGTCTGAAAGTCTATCTAAAACTGGTATCCATGCTTTATGTACACGTAGTATTTCTTCTTTGCGATTGAAGTTGTCTTTGTGTTTGTAGATTTCTATGGCTTCCCTTTGTAGTTGGGCATAGTAGTTAACTGTAGAAGACAGGACTCGGGTTTCTTTAAGGTTGACATCATGGCCGAATAATAAGGCGTGCTCTGCTACAGACGATTTATCCGTATGTCCCAATCTGGTGTGACGCTCTTGTTCTTTTATTCTGGTGGCCACACTGCGCATGGTAGTGCCTATATATACTTTGCCGCAACTGCAGGGAACTTTATATACACCAGCAGATGTGTTTGGGTGGCATTTATCTTTGGCCGATCTCAAGAGGTCTTTGATCTTGTTAGTCGGTCTGTAGACAGTATCAACTCCATGTGATCGCAGAAGCTTGCCTATCCGTTTGGAGACGTTCCTGATGTAGGAGATTCTGTTCCCTTTGCATGTCTGAGGTATAAAAAAATGAATAATATAATATAATATAGACAGAAAATTCAAAATAGACATGTCATTGGTCACAAAAATATCTTACATATGGCATTGTAATCACAATTGTTAGAACCATTTACAAGAAAATCAAAAGTTTTGAAAAATGTTCCATGTAAAGGGTAGTTTAGGGTGGAGGAATTTTCTTTAAAATCTTCGTATTGCATTCTTAAAAGATATTAAACTGAAATACCAACTTTGGTTTTTAACTCACTTAGTTTTTGAATTATGAAGCCCACAGACTGACAGACATGCATGCATGCACACACGCACACATGCATGCAGACAATGCATTTTCTAAAAATGCTTTATTTGGATTCAAAACATATATTTCCAGCAAAATCTCAACATCAAATTTTTGGGTGGAATACAATACTTCCTCTACTTACTATACATAGTACAGAAAGTAAAAAGCTAAATCTAAAATATCTATATGGGCATCACCACAAATTAAACAACTTACTGGGGAGAAAAGGTCTTGTCATAAACTATAGGAAGAAACCAAATGTCTACAATATGAAACAGCATATAATTGTGTTACCTGGAAGATCCATAATTGCTTACAGAGGAAGAGAGTACTGCTATGCAAACTATTCTATCATTTCTAAATGCCAGTGATGGCTCCCTCTGGAAGAAAACTAAAACTTTAACACAACAAATCAAAAATATACCACCACTTTGTATTAATAAAAAAGGGCATTGGCCAGCAACTGTCTGTTAATCACAAACAACATCAGAGCTTTCAAAGATGTGCTTAACACAGTAAGCTGAGAAATGCCACTATACAAGATGAAGACATATGGCATATCAGGCCACGTGCTAAACTGGTTTCAAGCCTTCCTATCCTGAAGATAGTTTGCAGTACAATACAAAACAACCACATCCAAATGGAAACGAATGAGAGTAGACTACCTCAAGGGTCCGTTACAAGTGCCATTCCATTCAACATATATAGTTGATGCACTAAAGAAAATAGGTAATATACTAGTACGAATATTTGCTGACAACGTGGTAATATGGACTTCAGAAAAGAATATAAGTTCTGGGGAACATTACAAACAATCATGGAGAATGCAATAATAAACCTAGAACAGTAGACTAATAACAACAATATAAAAATAAATACAGGAGAAGGTCAATATCAACTATTCACAATGTAGCATATAACAGAAAATATATGCCTGCAAATCAAAAACAAAAAGCTGCAAGAAGTGGCTACAACAATGTATCTAGGGATAGAATTAGATCAAAAGCTATCAGTGAAAGAACATATAAAGAATGTAATGAATAAGATCAACAAAAAGAATGTTTTAAAACACCTCACAGGAATAAAATGGGGTGGAAACATGGGCCTCCTTAATAATACATATAAAACATACCTAAAACACAATCTACTATATGGAGGAGAACTGCTAGTAACAGTAAACTCCGAAATGCATCTCCAAAGTGTACTGTATGGACACGACTGACTGTTTTTAATATTGTACAACTGTTACAGCCCTTTGCAGTTGTATTAGCATTATTATTATTTATTTATTTCATAGTGTACAGTGTACCAAGACAGTTGCTAGTTCTAATCTTCAAAATGGATGAACCATATGTGGTAAAAAAAATTAGTAGAATGACCATGCAGTTGAAATATAAGGATAAGTTATTATAGTAAAACAGGGAAGGCCTACTGCAGCTCTTCCATACTTACAGTGAGAGCATAAGAAGAAAATAAGAATCTTAGAACAGATGTTTTAATAAGAATCTTAGAACAGATGTTTTAATAGAAACAATTATGGAAAGTATGTGTGGCTGACTGGTTCATTCAAATTAAATAAACTTTATTGCTAGCCATGCTTGTTTGCAACTGGGAAAACCCTAAAATACGACAGGTTTCGCAAATTTAGCATATTTAATTACAGTTTTTGTGTAACACAAGAGAACAGCCATTAGAAACATAGGATTTGAAGAAATATGGTGAGAAACTATGAGCGTTGCTAATGAAAAGGATGAAGAAACGCCTAGAAAGAAACATTTTCATGAGGATGAAACCCATTCTTCCAAATTAAGGATTTTCTGTGAAGTTCTGGACACATTACTAACTCAAACTAAATTAAGATTTGAATCACACAAGCAGTTGAAATTTCAGGTCTTACTGGACTCTAAATATTTTGCGAATTATAATAAAAGTTTTCCAACAAATGTATTATATTATTATGTGAACCAACAGAACCATATGTTTCCTATTTTGATGTACTATTTTTGAAAAACGAAGTGAAAGTATTATATTCACCTCAAAAGTTTCTAACAAGTGCATTTAAACCATTGCAAATCATATGAAATTGGACGGAATTGGTGTGTCCAGTGAAATTTATGTACCATGTGAACTGATTTTAACATTTCCTTCCACTACTACAAGTGCAGAAAGGAGTTTTTCAACCTGAAATGAATAAAATTTTATTTACAGGCATCACAAAGACAAATTTGTCTGAGCAACTTGGCTCTTCAATCATAGAAGAAGACATTTGTTTCATTAAGAAGACACCACAAATAATTGTTTTCTGATAGTGTGACAACACAGTTTACGGGTAAAGAAAGATAGTGAGAATTTATGTACATATAACCAGGTATGGTAAAATTGTTCATTTTACTTTTATAATTGTTGTTTAGCTTGTTTCAATAAAAATGTATTTAAATGCACTGTTCATGAAGTTAACATTGCCTTTTTGTGTAGTTTTAGTGCTTGCTTTTACTACATTGCAGGCAGTGACACTGACGATACATGGAATGAAGATGGAGCACTGATGAAATGAGATGGCAGGGGAAACCGGATAATCCAGAGGAAACATGCCCCTGAGCCGCTTGTCTATCATAAATCCCACTTTGGTGAGAGGCTTAGTGATAGCCCAAGTCACAATCCCAGCATATGCCACTATTGTAAACTCGTTTAACTGCTGGGTCCATTGTCAAGTTGCTGCATCATTATAATCATGTCAATTTATACAAAAACCACATGCTAAGCTGTTTTGAAATTTAACTTATTGATCCGTTTCATAATATGCCATATTTTTAAATCTGGTTCAGGAAAAAGGGGAACAGTTGTATTACATTTTGGATCATGCTGAGTTCTGAGAAATACAGCCACACTCTCCAGTTATTGCCTATATGTGCTAAACTTACACAACCTGCGTAGTATCACAAGGCAAATGTGCACTTTACCTTTTCTTCATATTCCCCGCTTACTGCTGGCTTCTCTGCCATTTCATCCTGATCCTGCTTTAAAATAACTTCTGCCAGGTTCTCTGACAGGGTTGCCATTTCTACCGTATTTTCCTCACCTGGGTTGTTATCACGTCTCATCTCCCATGACTGTCAAAAAATAAATAGGTACATTAGATTAAACATATGATTCAAGCTTTTATTTCAATGGTTATTGATCTATACTTCAGCCTTCAAGTGTTGATCAATGCCATATATTATTGCCTTTAGAATGCATACTTGTCACATGTAGTGCAGAACAATCTAATTGGGATTGCTAGCAGAAATAGATACAAGAGAGGTAATGAGTTACTTTTCTTTACAAATTCTACTTATGACATGCATACATGTGCCATGCAAAATTATTTCACCAAAGAAATGACCTTACAATCAAAATATGTTTCTAGCAACTGCTTGGGGAACAATTTAAGACTATATTGTCATTTTGGATATTATGTAATTTATATTTCTGGTTATTGCAAGCAGTGTTACCAACTTGGCAATTCTAATGACTTTCAAGCCTAGCTGACAACAGATTTATTCTTTCAGCACCAAACAGCAAATATGAAGACATTTTGAACCTAATGTGGTGAAATTGACAAATCTTGATTGCTAAATTGTCTACCATATTTCTGGCCACAGATTTCTGTTGTCTCAAAAGATTGATTATAACAATTGATTGCACCCTTTTACCTATTTCACATTTAAGTTCCAATCAGGATTCATTCTAACCCACTACATTTGATTTGGTAAGGCATTTTGTCTCCTGTGATGTCATTCCTGTTTTTGATATGGGATATTATAAGAAAATGGTTTTAGCCATGGGTGTTTATAATTAATATTGAAGTTTTATTTAAACTGTATGAAGGTTAGGCAGTATGATATACACAAGTGTGTGCATTTATATGACAAGGCATTTAGGTTTCTTTCAGTGCTGAGGCAGTTATAATATAATATAATGAGGAGCTTACCAGCTACACTGTGAATGGATATATTTGTTATTCATTTGTGTTGCATAGTTGATGTCATTATCATGCTTCCTTATTTATTATTGAATATACTTATATATTTTAATTTTCATATGTCTGGAATAATGAGTAAGCATATCAAAATAACAGAAATTCAGGACCTAAATACCCATCCGTAGTAAAACTTGTCAATAACAAAAATTTGTAGGTTCTTTTTAATAACCATAGAAAAGTAACAACTAAGAATACTTGTTGATGGATTGCTAGGAAGTTTATAGTTAAACAAGTTAAAACTTTTCAGGAAGGAAGTCACTGTTCATCTTTTATCCTCAGTACTCTGGACATAGTCATTCAGCAGATACTTATGAATATTTCAATATCATTAAATTAGACAGCATGTTTCTAAAATGCTTATTATAATCATTATGTTATAATTATAAAATAAATCTTAAATTTCATTAAATATAACAACAAAATTCAAAATGAAGTAATTCATTCCACAATTGTCTTCCCATTATCACACCCTAGAGAAATACCAGAGCTCTCATAGTTTCAATATAAACCATCATCTGAATCAACGATGCTGTACTACAGTAATGACACCAGGACTTAAGCCCAAGACAGATCATTAAAAAAATTACTGCAGTGCTCTAAATGAAAACTGATTAATGTTGGTGTAATGCAGTATAAAATTGTTGTTGCTAAACATTCTAATTACAGCTAAAGGAAAACTATAGAGAGCACTATAGGAGTGACTGAGTTACAAGCTGAGAAACTAGAAAATCAAAAGCTACTGTCGAACTGAAATATATGCAAAATTATGTGATATAAGCAAACAGGGAAACATATTGAAACACAAACCACATTTCCTATACAAACTTGTCAGTGACTCCTGCGTGAACTCAAATAGTGTTATATTGAATGACTCCACTGATGTACCCAAACTTTGGGAGTTGTTACATGGTATTTTCATCCAAGCTGGGAACCTACTTATCTAGATCTGATAGAAATCAAATCAACCATACATAGGGACATAGTATTAGTGCTAAAGAACATGGATTAAATTATTTTATTGTTTAACATCACTGTCAATTGCCAGGATCACATCAGCATCGCCGGTTTGCCGGAATTTTATCCCGCAGGAGTTCTTTTACATGCCAGTAAATCTACTGACATGGAGCACACTTAAAAACTATCAGTCTGGGCCGGATTTGAACCCGCAACCTTGGGATCAGTAGATCAGTGTCTAACCAACTGAGCCATCTAGACAGACAATAAACATAGGGATCTCAGAATCTTACTCCTTTGAACCAACTGATGGATCCTGCCTTTGACTTCAGAATTGAAAGGGAAAGAAGCAACAGAACATGAAGATTATTATAACGATGACTTGATACCGAAATTTAGATTTCAAATCGAATGGGCTTGATAAAGATACGTTTTAGTTTAATTGCCGAATGTGAGATTTGCAATAAGTGTTGAGTAATAACATAGGTAGATAATAGAGTAGGAAGTGTTTTAAGGTGAGCAAGATATGAGTAAATAATAGTCATTAAATTTGTAGGATAAATGCATTATTGGTTTGAAATTAACGAGTCATGACGTCATACCACATAGTTTAAATTCACGGTCAAAATTCAGGTCTGCCAACCTTAAAAGTCGCGCAATATATTTAATAAAATATAAAGAAAACATCGTTTAATCATAAAAAGGTAACTACATATTCGGAATTCAAAAACGAACATGTTATAATAGAAAGGGACATTTCTAAATTGGGAAAAGGAATGAAATAGCATTTTGGATACGAGGCTTTCTTTTGGATGACGTCATGAAATTTAAAATCGGAAAGAACGTTTTCTTAGCGTGGGGACGCCAGGAAGCGTGACCACTCGCCCCAGACCGGTAGTGGACGTTGTGGTGTACACACGTGAGTGCGATTGCTCTGCGAGTATCTCTATGTATCGAAAGTCGGCATAACTCCCGAAAGTGTCAGAGAGTAAAAAAATAAATAATATACAAAAGTTCTTCTGGGGTAGTCTATAAAACATACCTACGCATACCCGGGATTAAAGAGATTTCATGCTGATCCAACGTGAACCAACAACATATTTTTTTTCGCTACAAATGGCGATCCAACGTGTGGCGTCGAGAGAATAGACCAACCCCAAGAATGAACTAGACCAGCATTGAACCAGCGATTAATAAGGACGACGACCAAGTCAGCATCGAACCAGCAAACAAGAAAGAAGGTGCCCAGCGTGTCAACATCGTCAGAGAACATCGTGTGAAATGTGTAGTGAATAAGTTTAAGTGCAGTTAAAAAAAAAAAAATTATAATAGTGAAAATTGTGAAATATTGGTGAGTAGAAAAACACATGCAAATAGCTTAGAAATGGAAGACAGTGATAGCGATTTTCTAGGTTTTGAGAGTCCGGAAATTGAGAAAAGTGTAGTTAGGATGGAAGAATATAATCAAAATATAATCAGTAGCAGAATATGCCAAGAAGTAGATCAGAACATTAGAGAAACACCTAGAGGTAGCTCAGAAATGTTTGGTAGTAATTCAGAGAGGCCAGTGATTATGTCAGAAATAGAGAATATGTTTCAAAAGATAATGAAAAAGATGAGTACAGAGTCAAGTCAAAAGATAGATGAAACTAGTAAAGAATTATGAACAGTGAAAAAGATGAGTACAGAGTTAAGTCAAAAGATAGATGAAACTAGTATAGAGTTAGGACAGAAATTAGAGAAGGGACAACAGGAATTGGGAATGCAATTGGAAAATCAGAAGAGAGCTTTCGAAACCTTTAGGGAAGAAGTTAGGGAGGAAATTAATAAAGTTAGTAGTGAAGTAAAAGAAAATAGAGAACAGGTTAAGGGAGAATTAGAGACAATAAGGCAAGAAGTAAAGAATTCTGAAAAGAAATTAGGTCAACAAGTGAGTGAAAAATTAGATAAAGAAAGGGAAAGAGTAACACATAGATTAGACAAACAAAGGGAAGAGGTAGTAAAAAGGTTAGATAAAGACAGGGAAGAAATTAGAGAAGAGTTACAGGGCTGTTAAGTTAGAATGGAAAGATCTGATGTAGAAAGTGAAAGGCAGGCTAGAAATTTGGAGGATGTTACAGACCAAATAAAAGGAGTAGTAACAGAAATTACTCATGTAAAAGAGGCCCTAGAAAATTTGAAATTAAATGAAAATGCATGTAATCACAACAATCTTAATAATGAAGCTGCAAGAAACGAGGCAATACCAGGTGTATCAGCTGACATTTCGATGCAAAATAGGGGTAACAGTAATTCCCATTCTGATCTCAGAAATAGCTCAGGGGCAGGTGACAATTCAAATTTACACTGGCCTAACCATATCATAAATGAAATGACACCTCCAGTTTTTGAAAATGAAGATTCAGATGATCCTAAAGCCTTTATAGAAGGGTTACAAGAGTACTTCACGGTGAAACATATACCGGAGGAGTACAAGATGGTGATAGTAAGAAAATGCCTAAAGGGTAATGCTGCCAATTGGCTAGGCCTTTCTATGGGTAACAATAATGATTATGGGACCTTTAGGAACATCTTTTTAACCAGATATTGGGGGGCTAGTAGGCAGGCTAATATTAGAGTCGAATTAAGCAATGGAAAATGTAATCCTAATTGGAGGAATCGATGGTCAACTATTTTATGAGAATAGCGAGAAAATCGAAGATGTTGGATCCTTCCATAGATGAAAATGATCTAATAAATATAGTTACTCCACATTTTCCGGAAACGCTTCAACACTACCTAATCATAGCCCGACCCGGTAGCATTGCAGCTATGATCGAATTATTATCAGCTTTAGAAGTCAATAAACCAAAACACGCATTTGGAAATAAATATGAAGAAAAAGAAACTGTAAATTCTTTCGGGCAAGGGGCACAGTATTATCAGAATAGAAGTGAGATTAGGGAAAGATATAAAGGACCAGTACCAAGGATGGAATCGTTCCAGTGGGAAAATCAAGGTAGATGTAACCAGGAAGGGCATCACCAAAATAGAAATGGTAATCTAAGGGGAAGAAATATAAGGGTGAATTATATGAATACAAATAGATTTGATCGAGGTAGACGGGGACGTTATTTTGGACATAGTAGAAATTCAAATGATGGGTATTGGACAAACAGAGATAATGAGTTTAGACCGAGGTCACCAAGACAGGGAGAAAGGTGTTATAATGGACGAAATTCCCCTGAAAATGCGGAAAGGGTTGAGGCCATTAACACAGTCAAAAACATGGTAGGAAGTAACCCCGATTTAATGCAGGAAAACAGAAGTAACAATTCGGGAAATAGTACAGGAGCCATACCTAAAAATCAGGGAAACGCCAGACCCGGTCAAACGCGCCTTCAGTGAGAACTGGGTATCCTAGTAATGATTGTGATAAGTACTCAGAAATAAATAGTCCTGGAAGGCAAATGATGATACAAAAGAAAAGAGAATGGAAAAATAGAATCGACGAAAACGAAAAAGTAGGAGATCCACCTAAAATCAAAATTGGAATAAATGGAAAACAATACAATGCAATTATAGATAAGGGATCAAATAGCACAGTATGCTCACAAAATTTTTATGATAATTTACAAAGTAGTGGCTTTAAAGTAATGTCTTTACCAGTTAATGGGATATATTGCTTGCTAGCTGTGGGAAAACGAAAAGAGAGAGTAAAATTTCAAGCAATGATAAATATTGAAATAAATGGGAGTATACTAGGAATTTTATTTCTGATTGTAGGAAGACTTTTGACAGATATTATAATAGGTTGTGATTGCTTTATGCCTGGGAAGCTGTGGTGAATTTTAAAAACATGATTGTAGAAATGAAAGTTGAAGATGAGACCATTATAGTGCTATTTGTGGAAGATAGTAGTTCAGAAACTATTGTAAGAGAAAAAGAGGAAGAAGAAATCCAAGGGGATACATTCTTTGTAGAATATGTTAAAGTAGGAGCTATGGAATTAACTGAAGTAAATGTCAAAGAGTACAGTGTCGATAATAAAGAAAATGTAGAATGGGATAAAAATGATTTCATAGACAATTTGAGGTTTTCTGATGCAACTAGGTACTATGATAGGGAGAGTAGTGAAGACTTAGAAGAATTGTTGAGGGAAAAGGTAACTCAGGCTGATCAACTAAATGAACAACAGAGGGATAAACTGTTTAAAATATTAATCCGAAATAAAGAAGTATTCTCTGAGAAACCTGGTAAATGTAATATTTATACTCATTCGTTTGAGATGATACCCATCAAACCTTTTACACATAAAGCGAGAGCTATCCCTAGTACAATAAGAGAAGAGGTAGATGCAGTTATAAAGTCAATGTTAGAAGATGAGGTTATCGAGATTTCGAATTCAGAATTTGTGAATCCCCTATGTATTGTAAATAAGGCCAATGGAAAGATTAGGGTGACATTAGACGCAAGAAAACTAAATCAACATTGTAAACCTGATAGATTTAGACCAGAAAGTGTAGAGGTAATATTGAGCAAATTGCAGAAGGGAAAAATTTTTTCTACTCTAGATCTTACAGCATCTTTTTGGCAGATCCCACTTAGAGGAGATTTAAGAAAATATACAGCGTTTTTACATTCTGGGATATTATATCAGTTTCGGGTTTGCGCCTTTGGTATGAATACCAGTGGTAGTGCACTATTAAGAGCTTTGTATGAAATTTTTGGAGAAACCATAAAGAAATTTGTAGCTCAATATGTGGATGATTTTGTAATTTTTTCAGAAAATATAGAGGATCATTTAAATCACATCAATTATGTGCTTAGTCAGTTAAAGAAAGCAAACATGACAATAAAACCAAGTAAAACTGCATTCTTTGTGAAACAGACAGAATTTTTAGGTTATGTTATTTCAAATGAGGGAATCAGGCCTAATCCCGAAGAATTGAAAACATAAATAAAATACCAGCTCCTAAAAATATAAAACAATTGAGAAGATTTCTTGGTATTCTAAATTATCAATCAAGATGTATGTTGGAATATGCAACCATAGTAGCCCCATTAAGACAATTTTTGAGAAAAGATGTGAAATGGCAATGGTCATCAGTAGAAGAGGAATCTTTCAAAAAGGTAAAAACATTGTTTGCAGCGTTCATTTTATTGGAAAAACCTAGGGAAGATCTCCCCTACATAATTTATACGGATGCTTCAGGACTTGGGTATGGTAGTGTCATATTACAAAAAGATGAGGAAGGAAAAGATCACCTCATTGCTGTAGCTTCAAGGGGGCTTTCAAGGACTGAATCATAGGCTTGCACTACAGAAAAAGAGATAGCAGCTATTTACTTCGCACTTGTAAAATTTAGGCAATATGTATATAACAACCCAGTAATAGTTTACACAGATCATGTTAGTTTGGCATTTATGAACTCTTGCAAACTCACAAGCACACGTATTTCTAGATACATACATGAGATCACATCCCATAACATAGAAATCAAACACATAGCAGGAAATTAAAATATTTTTAGTGATTTGTTATCAAGGATGAAAACTAATTACACAATACCAGATACAATTAGGGACAACAAACATGATGTAACCATACTATATTTGAAAACCTTAGAAGGGACTCAATTAGCTAAAGAATTTCGAAATTTGGAACGATTACAGACAGAGGACGATGAACTTAAGAAATTGAGAGAAAAGGCACAACCAATCACAGAAAATCTAAAAGATAATATAGGTATTTATGAGGGAAAAATCTATAAATTTCATGGAAGAATTGAACCTAAATGGAAAGTAATGGTACCAAAAGCTTTACAAGAGAAACTTATACTTGCTTATCACAAAACACTAGCTCATACAGGTAGTGAAAAGCTAATCATGGCAATTAGTGACCATTTTAATATAAAACATTTGGCAAAGAAAGTGAGGAAAATATGTTCGAGCTGTGATTTATGTCAAAGGGCCAAACCATTTAACATCAAATTTGATATAGAACCTCAGACAATCATAAGAGAAGGGAAAAATGTACTAGTTACTGCTGATGCACATGGGGAGCTACTAGTAGGACAATTTGGATGTAGATATATGTTTGTTCTTCATGATGTTTTTAGTAAATTTATTAAAATTTATCCTGTTAGGAATATCAGCAGCAAAACATGTGTAGGAAAGATAATAAAAGATTATGTGCCTAAATATGGCAAGATTTAGGCAATCTTAACAGATAATGCTACAGTTCATCGGAGCAAAATTTTTAAAGAAACCCTAGAAAATCATGAGATAAAGTTATATCATTGTTCCTCATACTTTCCATCAGGGAATCCAACAGAATGTGTCCTCCGAGATATAGGAATTTATTTACGTGTACTTACACATCATAATCACAAGGATTGGGTGAAATATTGTCCATTGATAGAAAAGATTATTAATCACACCATTAATGTAACTACTGGGTTTGCCCCAATAAAATTAATGTTAGGAATTGAGCCAGAACCAATATTGATCGGGGTACCAAATATACTCAAAATTAATGACATTCAGTTAAGTGAAGAAGAAAGAGCGAAAATTGCTTTTGAATAAATCAAGAAAAAGGCAGAGAAGCGAAAATTAAAGAAAAAGAGTAGAAAACATAAATGGGAACCTAAGATAGGCGATTGGGTACTAGTTAAAGATCATAAGTTATCAAGTGCATTGCGAGGTAGGAACAAAAGGATGGAATTGTTATATAAAGGTCCTGCAGAAATTATATCAAAATTTGGTTATCATACCTATGAAGTAAAAGATGTTAAAAATGAAAAATGTCTGGGAAGGTGGCATAAACAACTCCTTCGACCATACAAGAAACCGTGTAGAACCTTGGAACTTTGATTTCATGTAAAATTCGAAGTGTCATTTGTTCTATTGGCGCCCAATCAGCTTTTAGATAAAATTTAAATGTTAGCTTACTTGAAAACCATATATTGGTCAGGTACTTACGTATTCATGACAAATGCAGAATGTGAATTGCTATATACTACAAAGAGCTTAAGAATATATTGTATAGAGCTCACAATAACAGCTTCAGAAAGATTTTTAAAATGTTCATCTCTGCATAGAGAGAAAACCGAATATTTAATTTGTAAACATTTGTTAAAATATTTAGATGTATAGATAGTTATCACAACAAGACAAAGAAAGAACTTGTCTGAAGAGTGTAATGGATTTATATAAATATATGTACATTTTTAGTGCTTAAAGGATCTAGTAAAGATATGTGTTACAATAACAAAAGTGCAAATTCACAGTGCAAGTGATAGTGAGAGCGAAGTGAGCAAACATGAACTAACTAAAAGAAGGAAGTATAAAGAAAGACTCTTGAAATTTAACCTTTATATAAAAATTTTCACAGAAGAAACCATAACATATTGTAATTAGTATTTAAGGATTAATGTTAAGTCAAGTGTACAATTGTTTGTCATGTTATAAAGATTAATGAGAAGATATGTTAATAACCAATTTCAAAACAGTGTAATTGAAAATTGTATATAATGGGAGTGTTGCCGATTATTCAAAATTCAGGAGTAATTTTTAATTTTTCTTTCGGGCAAGACATTTACATTATTTTATTATGAAATAATAAAATAACATAAATGTGGGCATTTGATACCGAAATTTAGATTTCAAATTGAATGGGCTTGATAAAGATACGTTTTAGTTTAATTGCCGGATGTGAGATTTGCGATAAGTGTTGAGTAATAACATAGGTAGATAATAGAGTAGGAAGTGTTTTAAGGTGAGCAAGATATGAGTAAATAATAGTCGTTAAATTTGTAGGATAAATGCATTATTGGTTTGAAATTAACGAGTCATGACGTCATACCACATAGTTTAAATTCACGGTCAAAATTCAGGTCTGGCCAACCTTAAAAGTCGCGCGATATATTTAATAAAATATAAAGAAAACATTGTTTAATCATAAAAAGGTAACTACATATTCGGAATTCAAAAACGAACATGTTATAATAGAAAGGGACATTTCTAAATTGGGAAAAGGAATGAAATAGCATTTTGGATACGAGGCTTTCTTTTGGATGACGTCATGAAATTTAAAATCGGAAAGAACGTTTTCTTAGCGTGGGGACGCCAGGAAGCATGATCACTCGCCCCAGACCGGTAGTGGACGTTGTGGTGTACACACGTGAGTGCGATTGCTCTGCGAGTATCTCTATGTATCGAAAGTCGGCATAACTCCCGAAAGTGTCAGAGAGTAAAAAAATAAATAATATACGAAAGTTCTTCTGGGGTAATCTATAAAACATACCTACGCATACCCGGGATTAAAGAGATTTCATGCTGAACGGGAACCAACGTCATTTTCCGCTACAGACTGATGATGATTGATGATGACAGTAGTGGTGGTGGTGATGGTGATGATGGTGGTGGTGGTGATGATGATGCAGTTATCTTTTCCAACAGTGAATACATATGTATAAGAAATAATATTGTAAATCTTAATACTTTTAATCCCCTCACCCTTTTGGAGACTTATTGGCTTCTTTTTAAGATTCTTTAGCAACTTTCTGATGTCTTTGGAGCATCAAGATGGCAACAAATTCTGTTCGCTTGATGGCAACACTGAGAGCAATTCAAGTTCATGGCAAGGGATATCCAGTGCTGATATAACTTGGGAATAAAGATTTGTTTCGTTTCACATATCAAAGAATGCACTAAACTAGCATATGTCAATGAGATCAATACCCCAGTATAAGTCAGGAACATATTTCTTGTCATAGGCTTGTGTCTAACAGATTACAGTGATTGAGAAATTACTTTGTGATATATGCACAAGCTCCTGCTGGAGGGCTTCTCATTTGCATAACCAATTACCCTGACATGAGAGTTTGTCTTCCTGAAGTTATTTGTCTGGACAAAACTACATCCTCCAGTGGCTGACTCAGAGGAGTGTGTGTCAATCATAAAGAAATTTCTTCATCACCTTACAAAGCTACACATATATTTTCATCAGTGTTTTCCCTTTGCTGACATTTAGAAAATTACTATAAATAATGCAAAAAAGTACATAAATGACATTTTACGCTTTGTTCTCTTGAGTAAATCGTATTGCCACACATTACCTTTTACTTTTAGCAATTATGCACAAATATTTCCCTTTTCCTTAAAAAAAACTTAAATTCGTAATAATAGTAAATATTGTGTTTCTTTTACCAAAATAGTGTTACAATAAAACATCAATTTAAAATTATAAAATCTTACTCTATTCAACACATTTTTCTCATTTACTCAGAATACTTGAAAAGTATTCTTTCCACAATGTTAGCAATTTAAACAAATTCTTATTATAAGTTTGCATAAAAGTCATTTCATAAAAGTGCAAAATGGCTAAGTTTTTTACTTGTAAGTCAATAAATGCCTGAGGATCAAAGCGTTAAAAATCACAAGTGAAGAGACATAAAGCATTCAAGACATTTTTAATTTGGATTTTATATTGTCATATCACTACTCTATATTAGTACATAGCAAGCTAAAGAAATTCACAAACAAAACTGATGTGCAAACCATTTTTAGGACCTCTAACATAACAATGACTGGGGCTTAAAATGTTATAAGTTATCTGATCAATTTTCATTACTGTAAGAAATCCATAAGAATCAGCCTTTTAATTCTTAATACTGCAGCGGCTCATCTGTATACAGTTTGGGTGTTCACAAATTTTACATTTAGATAGCCCTGAAAATGTGAAATAGTATACTTTATAATAGTATGCTGTATAATAGATATGGTTATAGAAATTGATAAAAATGTGACCACTCCCACTAATGATGATGATGATGATGATGATGATGATTACCATGACGATGACGACAATAATAATAATAGGTAATAATAATAATAATAATAATAATAATAATAATAATAATAATAATAATAATAATAATAATAATAATAATAATAATAATAATAATAATAATAATAATAATAATAATAATAATAATAATCATAATCATAATAATAATAATAATAATAATAATAATAATAATAATAATAATAATAATAATAATAATAAGTAATAGCAATAATAATAATAATAATAATAATAATAATAATAATAATAATAATAATAATAATAATAATAATAATAATAATAATAATAATAATAATAATAATAATAATAATAATAAGTAATAGCAATAATAATAATAATAATAATAGTAATAATAGTAATAGTAATAATATAATAATATAATTATAATAATAACAACAATAATAATAATAATAGTAATAATAATAGTAATAATAATAGTAATAATAGTAGTAATAAAAGTAGTAATAATAACAGTAATAATAACAGTAATAATAACGATAATAATACTAATAATAACAACAATAATAACAACAATAATAACAACAATAACAACAACAAAAACAACAACAGTAATAACAACAGTAATAACAACAATAATAACAGCAATAATAACAACAATAATAACAACAATAACAACAACAATACCAACAACAACACCAACACCAACACCAAGAATAAGAGCAAGAGCAAGAGCAAGAGCCAGAGCCAGAGCCAGAGCCAGAGCCGGAGCCGTAGCCGTAGCCGTAGCCGTAGCCGTAGCCATAGCCGTAGCCATAGCCATAGCCATAACCATAACCATAATAATAATAATAATAATAATAATAATAATAATAATAATAATAATAATAATAATAATACATAACTTTTCTGATGAAATATAGAATTGCTTTTGCACTTTTTTATTTGAATTTTACATAGTTAAGTCTAGTTTAGTACAAGAATGAACTAATATGCAAGCTTTTTTCCTACTCCCCATTTGCACTGTTTCGCCAGCCAAACATTAATGTTAGTAATTTGTTATCACTCACCAAATCTCATTTTCTGAAGTAGGAAAATGATAATTTCTGCTTATAAAAAGGAGATCCTAGTTCTTTTATGGCTAACTTTAGCCAGATAATTTAATTTTCTGTGTTTCAGCAGGGTTCATGTTAATAATACACCTGAATACCGCATCTCAATTTTTATTAACCGCACACGTAAACAATTACGTTCAAACTGCCGGTTGTGGAAGTGATTTAAGTTGAAATTGTGTTACAACCAACACGGCAGCTTGACTATGGATAAGAGAAAGCCCACTTAAAGGCACATTCTCCTGTTAGGAATACAAAACAATATATGTATGATAAAATCATAACTGAATATTCCTATAACTCAACCACTAGCCCACAAACTAAATATTTCTGTTTGAATAGTCATAGGTTTTCCTCATGTCAGCTAAATTGTTCTGAGTGAATTGGCATATCTGGTCAGTGTACAACCTCTTAGCGAGATTTATACCAAACAGAAAAGCAAGTTCCACTGCATGAGACATGAGCTAGTTGCATCCTGTAACTAACGTCTGCCATGGTGTGCCACCACCTATAGTGGCATTGACGCAAAAGAGAGACATAAGATGACATTCACGCTGACAAGTGTGCATGTAAGTAACTATTTTGGCCCATAAGATAATGATGTAATGCCAGCTATGCATGTACAAAGGCTCCTGAAAACATTCACAATTGGAAATGTGCTAACGGCATGACGTCAAACTTATCCAGTTTAGAGGAATAGCACGGTAGAATTAAATTTTATATATTTCAGATTACTGCATATGTATAGTGTTCAATAGCACTTAAAATAAAATTAACCAGTAATACTGCAAGGTGTTTAAAGTTAGAGTGTTCACATGCTCTTGTGCTCCTATACAGCAGTCGCCACTGAAAACATAATTTAATGTAGGCTTACTGGGAAACTTAAGTGATACTGAAAACATGAAATAGTTCTTAATAATATAATGCAATATTATCATTTGTCTCAGAATTAATTTCTGTCCAAAACATATTTCCTTGGTCCTTGCCCTCAAGGTCCTAGACAGAGGTAAGAAGCTGAAAACAACCTTTATTCCGTATTTTAATTATTTAATGATCTCAACAGATGAAAACACTTTCTCTATTCTTATACAATTATAATATTAATAATTAGTTATAGTCTGATATCTAAATGAATTTTTTTCAACTTATTTATTTTGTAGTTTGGTCTCAATAAGATTAAACAGTTAGGCTGCCTTAAATAAAATACTAAAAAGCATAAATAAAAAAATCTGTGTTGCACTCAAATGACTTCCTCTACACTGGTAAAAACTATTCTTACAAATGTTTATCCCTCTGTCTACTTCATGTTAATCAAGACAAAAATTTGCAGAAATTATCTTACTGCTATTTTTTTGTAGGTCTGAAAGTAAATGTTCCTCAGTTGAGCTAGATTACTCTCATTTTTGAGAAAACTTACAGCTTGCTTCATAAGGTCCTGCAATTTATCTATTTCCTGCTGTGCCTTCGTGACTTTCTTGAACTTCTCAGCTGCCTCCACAGTGAGTTGTTCATCAAGCTCCGTCAGTTTCTGTAATGATTCCTGCAAACAGTAAGTTTTATTCCTCATCTATATAATGATCCACCAATGCACATGCATTTAAATGCTATCACTTTATTTGCAGATAATGCTACAGTAAAGATCAAAAGCATCAAGATATTGATATAAACATTTCATTGGTAACACGAAAAATACAAGAATGGTATAAACAATACAGATTACTAATCAATACTGAGAAATCTATATGTAATTTTTTTATCATAGAGAACAGCCACATCTAAACAAGGCCCAGGTATCACTTAGATCTTATTCAACATAAATCATCAACATAATTTTTAGGCATTTGGATTGATGAGCATATGCACATACAAAAAGGTTAGGAACTAAATAATTAAGCCAAGTGAACTTCATGTTTGGAGTTATCAGTAATTCAGCAAGTGGTCATTGACCAATACATGTGCACAAATTCAAGAGCAGGCAGGCATGTTCACAAAAGGATCACAAAAGGTTTCCCGTGGATGTTCAAACTCTGGCAGCGATATGTGGATGACATATTTGCAATAGTTCCAAAAAGACACAACAGTGACGCATTAAAACTTCTGAACATACAGGACAAAAGTGTAAATTTCACAGTGTAAGTAGAGAAAGATAATAAATTACCATTTTTAGATCTAAAATTAATCAAAAACAAGGATAGAATAAATTTCGGTATTCACAGAAAACCAACGCAGACAAACAACTACATAAAAGCTAATAGTTACTATCCAAGAAGCCACAAACAAGCAATTTTCAATAGTTTAATACATAGATTGGTGAACGTCCCTCTTTCAGCAGAAGAATATAAAACAGAATATTACAAAATAATTGAAATAGCACAAAAAATGGCTTTCCCAAAGAATTAGTAGATAAAAAGGTAAAACAAGCAGAAAAGAAAAAATTATTAAAAGAAACTATAACTCTCACAGCAGCAAAAACAAAAATGATATTCAAAAAATTCACATATCATCCATGGGCCTTTGATAAATTTAAAAAGGTGTTCAAGGAATACAACATTGAGCTAGCAGCAGTAAACCATTATTCCATAAAAAACCTACTACTTTCAAACATCAAAGATGCTATTCCACCTAACAAAAAATCTGGCATATACCAAATTGAATGTAGTGATTGTAATGAAATATACATAGGAAAAACCAAAAGAAATTTAGAAATTAGATCCAAGGAACATGTTAGAAACATTAAGAGTAAACAATTAGAAAAATCAGTGGTTGCATTTCACTTTTGGACAAAAAATCATGACATAAAGCTAGAACCGAAACTTCTCAAACACATAACCGAAAAACAAGAACTGTCCACATGGGAAAAAATCTTTATTTAAAAAAATATAAACCGAGTATTTAATTTCGACATTCCTCAGAGAGACATTTTCAGTAAGTTCATTGAACCGCCACCAGATGAAACACCAGAAGAAGCATCACTATCTGCACCATGAAACACCATGGAAACCCAGTTATTGTCCGGTTGATAATGGAGGAAAGTTAACCTTCGAAACGCGTCCCGGAAAAATATGTTGTAAGTGTTGTTCAGTGTTATTAATTAACTCACCTTTTAAATTAAATGTTCAAAAGAGTTTAGGATTCTTGGAGAAGAAGAGCTTAATCATGTGTAAGAATGCATAGTGATGACATAGAGGATCTCCTTGAGTAATATCAGCAAAACATGCAGATGTTACCAGAGGACAAAATGGCAGAAATCATCAGAACTCCTGTTTGGTGGTTATAAATGTTTACTCAAAAATTGTTCCATTAAACGTTTGCGACAGTAAAGTGTTCACTGGAGTTTGCTTGTTGGATGATGCCCATTGTCTGGTGCAAATGCTCAACACAAGTAAAATGGCTCATATCTTAACATGTATTTGTTTTCGGACATGTTAAGAACATTTATTCTGCTTTTGATCAATCCCAACTCCTGTTGCAATATTAGACACCTTTTAAACACTATATATCTATTTAATTTCAAAGGTGAGTCAATTAATAACACTAAACAACACTTACATGTATAATTTTCTGGAACGTGTTTCAGAGATTAAATTTCCTCCGTTATCAACTGGGGAATAACTGGGTTTTCATGGTGTGGATGGCAATGCTTCTTCTGGTAACGGTTCAAGGAACTTGCTGAAAATATCTTTCTGGGGAATGTCAAAATTAAATACTCGGTTTCTATTTTTTAAAATGAAGATTTGTTCCCATGTGGACAGCTCTTGTTTTCTGGTTATGTGTTTAAGGAGTTTCGGTTCTGGCTCTATGTCGTGATTTTTGTCCAAAAGTGAAAGGCAACTGCTGATTTTTCCAATTGTTTGCTCTTGATGTTCCTAACATGTTCCTTGGATCTAATTTCTAAATCTCTTTTGGTTTTTCCTATGTATACTTTATTACAATCACTGCATCCAATTTGGTATATGCCAGATTTTTTGTTAGGTGCAGAAGCATCGCCATCCACACAACGGAAACCCAGTTATTGCCCGGTTGATAATGTAGAAAATGTAACCACCGAAATGCGTTCCGGAAAATTATAAATGTAAGTGTTGTTTAGTGTTATTAATTGACTCACCTTTTAAATTAAATTGATTATAACAACAGTATTTTCAAACTTCTAAGAAAGGAAGATACTACATATCTATCTTTATATTCAGGAAATACTAATATATGTTAAGAAACATACAGAAGATTTAAGTACATGACAACAAACAGAGAACATTTAACTGTCACCTCACTTAATACATAAATTTTTAATAAGAATTTAATTCATATTGCTATCAAGTTATATAATAAATTACCAACTAAATAAAAAAAAAACACAACCTCAGATGCCAAATTTAAATCTCAAATAAAATCAATCTCACAATTGGCACCTTCCATTATGGCAACTGTTCACTGTTTGAGGTTCCATGAACATTACAACAGTATAGTAAGGAGAACACTGCCAGCTGACACTATTATATGTATACTATCAGCATCTTCAAACTGGTTTTAAAATATGCATTTTAAACTGATGTTTATATACACCACAAAATTTGAATTTCTACTCGTCTAACTCCTTCTTTGAAAGAAAACTGGGCTCTTCTTTAGAATAGGTGACCTAGCACTTGCTAGCCAGATTCTAAGTCCGAAGTTACTTACTGTGCATGTGCCAACAGTGGTTATCAGAATCGCCACTAGGTTCCGCTGCATGCGCTAGCTGTCACTAGCAGAAGATTTTTACATCTGCCAACATTGCTTTTCCAACTACACTACTTTTGGTTGCCAACACATTAAACACAAATGCACTCGTGTGTCGTTGCCACCACAGACATACTGCTAGCGCGACTCCATACTATTTTTGTGGAAATTATTGTGTACATTACCGTTATTGCCTTGTTACTGGGTCCACGAAATGCTGGTGCGTTCTTTTTTTATTTCTTTATTTTATATTATTTTATTATTTAATATTATTATATTTATATTATATATATTATTTATATATATTAAATTTATTATTATTATTATTATTATTATTATTATTATTATTATTATTATTATTATTATTATTAATCATTCTTTTATTTATTTATTTATTTATTTATTTATTTATTTATTTATTTATTTTATTTTTGAGTGGAGAAAAAATCCATTTACAGAGCCCCATGCCCTGGGATTTTATATTATATAGCATTCGAGTTCTGAGCAGGCCCTCATCGTAAAGAAATTGCATGCATTCCTCCTCATTATAGTACAGAGGTACTAAACCTACTATGCTAATCATGACACTGTCACAACTTGCTACGAACAAGGTCACTAGCATACTGCCGGGTCCTGCAATAACATTCAAACTTACAATTGACAACAAATTCATGGGGAAATAGTGTTGTTGGCAGCGCTGAATAACACTGTAATAACACAGCAACTTCAGCAACTTTCATTAGAACTCGTACACACTGCCGAGTTGGACTTAGCCGAAATTCTGACCAAGTGCTCATGTCACCCAATCTAAAGAACATCCGAAAACTGTTTCACTAAAGCTTCAGTTTTTGACAAAGGAATGAAGGAGTGTAATTTTAAAGCATAGCTGGATCCATCGTTCTTGGCCCTTGACCTTGACTGGAAGTCCTGTAGGCGAATCCATAGCTTTTGTCTGTTTCATCAGCTCATATTGTATAATTCTGTGAATGAAACCATGCACAACATGGTGAGGGAGGGGGAACGTAGTGATGTCTGCATGATCTGAGACAATCCTTGCTAATTTGCAGGTGCTTTTTAGTGCAGCGTGCAGTTGAAGACATAGATCTGTGTGATAAAGAGTGAATATAGTGAATTTGTGAGACATTGATCATAGCATAAATCAATTATGCCACCTGTATGTTCTAAATTAGGGACCAAAACATTACACAGTCAGAGCAGAGAAATTGTTTCAAATGTATGGGCATACATGAAGAAAGAAGCTAAACGTAAAGAATTGCTTACATCAGAAGATTTTTAAAAAAAAATTCAAAAAGTTCAAAAGCATGTATCAGATGCCACAGCAGTATCAGAAAGAAGGTGCATTGTGGAAACATTTTTTCTGCATGAACAGTACCATCTTAGTAAGAAGAAGTTATGTGAGTAGCATATGAAGCTGACGCACCAATTTGCATGCTGTCTGCAGTCACCTGGCTTGGTACTCCCTTTCAAGCTTTACATTTACTTCCTCCAGGAGCCAAGAATGGCAAATCTAGCTGTACAAACGGATCTCTACTTCATGTTGTCCGTGAGCACTTGCAGGCCTCCAGAAAAAAAAAAAATTGTAGCAAACGCACCTACACTCACTCCATAGTTTTCAATGCCTTATTTTATAGATAAAATGTCAGGGAATATGTGTATATTTTGTTTAGATTTTTAACACATCAATTTAAATTCTATTTTTGGTTTTACAAAATGTAGCATCAAAAAACAGTTCAAAATTTGTGTGTAATAATGATTGAATGATTGATTGAAAGTCATTAAAAGTGTTGTATTTAACCTTTCCAGTGCCCCAAACACCAACTCTCAACTCTATATGGCCTTAGAGTAACAAGTGATTTTATATTGTGGTGTGCGCAGAAATTGCTTGATTTCTAATAGCCATAACTAAGCAAATAATTTAAAAATAGGGAAATAAAAAAATACAGGTCCCCTTATTTGATGCCTATTATTCCTAAAAAAATTTGAACCTCATACGAAAAAGTCGTGTTTTACGGGTGTGCAATTTGACATAGATTGACCCATACATGAATCAAATTTTCATTACATGAAAGTCTGTCTTATGTGAAGCACTCCTTGCTCTTTAAACTTTTTGGCAGGAAAACATATTGAACCCCATACATGCATACATACATTCAAACATGCACACATGCAGACGCACACACAGATGCATAAATAAGTAATAAATAGATAGATAAAGAGATAAACAAACAAACAAACAAACAACAGTAAAGCACAGCAACAAAGTGCAGCAACAAAGCATAGTAGAGCACAGTTACCAAACACAGAAAAGCGCAGCAAGAGAGTGCAGCAAAAAAGTTCAGCAAAGTGCATCAAAGTGCACCAACAAAGCACAGCACAATGCAGCAACAAAGTGCAACAAACTGCAGCAAAGTGCAGCATAGGACAGCAAAGCACTGCACTAAAGAGCAAGAGACTACAGCAAGAAAATGCAGGAAAGTGCAGCAGCTACTCGCAACAACAAAGCACAGTAATGTGCAGCCAAGCTCAACAACAAAGTGCAGCAGCAGTGTGGAGTAAGCCACAGCAAACTTTAGCAAAAATGCAGCAATGTGCAGCAAAGCACTGCAAAGTGCAGCAAAGATCAGCAAAGCACAGCAAAGATCAGCAAAAAGCAGTGACAAAGCACAGCAAAGTGAATCAACAGAGTGCAGCAAAGCGCAGCAAAGCAAAAGTAAAGATGTGGAGCCGCATAGCAAAAATCATAAAAGATGAACTGAAACAACACCAACAACATCACTAACAATAAAATTACTTATTGCTAAACAACAGCTAAACACATTTATTGTCAATTAAAGGTGGATACATCACACAAAATTTCTTAAAAATGTTTAGCACAATAAATTTGTCTTTTATCCAGATTTCACATTTATGTTTCTCCACAATGGCAGAGGTTTCCAACAATGATTCTCTTTAAAGAGGTATTTTCTCAACACTTGTACCATGTAGTAAGAACCACACACTCTACTTATTCAGAAACAAACTACATCAGCTGCACTTAGCATCATAAATCCTCTGCTTTAACATTTATTTATAAATGCTAATGGCTTCATTGCCAGATGCAAGGCACTAGAAAACAACAACATTTATTTATAAGTAAATCTGAACAAACACATTTTATTTCATAAATTGAACTATTACAATAATAGACTTCTTAAATTTCTCTGCCCAGGAATAACCACAGAATGTATAAATCTGAACTGAATTATTTTACGCAGAGGAAGAGATGACATTCAAGGGGGAAAATTTTTAGTTCACCCATCTGCAAATGAGATGCTCCCATGTCATATGGTTTCTTTTACAACCGTTTTAAACAAAGTGATGTGAGACTGCCTTTGTGGTTTACCAGGAGAAATATGAACTGGCTTGAGAATTTAATGCCATTCTGGCAGTTTGTCACAATAGCTCAGTGGTTAGAGCGTCCGCCCTGCAAGTGGAAGGTCTGTGGTTCAAATCCCAGTTGTGGCATTGAATTTTTAAGTTCCAGTTCTACCTCTGAAACTTTGCCCACACACGGCTTGTGTGTTTAAAAACACCAACAGTAAGTTTGTTGGCTTAAATAAATAATAAAGTGAAACCACTTTAAGTTCTGTGAATATATAAAGACTGACAATGAAGCAAAAAATTGGCCAAAAAAGGTGTCCTCAAGTGGCTCTGATT
This sequence comes from Tenodera sinensis, assembly GCA_030765045.1. Classification (NCBI taxonomy): domain Eukaryota; kingdom Metazoa; phylum Arthropoda; class Insecta; order Mantodea; family Mantidae; genus Tenodera; species Tenodera sinensis. The sequence continues at coordinate 284,219,433 of CM060964.1, read as the reverse complement.
TAACAAAGCTTTGAATTTTTGAGACTCTAATGTGTACAAATAATGCAGCTCTGGTTTTAAACAATGCCACACACAACTAACTACAGCAGTACCCAAGATGTGTTCAAGGTTATACTAAGCAATTTATATCATTTCACATTTCCAGCTAATGAGTCACATATAGTAGTAATGCATCACTGTTTATAAGCTTCTGCTTAATTAATAAAGAGCATTAATATATTTGCTTTCCAAAAACTTTAGGTTATTTGTTTTTCTCTCTTTTTAATGAGAGCTGTAGTTGATAAATGTGTTACAAGAAGTAAGTACAAGTATAAAATCAGATCTAAGTTTCTTTGTAACAATTATTCACGCTCCTCAACTGTATCATTCTTGATACTCTGTAATGTATCTTGTGTAAAACGAAATTAAATTCTTGGGTGAAACAAAAATGTAAAAAAGAAGAAGAAAGAAGGAAAGAAGTTTTTCTATCGATGGTATGGGGCCAATATTATGAAGGAGGTTTAAACTATAGTTTTAGACTTTATTTCACTTTATAATCATTAACCTTCAGCAGAAGTTGAGATTAACTTTACTGGAATCCATCTGTTTAACTACAGTTTAATGCTATGTAGTAAGATGGCAGTCCCAGCTGAACATACAGATATCGGGGAGGTAATGAGGAATTGCTATTAAGATGAACTTGAGAAACCTTGGGGACCCATAACTTTCTTAAATAATCTTTCAGATGTAGAATGACCATGACTTTTTAAGCAGATTCAGAGTTGTGAAACAAACAGTCCTAACCTTTAATCTAAAATAAGAACAAATTAGAAACTAAAAGCTTCACTTATCTTAGTAATATTGCAAGATTTTCCACAGCTGACATATTCCAAGTTGTAATCCAACTTATTTTCAAAGCTGTACAAACAAGTTACCATAATTATTATTTACTTATGCCAACAAACTTACTGTTGGTGTTTTTAAACACACAAGCCGTGTGTGGGCAATGTTTGAGAGGTAGAACTAAAAAAAAAAATTAAAAATTTAATGCCACAGCTGGGATTTGAACCACAGACCCTCCGCTTACTAGGCGGGTGCTCTAACCATTAAGTTACTGTGGAATTTCATGACTAAATGACCAAAAATGATCTGCTACAGCTGATTTATCAATTTGTTTATATTTAATATTTCTAAAATGCTCTTTTATTCTGATTTCTAAATGACACTTAGTTTTACCAATATAAAGCCTATCACAATCCAAACAGTTAAATTGATAAATGCCAGATTTTTTATAATTTGAACTTTTATCCTTTTTAGAAGCATTTAGTAAATTATGTATATTAAATTTATTTTGAGAGATCAAATTTATTCTATATTCTTTAATAAGAAAAAAATCAATTTCCTAAATAGAAGAATGAAAACTTGCGAAAATGTTTCTTAATAAATCTTTGATTATAATGAAATGCACTAAAGCTTTGAAGGATATGAATAAAATCACCCTAAAAGTAATCATAATAATCAGTTTATAAAATCATTGAATGAAAAGGACATAATTTATATTATAGCTGATAAAGGCAATAAAATCATAATTTTAGATGAATCAGATTATATTAATAAAGTAGAACTTTTACTTCAAAGTGAGGATTACTTAAGAATTAATAGTGATCCATTAAAATCATGCATATCAACTTTTAATAAAATTCTCAACAAAGTGAAAATGATACCTAGTAAAGAAAAACATATTTTAAAAGTTAACAATCCAGTTTTACTCAGATTGTATGCACTTCCCAAAATTCACAAACCAGGAAATAAAATGAGAGCAATTATAAATTGTATAAATTCACCTACATATAATTTGACAAAATGGTTAAATAAAAAATTCAGTACTTTTGATCAGTTTGAAAGTTTAAGTATTAAAAATTCTTTTGAATTAGTAGAAAAGGTTGGCAATATAGTACTGTCTGAAAATGATAAAATTGCTTCTTTTGATGTAATTGCTTTATTTCCAAGTGTTCCTGGAAAAAAAGCTATTGATTTTTTTAAAAAAATGGTTAAATTCTTTAGAATTGCACGAAGAATTAATAGATGATTTCGTAAAACTTACAAATCTTTGTCTGAATCAAAACTTCATTAGTTTTAGTTTTTTTCTACAAACTTCTGGCTTGGCAATGTGTATTCCACTTTCACCATTTCTTGCTAATCTTTTCATAGGCTTATTTGAAATTCAAATTACAAAATCATTCCCTCTAATTTTTAAAATATAGTATAGATATGTGGATGAAATTTTTACTGTTGTCCCTTGGAAACAAATAAAATAATGCTTTAAAACTTTTAAATTTACAGGATAAAGCCATACAATTCACTTTGGAAACAGAAAATAATGGGTGCTGTCCGTTCCTAGACTTAAAAACTATAAAACATAACAATACATTGAATTTTGGTATTTATAGAAAATCTACTCACACTGATAATTACATAAAAAATAAAAGCTTCAATCCTTCTGAACACAAATTTGCTGTTTTCAATAGTTTAATTTATAGGTTAATAAATATACCCCTTAAGGAAGAATTTGACACAGAATATAAACACATTATTAACACTGTGCTAATTAATGTTTTTAATACAGATTCTATACATAAAAAGATAGAACAATTTAAGTATCAAAAGGCTGTTAAAGAGGTGTCTACCCTCAAAAAAATAAAGATAATTGTATTTTCAAAAAGTTTACTTATCATCTGTGGACCAATGAAAAATTTACAAAAAAATTTAAAGAATATGGAATAAATTTGGTCCCTCAAAATAAATTTAATATGCAAAATTTACTAAATTTTCCAAAAAAGGATAAAATTCCAAATTATAAAAAATCTGGCATTTATCGATTTAGCTGTTTGGATTGTGATAGGCTTTATATTGGTAAAACTAAACGTCATTTAGAAACCAGAATAAACGAGCATTTTAGAAATATTAAATATAAACAAGTTGATAAATCAGCTGTGGCAGATCATTTTTGGTCATTTAGTCATGAAATTAATCCAGAGGTTAAATTATTAAAACAATTAAATGTTCTTATAGATTTAATGGTTTGGAAATGATATTTGTTTTAAAAAACAAGAAGCGCGTTATGAATTTTGAATTACCACCAATAGATTGTATATATAGGTTTTTGTTTTCAGAGATTGGTGACATGAGCATTAGTAACTATGGTAACATGTTTGTATAGCTTTGAAAATAAGTTGGATTACAACTTGAAACATGTTAGCTGTGGAAGCCTTGCAATTTTACCAGTGGCAGCTCATGTTGCCTGTACCTAGGGGAGCTGCACTGATTATTGAAATTTTAGCTTACTTTAATTATTAGAAGAGGAATTGCATATGGTGTTTCTTTGTATCAAACTTATTAACCCCTCTCTCATTGAACTTCTGGATGCTTTTCATCATTTCCTTTCAGGGTTGGAAGCATCAGGGAGCGTTGCAGCAGCACAGCAGGGGGGAAAATGCACTCTGGAAATTTTGTCCCTCAGATTGGATGGGGAGCCACTGGTTTCTGTGTCCTCCATGGGGGGCAGTTAAGCTATCCTCTGCTGGGGTGCTTTTAACCAGGAAAATGTAAGGACCCTCCCACCTGCTCTCAGTCGGTTACTGTGTTTATTATTTTTATAATTTCAGCACTGAAAGTAGATATGTACACTTGATCTTTGGCAGCACCTATGTGACTGTTCTATAGCTGACTGTACAATATGTCTACATCTTATATATTTAAACGAGCAATTCTTGTATATATATTTATTTATTCCGCGCAACTTGGGAACGGCTCTAATGATTTCGATCAAATTTTGTATTCAGATAGAGTTTTGCTTTTTAAGTTCATCTATATAGGTGTAATTCCCCCCCAAAAAACGTGATTTTACATAAAAAATAACATTTTTTTATTCCCGCTTCTACAGTGCAATTCTTTGTATATATTCCCATTATTTCAGAAACGGCTCTAAAGATTGGGTTAAATTTTTTAATACATGTATATTACATTCACAGTGTTTTCTCTACTCACTTCTTTTAGGTGACACATTCACATCTCTTTCTCTACTCAGTCTTCTATAAACAATTTTCCATAAGAAAACATGATTTTGCACCAAAAACATTTTATCCCCACTTTTAAAATAAGTCATACCATGTTCTGTATGTTTGAAACAGAAGTGCTATTACATTCACACGGTTTTCTCCTCTCACTTTTAGGTAACACATTCACATCTCTTTCTCTCCTTACTCTTCTGTAAACAATTTTCCATAAAAAGTGTGATTTTGCACCGAGAAACACTTTTATCCCCACTTTTATAGTAAGTAAAACCATGTTCTGTATGTTTGAAACAGAAGTGCTACTACATTCACACTGTTTTCTCCTCTCACTATTAGGCGATACATTCACATCTCTTTCTCTACTCACTCTTCTACAAATAAGTCTTGCAATTTTCTGTATGTTTGAAATAGAGATGTTGCATATTACATTCACAGCGGTTTCTCTACTCACTTTTAGGTAACACATTCACATCTCTTTCTCTACTCAGTCTTCTATAAACAATGTTCCATAAAAAACGTGATTTTACACCAAAAACACTTTTATCCCCACTTTTAAAATTAGTCATACCATGTTCTGTATGTTTGAAATAGAAATGCTATTACATTCACACCGTTTTCTCCTCTCACTATTAGGTAACACATTCACACCTCTTTCTCTACTCACTCTTCTACAAAGAAGTCATTCAATTTTCTGTATGTTTGAAATAGAAATGCTACATATTTATATTCATACTGTTTTCTCTACTCACGCTTAGGTAACACATTCACATCTCTCTCTACTCACTCTTCTACAAAGAAGTCATGCAATATTGTGCATGTTTGAAATAGAAATGCTACGTATTACATTCATACTGTTTTCTCTACTTGCTTTTGGGTAACATATTCATAACTGTTTCTCAACTTACTCTTCTAGAAATAAGTCATACAATTTTTTGCATGTTTGATATAGAAATGCTGCATGTTACATTCACAGTGTTTACTCTACTCACTTTTAGGTAACACCTTCACATGTCTTTCTCCACTCACTCTTCTACAAACAATTCATATCATCTATACAACTTGAATGTTTGTATATATCTAACTGTTAATCTCAAAAACCACTTATCCGATCACCACAAAATTCAGAATGTATAAGTATTTTTTTCATGGAGAGTTTTTATGGTAACAATTTTACTACACAGTATATTACTTTCAAATGGTTTTCTACTCGCTTTTCTTTTATGTAGCGCATTCATGAATCCTCTGTTTGCCCTTCAACATACAATTCATATAATATTCTTGGATTGGAATATAAATGCAGCATATTACAATCACACGATTTCCTCCACTAATTCTTCCTTTACGAGACACAATCAGTCTTCTTTCGCTTTTTGCCCTTTAACACATAATTCACACCATTTGCTATATGACTGAAACAAATACAATGTATTACATTCATACTACATTCTCCACTCAGTTTTGTTTTACGTAGCAATTAACATGTTATTCCCTGTGGTTCATCAACTTTATACGTACCAACGCCTATACATGTCTTATGTTGAAGAGTGATTAAATTCCAAAACAGGTTGACCAATCGCCATGAAAAGTGACATCTAATTTTTTTCATGGCGAAGGTTTTTATGCAATTCATTTTACCACACAATGTATTACGTTCACATGGTTTTCTCTACTCCCTTTTCTTTTACCTAACATACCAGTCCCTCTTCTGCAAACAATCCATACATTTTTCCATACACTTGAAATATAAGTGCAACGTGTAGCATTCACATGGTTTTTCTACTCATTTTTCTTTAGTAAAACACAATCACATTTCTTTCACTACTCCCGCGTCGACAAACAATTATGAACAATTCATACAATTTTCTATATGCTTGAAACATAAATGCGTAGTACATTCACATGTCTTTATCAACCAGCTTTTCTTCCTGTAGTACTTGTTATTCTTCAACATTGCTTTTGCTTAGTGTCGCTCCGGTGTTTTAATAAAAAAATAAAGAAATAGTTATAAAAGTAAAGTAATCACAATTGGTGTCAGGAGTGCGACGAAACAAATGTTAGCCAAGATGGACATAATGGGAAATGAAATGAATTCCGAAATGCGACAGAGGAAACAAATATGAAAACCGAATTGGAAAAATGTAAACTACGGAACAGAAAATATGGGAACAAAAATGGAAGGCAAATTGAAAATTTAAACTCCGAAACGGAAAAGATGATGACGGGAATTCCAATATGAAGACAGGTCTATCGAAGAATACTAACGAGCGACTGGCCGGGGTTAAGGAAGCCATGGAAGAACTCGACGGAAGTATGAAGGACCTTGGCCAACGTGTTAACGTCCTGGAGTCAATCACAGCAGCAAAGAACTGAACTCCGTAATGAAACAAATGCTCGACGAAAACCTCAAACTGGGTGGATATCTATGGGGGAGGCCTGCTTTCAGCAGTACACGTTTTACAGCTGAAATGATGGTGTTTATGCAATATTTTTATGTATTTCTATATCTCTTGTATCTAGGACATTACTCTTAAGAATTGCGACAAGTAGTTTTATTTAGTTAACGTTTTGCCTTTCAGGTTTGTCTAAATAAGTATCTTCTCCCACAAAAAATAAGATTTCACAAAAACAGAAGCAAAAAACGCCGAGTGAAGCTCGGTCGCCCAGGTATTATATTTAAATGAGCAATTCTTGTATATATATTTATTCCTGGCAACTTGGAAACGGCTCTAACGATTTCGATCAAATTTTGTATTCAAAAAGGGTTTTGCTTTTTAAGTTCAACTATGTAGGTATAATTTCCAAAAAAACATGATTTTGCATAAAAAATAACATTTTTTTTATTCCCGCTTCTACTGCGCAATACTTGTATATAAATATTCCCGGTATTTCAGAAACGACTCTAAAGATTTGATTAATTTTTTGTATACATGCATACTACCTTCACAGTGTTTTCTCTACTCACTTTTAGGTAACACATTCACATCTCTTTCTCTACTCACTCTTCTATAAACAATTTTCCATAAAAAACATGATTTTGCACCAAGAAACATTTTTATTCGCACTTTTAAAATAAGTCATATCATGCTCTATATGTTTGAAATATAAATGCTATTACATTCACGCTGTATTCTTCTCTCACTTTTAGGTAACACATTCACATCTCTTTCTCTACTCACTCTTCTACAAATAAGTCATGCAATTTTCTGTATGTTTGAAATAGAGATACTACATATTACATTCACAGTGTTTCTCTACTTACTTTTAGCTATCACATTCACATCTCTTTCGCTATTATATTCATACTGTTTTCTCTACTTACTTTTAGGTAAGACTTTCACATCTCTCTCTACTCACTCTTCTACAAATAAGTCATATAATTTCGTGCATGTTTGAAATAGAAATGCTATTACATTTACACTGTTTTTTCCTCTCACTTTTAGGTAACACATTCACATCTCTTTCTCTACTCACTCTTCTACAAATAAGTCATGCAATTTTCTGTATGTTTGAAATAGAGATACTACATATTACATTCACAGTGTTTCTCTACTTACTTTTAGCTATCACATTCACATCTCTTTTGCTATTATATTCATACTGTTTTCTCTACTTACTTTTAGGTAAGACATTCACATCTCTCTCTACTCACTCTTCTACAAATAAGTCATACAATTTCGTGCATGTTTGAAATAGAAATGCTACGTATTACATGCACACTGTTTTATCTACTTGCTTTTGGGAAATACATTCATAATTATTATTTATTTAGGCCAATTGTGGCATTGAATTTCTAAGTTCCAGTTCTACCTCTCAAACATTCATAATTGTTTCTCTACTCACTCTTCTAGAAATAAGTCATACAATTTTGTGCATGTTTGAAATAGAAATGTTGCATATTACATTCACACTGTTTACTATACTCACTTTTAGGTAACACATTTACATCTCTTTCTCCACTCACTCTTCTACAAACAATTCATATCATCTATACAACTTGGTTGTTTATATATATAAAAGTGCTTAACATATATATATGTTAAGCTCGAAAACCGCTGAAGCGATCACCGCGAAATTCGGCACGTATATGTATTTTTATGGGGAAATTTTTATGGCAACAATTTTACTACACAATATATTACTTTCAAATGGCTTTCTACTCGCATTTCTTTTACGTAACACATTCATTTATCCTCTGTTTGCCCTTCAATATACAATTAATATAATATTCTAAGATTGAAGCATAAATGCAACGTATTACATTCACACGACTTTCTCTACTAATTCTTCCTTTACAAGGCACCATCAGTCTTCTTTCGCTATTCGCCCTTCAACATATAATTCATATAATTTGATATGTTTGAAAAAGAAATACAATGTATTACATTCATACTATTTTCTCTACTCACTTTTGTTTTACGTAACAATTCACATGTTATTCCCTATCTTTTATCAACTTCATAGTACAACGCCTATACATATCGTATATTGAAGAGTGGGTAAATTCCAAAACAGGTTGACCGATCGCCATGAAAAGTGACATATCTAATTGTTTTCATGGCGAAGGTTTTTATGCAATCCATTTTACCACCCAACGTATTACGTTCACATGTTTTTCTCTACTCCCTTTTCTTTTACCTAACATACTACTCCCTCTTCTACAAACAATCCATACATTTTTCCATACACTTGAAATATAAGTGCAACGTATAACATTCACAGGCTTTTCTACTCATTTTTCTTTTACGAAACACAATCACATTTCTTTTGCTACTCCCGCTTCAGCGAGCGAACAATTAGAAACAATTCATACAATTTTCTATATGATTGAAACATTCACATGGCTTTAGCAACCAGCTTTTCTTCCTGTAGTATTTGTTATTGTTCAACAGTGGTTTTGCTTAGTGTTGCTCCGGTGTTTAAATAAAAAATAAAGAAATAGTTAAAAAAAGTAAAGTAATCACAATTGATGTCAGGAGTGCGCCGAAAAGCACGATATGGAACAGCTGATGAAACAAATGTTAGCCAAGATGGTCTTAATGGGAAATGAAATGAATTCTGGAATGCGACAGAGGAAACAAATATGAAAACCAAATTGGAAAAGTGTATACTACGGAATAGAAAATATAGGAACAAAAATGGACAAAATGGAAACAAAAAAGGAAGGCAAATTGAAAATGTAAACTCCAAAACAGAAAAGATGAAGACGGGAATGTCTAATATGAAGATAGATCTATCAGAGAATACTAACGAGTGACTGGCCAGGGTAGAGGAAGCCATGGAAGAACTCGACGGAAATACGAAGGACCTTGGCGAATGTGTTAACGCCCTGGAGTCAATCGCAGCAGCAAGGAACTGAACTCCATAATGGAACAAATGCTCAACAAAAACGTCAAACTATGTGGATATCTATGGGGGAGATCTGGGTTCAGCAGTAGATGCTTTACAGCTGAAATGATGGTGTTTATGAAATATTTGTATCTCGGAAATGACTCTTCACAATTGCGACTAAAATTGTTATTTAGTTAACGTTTTGACTTTCAGTTTATCTAAATAAGTATCTTCTCCCACAAAAAACAAGATTTCACAAAAACAGAGACGAAAAACGCCGAGCGAAGCTTGGTCGCTCAGGTACTGTATAATTAAATGTGAAAAATTAAGCCTGAAATAAAACTCATTATTTTTAAGATACCCAATATAGCAGATACCTCATTTATTGTTGTACTACTTGAAGTCTGACAACATTTCAAAACATTCTTTCAATGCCTCTTTTTTTTCGTAAGCAGTATTTGCAGTCCTGGATTTCTAGTTCCACCTCCTTGATCCACCACTGGGTATTCTCTTCTTAACACACAAATCTAATACATGATTTGTGTGGAGATGGAAAAAGAAGGCGTACATAGCAGAAACATTGAAAAGAACATCCTAGCATTTGTGTTTTGTCTGGCAGCTCTCTCCATTATCAGATTTAATTGATGTGGTAAGCAATGCACAAAGCATCTAACTTACACCCCATTGATAGCCCTGCTCATTACCGCTGCACCATCTAAACTTTGGCATATAAGCTTCTTCATATCTTTTAGTATATTGCCAAGCTCAGAAATTGTGATTGCACTGGAATTTTTCCATCAGAATAAACCACCCCTAGAATCGCTCAACAGGACTACCAAAGACATTACAGTACATTAAGATTATTACAAACTGGAACATGTCAACAATATCTACAGTTTCACCAGCCGTAATGGATACATAGACTGCTGCTTTAATTTCTTCTAAGAATACTTTGAAGTGACTCATTATTGTATTTTCTTAGAAGTTCCTTTAAAAAATGAGTCACCATTAAGATGGCACTTCAATAAGGAACCAATTTCTTCCATATATTTAATGAACCCTATAAAGATTTTGTGACCCTTCATTCCCTTCATGTCCTTTTAGGGATAACTTGTAATAACTAGAAAGTTCCACATAGTTAATTATCCTAATGAGTGTCTCTAACTTTTTGGACTTAATCATTATGACGATCTATTGATTCCCTATGGGATTGACTTAAGCATGTCTGTATTGACACAAGTATAGCAAAATTAAGCATGTTATTAATATGGTTTTTAGGCATTTCATGTTTATGGCATTTTTCATATAGTCTCAAGGCTGCAAGCCTCCTTTGAACCCATGCAATGTTGGTTGCATCATCTTTAATCTCAAATAAAAGGCACAGAAAACCTAAAAGGGTAATGCTGACTCCACAGTCACATATCCATTCATATTTTGTGGACATTTCAGGACTGAAATACCTACTGTATTGCTTTTGGCAGCTTGTTGCAGTTTGAATAATGTTTAACACTGGAGTCGGTCTTCTGCGCACTTTAATGTCCCATTTCTCTTGCAGTGTTAGGGAGCTAAAACAAAGAGACTTTAAATACTCGACTAAATTACTCTTTGTTACAGGCACACCCGTATATAAAATCACATTTTATTATACTTTAGTGTCAGGAAACATAGATACACTTGAATAGTTGTGAAAGCATTCACAAAAAGTCTGATTTTACAAAAATGCGCAAGAAATTGCGCTTATACCACTTTTGGGACTGCAAAAATTGCAGTCCAGTGAGTCCACTGTATCCGAAATGTGTAGTGTAGCTAGCAGAGAGGGAAATGGAAGCAATATGCACCTTAGCGAGTTAGACTGGCAGCCCTCTGAGGGAGAAGTGGCTTCACATATGAACTTGACGCGCAGTGGGATCTGAACAAGTTGTAATGAAGTATAATATATCTATAGATGTAATCTACGCATATTAAATTTAGGCAAGAAGGCAACAAAATTAAAATTTGCTCTGGGGGGAGGGTGGGGGGGGGGCTGCAGACCCGCAGCCCCTCTTTATCGGCTACCACTGAATATTACTAAGATAAGTGAAGCTTTTAGTTTCTAATTTGTTCCTATTTTAGCCTCTGTTGCTTCACTGTTAATGGCTTCAATATTTCCTTAATTAGTCCTAACCTTATTATGTGAAATTCAAAACCAGAAATCAGGTTTAAGCTGTAAAAACATATATTTTAATATTGGATTCCTATTAAAATAACAATATATGTTTGAAAATTAAGCATAGACATAAAAGCTAGGGCTATATAATGCAATGAATCCATACTTCTCATAAACACACAGTACAAGCTTGCATTCTGTTGCCTAGCCTTCTGTATACCTACAAGAATATGCTCTATTTTGGCCATGATTAACTTGAAGCAAATACAAAAATAAGTTTAGATGAACAATTTGTAGAAAATAAATGGAAATAAATTATAATAAATAGCGCAAAGTAAGTGTGTATCAGACTTTGTTTAGTATCAACAAAACATCAAACAAAATGCTGAATGTACCTAAATTGCTGCAAGCTCCATAACTTCAAAGCTTACTTTTCATTGTGAATGATTGTGTGCCATGTTAAGTTAATGCTAAACTTTTAGGTTTACCTTTCATCCTAACTGGCCATTATTCCAGAACATTAACATTTTTTCTAAGCTAGCAGGCCTACCAACAGCATTCATTAGCAGTGTAAGTAGAAGATTGGCAATTGAACTTATTACTGCAAATGCTTCAATTTTTCATTGTGAATGGTGAACTATCATGTTAATTTAATGTTACGCTTAATTGTCATTGTGAATGGCTATTGATTCAGAATATTTTAGCTTTTTTCTAAGCTGGCAGATGTACCAACAGCATTTAGCTGTGTAGTAAGAAGAAGAAAACTGTCTCAGTCTTCACGTATGCCAACACCATTGCACTGTCGTTTAACTTAACCAGATGTTTATAACACTGTGCCTGTGGTTAAACTTTTGGCTTTGTTTAACTAAACTTCCACTCAAACTATGTTTATCATACTGAGCTAACTGTTTCTAATATATTGAGAGAACATTTAACTATACTGTGAGATACTTAATATGACACAATACCTTAAATCTCCAGGTCCCAATGATGCTCTCTATATGTTCTAGAATACCACTTTCAGGCTCCAAGCCTTTGGGCTTCATCATGGAGATCTCCTCCACTCTATCTTGAACCATGAGGAATTGACTATGGTCAAGATCAATGCCACAGTCACACAGTGACTTTGCCACTTCCTCAAACTGCACTTTTCTCCCATTTAACATGTATTCTGAGGTATTGTCTCTGAAGGCTTTACGGCTAATTATAATCTCAGAGTTGGGCACAACTTCCTCCTCATCACCAGCCTTACAAAAATAAACACAAACACATATATAGTCATATGGCAGACATGAAAATTGAAATGAAGTTTATATCAACATTTACGACTTTTATTTACCTTTCTTGTATTTAAAGTTAAAATCTTTAAGGATGATAATTATTATTTATTTATGTCAACAAACTTACTCCTGATGTTTTTGAACACACAAGCCATGCGTGGGCAATGTTTGAGAGGTAGAATTGGAACCGAAAAATTCAATGAATCAGTTGGGGAATTTAATGTCATACTGGCAAGTTGGCCATAGTAGCTTACTGGTTAGCTGCTCACTAAGCAGAAGATCCATGGTTCAAATCCTGGCTATGGCATTGAATTTTTCAGTCCTGATACCACCTCTTAGTTATTGTAATGCTTCTTTAAGGATTTATTCGAACCGCAATATCCTGCACAAGAAATCACATGATGTGCAGAAGAGTATGCAAATTTATCAGCCCTGAACAGGTTGTCTTTCAGTAAATCATACCATGTTTAATAATGGCAGAATGCAATTACAATAACATAGGCATAAGGAAGTCTCTCCTTACACTAGTCAATATAGCAGGCTGTTCTGCTCCTAGAGCTGCAGATTGTATTGGAGTAGGATTATTAGATGTTCAGAAATTCCTGGATATGCCCTACATTTGAACCATTTGTCTGGCATCCAGGGGGAATTTTTGGAAAATGTCTAAGGCCCTACATTTTCAGAAGAAAGCACTGATCATTAGAAAATGACTGGAACTGGAAAAATAGGAATGAATAACTGGCTATTAGCCACAACTGTAACTGCTATGACAACAGAGCTACACCGGCTACAATCAAAGAGTATACTCATGATAGTAAAATTGAAGGAGAGATTGGCAACGCAGCATTTGCCTTCCAAGGCAAAGGTTGGTATTCTGTGGAGGCAAAGGAACACAATGCTAATGTTGAAAGAGTATTTTCACTAATAAGAGCACAGAGGACAGATGAAAGGAACAGATTATCTATTGATTCAGTTAGATGTATTGTTTTAGTGAAGTACAATTTTAAAAACTTCAGTTGTGTGGAACTTCTTGATTATGTTTCAAACAAGCTACATGTTTAGCACAAGAATACTTCCTCAACTGACTGTTCATGATCACATTATTAACACTCTATGTTTCAGGAATTTAAGAAAATATAAGTGTATAAGCCTATGGGTACAGCAGGGGGAACAAATGTGCCCTGGAAATCTCATCCCCTGGATTGGCAGGCAACACTGATTTCCAGACATACCATGGGATGCTCCAATCCTGAAGGGGGAGGAGAGCTAAGCAAGCGTCTGCTAGGGTGCTCCTGAAAAAATGTAGGAGCCCTGCCACCTGCTCTGTTGTGGCAACGTTCTGGCCACTCTTAGGATGCATTTGCCTCTTCCATCCCCCTGGGGGGGTGCCCCGTCAGGGACATAGGCACAAAAGATCACCTTTCAGTTGAGGTGGCAAGTCTCCCTTTGAAAATTGTCATTGAGTCATTGGGTCATTGAAATTATGCTTATGAATTTGAATTTTCAAGAAATTTACTCAGGGGTCTCCGTCTAGGGGATATGTGAATGGTGACCACAAGGTACCCAAGCTGAGCAGAACTTTATTTCCACTTACTGGTGTTTTGCTCCTCACTGTAGCTTTTCTATCTGACCTTACCTTGGTCATCTCTTGCTCTCTTCCGACCCCGATGCTATTAGGGTTCCCGAGGGCTAGGAAGTCTTTATTTTTCCAACCTCTACATTTCTCTAATTTCTCTATAAACACTTAACCCCTAACATGCTGACCTGTCATGGCATGTAATATGTCCTCTGATTGGTAATCAGACGATATGGTCGGTGAATTTATTTTGATAACTCTCCCGGTCAGGTCGGTGAGACCCGTAAACCAATGACAGGTGTGGTCCTCCAGGCATTCTGGGGTTGTGAGAGAGCGATGTAACTGCAAAAACATAAAAATATGGTGCTCTCTAAAAAGCAGTTACTATTACTGCTATATTTATGAAATATGACTCCAGGGGTAAAATGTTCCGGAGTTAAAATAGTCCCCCATTCGGATCTCTGGGCGGGGACTACTCGTGAACCAAAACATTATATAAATAGAAGATCTAACATCAGAATTCTACAATTGAACGCAGGTGGTCTCACCCAAACAAAAGAATAGAACTGAATAAAATTGAGTTTGACTATAACATAGATATATTTGTCATACAAGAAACAAATCTAACAAATGATCAACCTAAATACTTTAATTTTACTGGATTTTTACTATACCTACTGCCCAAAAATAGACAGATAAGTAGTGGAATATTAGTTGGAGTCAAAAATTATATTAAATCCTCCTTTCAAATTGTTAAAGAAATGGATAACACAGATAAAGCTGAGTTAATAAAGCTAAATTTTTGGGATAACAAAACACATCTTCATTTATACAGTATTTACAATCCTCCCAGAAAGAACCAGATGTGTCACTTAATGAACAATTAAATAAAACAATCATAATTGGGGATTCCAATGCCCATTCCAAAAGATGGGGTTATGAAAAAGTGGATTCTACAGGGCAGATAGTAGAAGAATTTTTGAATACCACAACCTTTGAACTGGTTTATGATAAAGAAGATCCCAAAACCTTCATACATTACTCTTGAGCAGGCAGTAACCCAGACCTCTTGTTAGCTACAACAGATATTGTTTCAAAAATTAAAAAACAAGTTATAGAAGACCTAAGTTCTGGTCACAGAGCAGTAATTGCTGATATAAAACTAGATAATGCAAATAATAGTCAAAATCACTCGAATCTGTATTGGAACTTCAAAAAAGCAGTTTGGAACAAATATAAAAATGAATTGGAACATAAATTTAAAGATTAAACAAACTCCCAGCTGCATGACCACCCAGATCATATGAACAAAAATGTCTGTAAAGTCATCCTAGAAACTGCAAAAAAACATATTCCTCATGGAAGAATAAAAAATTTCAAACTCTTTTTTACCCCCAGTTAGAAGAACTGAAAAAGCAAAGGGATATAGCTAGAAATACAGCTGAACAAACAAAAAGCATATCAGATACACAAATATGGCGAAAGAAATGTGCCTCACTAAAAAAAACAAATTAATACAGCTAAAAAGAATCACTTTAATAATTTCTTAGAAAAAATGGATTATAGAACAGATGGCAACAAAGCCCATAAGTTCATAAAAAATGTCAAGGACAGGAGAGAAAGCAACAGCACACCTATCATACACAACAATAAAATATTAACAAATGATGCAGTCATAGCCGAAACATTCAATAAATATTGTGCTAATTCACATAAAGTAACAAGAAATATGATGCGAAAATTTATGCTGTTGGTTCACGTTGGATCGCCATTTGTAGCGGAATATATGATGGTCACGTTGTGTCGCCCTTTGATGTGGAATTGATGTAGTTTGCTCCGGCTTAGTTCAGCATGAAATCTCTTTAATCCCGGGTATGCGTAGGTATGTTTTATAGATTACCCCAGAAGAACTTTTGTATATTATTTATTTTTTTACTCTGACACTTTCGGAAGTTATGCCGACTTTCGATACATAGAGATACTCGCAGAGCAATCGCACTCACGTGTGTACACCACAACGTCCACCACTGGTCTGGGGCGAGTGGTGACGCTTTCTGGCGTACCCACGCTAGGAAAACGTTCTTTCCGATTTAAATTTCATGACGTCATCCAAAAGAAAGCCTCGTATCCAAAATGCTATTTCATTCCTTTTCCCACTTTAGAAATGTCCCTTTCTATTATAACATGTTCTTTTTTGAATTCCAAATATATATAGTTACCTTTTAATGATTAAACGATGTTTTCTTTATATTCTATTAAACATATCGCGCGACTTTTAAGGTTGGCAGACCTGAATTTTGACTGATTTCAAACTATGTGGTATGACATCATGACTCGTTAATTTCAAACCAATAATGCGTTTATCCTACAAATTTAACGACTATTATTTACTCATATCTTGCTCACCTTACAACACTTCCTACTCTATTATCTACCTATGTTATTACTCAACACTTATCGCAAATCTCATATCCGGCAATTAAATTAAAACGTGTCTTTATCAAGCCCATTCGATTTGAAATCTAAATTTCGGTATCAAATGCCCCCATTTATGTTATTTTATTATTTCATAATAAAATAATGTAAATGTCTTGCCCGAAAGAAAAATTAAAAATTACTCCTGAATTTTGAATAATCGGCAACACTCCCATTATATACAATTTTCAATTACACTGTTTTGAAATTGGTTATTAACATATCTTCTCATTAATCTTTATAACATGACAAACAATTGTACACTTGACTAAACATTAATCCTTAAATACTAATTACAATATGTTATGGTTTCTTCTGTGAAAATTTTTATATAAAGGTTAAATTTCAAGAGTCTTTCTTTATACTTCCTTCTTTTAGTTAGTTCATGTTTGCTCACTTCGCTCTCACTATCACTTGCACTGTGAATTTGCACTTTTGTTATTGTAACACATATCTTTACTAGATCCTTTAAGCACTAAAAATGTACATATATTTATATAAATCCATTACACTCTTCAGACAAGTTCTTTCTTTGTCTTGTTGTGATAACTGTCTATACATCTAAATATTTTAACAAATGTTTACAAATTAAATATTCGGTTTTCTCTCTATGCGGAGATGAACATTTTAACAATCTTTCTGAAGCTGTTATTGTGAGCTCTATACAATATATTCTTAAGCTCTTTGTAGTATATAGCAATTCACATTCTGCATTTGTCATGAATACGTAAGTACCTGACCAATATATGGTTTTCAAGTAAGCTAACATTTAAATTTTATCTAAAAGCTGATTGGGCGCCAATAGAACAAATGACACTTCGAATTTTACATGAAATCAAAGTTCCAAGGTTCTACACGGTTTCTTGTATGGTCGAAGGAGTTGTTTATGCCACCTTCCCAGACATTTTTCATTTTTAACATCTTTTACTTCATAGGTATGATAACCAAATTTTGATATAATTTCTGCAGGACCTTTATATAACAATTCCATCCTTTTGTTCCTACCTCGCAATGCACTTGATAACTTATGGTCTTTAACTAGTACCCAATCGCCTATCTTAGGTTCCCATTTATGTTTTCTACTCTTTTTCTTTAATTTTCGCTTCTCTGCCTTTTTCTTGATTTATTCAAAAGCAATTTTCGCTCTTTCTTCTTCACTTAACTGAATGTCATTAATTTTGAGTATTTTTGGTACCCTGATCAATATTGGTTCTGGTTCAATTCCTAACATTAATTTTATTGGGGCAAACCCAGTAGTTACATTAATGGTGTGATTAATAATCTTTTCTATCAATGGACAATATTTCACCCAATCCTTGTGATTATGATGTGTAAGTACACGTAAATAAATTCCTATATCTCGGAGGACACGTTCTGTTGGATTCCCTGATGGAAAGTATGAGGAACAATGATATCTTTATCTCATGTCTAATGTCACCCTAATCTTTCCATTGGCCTTATTTACAATACAGAGGGGATTCACAAATTCTGAATTCGTAATCTCAATAACCTCATCTTCTAACATTGACTTTATAACTGCATCTACCTCTTCTCTTATTGTACTAGGGATAGCTCTCGCTTTATGTGTAAAAGGTTTGATGGGTATCATCTCAAACGAATGAGTATAAATATTACATTTACCAGGTTTCTCAGAGAATACTTCTTTATTTCGGATTAATATTTTAAACAGTTTATCCCTCTGTTGTTCATTTAGTTGATCAGCCTGAGTTACCTTTTCCCTCAACAATTCTTCTAAGTCTTCACTACTCTCCCTATCATAGTACCTAGTTGCGTCAGAAAACCTCAAATTGTCTATGAAATCATTTTTATCCCATTCTACATTTTCTTTATTATCGACACTGTACTCTTTGACATTTACTTCAGTTAATTCCATAGCTCCTACTTTAACATATTCTACAAAGAATGTATCCCCTTGGATTTCTTCTTCCTCTTTTTCTCTTACAATAGTTTCTGAACTACTATCTTCCACAAATAGCACTATAATGGTCTCATCTTCAACTTTCATTTCTACAATCATGTTTTTAAAATTCACCACAGCTTCCCAGGCATAAAGACAATCACAACCTATTATAATATCTGTCACAAGTCTTCCTACAATCAGAAATAAAATTCCTAGTATTCTCCCATTTATTTCAATATTTATCATTGCTTGAAATTTTACTCTCTCTTTTCGTTTTCCCACAGCTAGCGAGCAATATATCCCATTAACTGGTAAAGACATTACTTTAAAACCACTACTTTGTAAATTATCATAAAAATTTTGTGAGCATACTGTGCTATTTGATCCCGTATCTATAATTGCATTGCATTGTTTTCCATTTACTCCAATTTTGATTTTAGGTGGATCTCCTACTTTTTCGTTTTCGTCGATTCTATTTTTCCATTCTCTTTTCTTTTGTATCATCATTTGCCTTCCAGGACTATTTATTTCCGAGTACTTATCACAATCATTACTAGGATACCCAGTTCTCACTGAAGGCGCGTTTGACCGGGTCTGGCATTTCCCTGATTTTTAGGTATGGCTCCTGTACAATTTCCCGAATTGTTACTTCTGTTTTCCTGCATTAAATCGGGGTTACTTCCCCCCATGTTTTTGACCGTGTTAATGGCCTCAACCATTTCCGCATTTTCAGGGGAATTTCGTCCATTATAACACCTTTCTCCCTGTCTTGGTGACCTCGGTATAAACTCATTATCTCTGTTTGTCCAATATCCATCATTTGAATTTCTACTATGTCCTAAATAAGGTCCCCGTCTACCTCGATCAAATCTATTTGTATTCATATAATTCACCCTTATATTTCTTCCCCTTAGATTACCATTTCTATTTTGGTGATGCCCTTCCTGGTTATATCTACCTTGATTTTCCCACCGGAATGATTCTATCCTTGGTACTGGTCCTTTATATCTTTCCCTAATCTCACTTCTATTCTGATAATACTGTGCCCCTTGCCCGAAAGAATTTACAGTTACTTTTTCTTCATATTTATTTCCAAATGCGTGTTTTGGCTTATTGACTTCTAAAGCTGATAATAATTCGATCATAGCTGCAATGCTACCGGGTTGGGCTATGATTAGGTAGTGTTGAAGCGTTTCCGGAAAATGTGGAGTAACTATATTTATTAGATCTTTTTCATCTATGGGAGGATCCAACATCTTCGATTTTCTCGCTATTCTCATAAAATAGTTGACCATCGATTCCTCCAATCTAGGATTAAGCTTTCCATTGCTTAATTCGACTCTAATATTAGCCTGCCTACTAGCCCCCCAATATCTGGTTAAAAAGATGTTCCTAAAGGTCCCATAATCATTATTGTTACCCATAGAAAGGCCTAGCCAATTGGCAGCATTACCCTTTAGGCATTTTCTTACTATCACCATCTTGTACTCCTCCGGTATACGTTTCACCGTGAGGTAATCTTGTAACCCTTCTATAAAGGCTTTCGGATCATCTGAATCTTCATTTTCAAAAGCTGGAGGTGTCATTTCATTTAAGACATGGTTAGGCCAATGTAAATTTGAATTGTCACCTGTCCCTGAACTATTTCTGAGATCAGAATGGGAATTACTGTTACTTCTATTTTGCATCGAAATGTCAGCTGATACACCTGGTATTGCCTCGTTTCTTGCAACTTCATTATTAAGATTGTTGTGATTACATGCATTTTCATTTAATTTCAAATTTTCTAGGGCCTCTTTTACATGAGTAATTTCTGTTACTACTCCTTTTATTTGGTCTGTAACATCCTCCAAATTTCTAGCCTGCCTTTCACTTTCTACATCAGATCTTTCTATTCTAACTTTACAGCCCTGCAACTCTTCTCTAATTTCTTCCCTGTCTTTATCTAACCTTTTTACTACCTCTTCCCTTTGTTTGTCTAATCTATGTGTTACTCTTTCCCTTTCTTTATCTAATTTTTCACTCACTTGTTGACCTAATTTCTTTTCAGAATTCTTTACTTCTTGCCTTATTGTCTCTAATTCTCCCATAACCTGTTCTCTATTTTCTTTTACTTCACTACTAACTCTATTAATTTCCTCCCTAACTTCTTCCCTAAAGGTTTATAAAGCTCTCTTCTGATTTTCCAATTGCATTCCCAATTCCTGTTGTCCCTTCTCTAATTTCTGTCCTAACTCTATTCTTAATTCTTTACTAGTTTCATCTATCTTTTGACTTAACTCTGTACTCATCTTTTTCATTGTTCTTAATTCTTTACTAGTTTCATCTATCTTTTGACTTAACTCTGTACTCATCTTTTTCATTATCTTTTGAAACATATTCTCTATTTCTGACATAACCGCTGGCCTTTCTGAATTACTACCAAACATTTCTGAGCTACCTCTAGGTGTTTCTCTAATGTTCTGATCTTCTACTTCTTGGCATATTCTGCTACCGATTATATTTTGATTATATTCTTCCATCCTAACTACACTTTTCTCAATTTCCAGACTCTCAAAACCTAGAAAATCGCTATCACTGTCTTCCATTTCTAAGCTATTTTCATGTGTTTTTCTACTCACCAATATTTCACAATTTTCACTATTATGATTTTTTTTTTTTTAACTGCACTTAAACTTATTCACTACACGTTTCACACGATGTTGACACGCTGGGCACCTTCTTGTTTGCTGGTTCGATGCTGGCTTGGTCGTCGTCCTCATTAATCACTGGTTCAATGCTGGTCTAGTTCATTCTTGGGGTTGGTCTATTCTCTCGACGCCACACGTTGGGTCGCCATTTTATGCGAAAATTTATGCTGTTGGTTCACGTTGGATCGCCATTTGTAGCGGAATATATGATGGTCACGTTGTGTCGCCCTTTGATGTGGAATTGATGTAGTTTGCTCCGGCTTAGTTCAGCATGAAATCTCTTTAATCCCGGGTATGCGTAGGTATGTTTTATAGATTACCCCAGAAGAACTTTTGTATATTATTTATTTTTTTACTCTCTGACACTTTCGGAAGTTATGCCGACTTTTGATACATAGAGATACTCGCAGAGCAATCGCACTCACGTGTGTACACCACAACGTCCACCACCGGTCTGGGGCGAGCGGTGACCCTTTCTGGCATACCCATGCTAGGAAAACGTTCTTTCCGATTTAAATTTCATGACGTCATCCAAAAGAAAGCCTCGTATCCAAAATGCTATTTCATTCCTTTTCCCAATTTAGAAATGTCCCTTTCTATTATAACATGTTCTTTTTTTGAATTCCAAATATATATAGTTACCTTTTTATGATTAAACGATGTTTTCTTTATATTCTATTAAACATATCGCGTGACTTTTAAGGTTGGCAGACCTGAATTTTGACTGATTTCAAACTATGTGGTATGACATCATGACTCGTTAATTTCAAACCAATAATGTGTTTATCCTACAAATTTAACGACTATTATTTACTCATATCTTGCTCACCTTACAACACTTCCTACTCTATTATCTACCTATGTTATTACTCAACACTTATCGCAAATCTCATATCCGGCAATTAAATTAAAACATGTCTTTATCGATTTGAAATCTAAATTTCGGTATCAAATAATAAAAAGGAATGTAAACAATTTAAGAAAGATTTGAAACAAGAAAGGGAATGTGATCCTAACACTCAATACAATATCTTTTATCAAAATTTTAATATGCAAGAACTGAACATTGCAATTAATAATCTAAAAAACAAAGAGTCTCCTGGACCAGATCACATACTTCCAGAGTTCATAAAGAAAACCTTGGAAAAACAGCAAAACAACAACTACTAAAACTCTACAACCTATCCTGGAACACCACTGTACCTGCCGAATGGCGAAAAGCAATAATTGTTCCACTCCTGTAGAAAGATAAAACAGCAGAAATAAAAAATTATAGACCAATAGCTCTTACTAGCTTAATAGCAAAAGTGATGGAAAGAATGGTGTCAAATAGGTTAAATTGGTTTCTAGAATCCCAAAATTTAATTTCCCCATGTCAAGCTGGATTCAGAGAGTTCCACTCTACAAATGAACAAGTCTTACTTCTCAGTCAAGAAATCAAAGACTGCTTCAATAGAAAAGAAGATCATGTTTCAGTTTTTATTGATTTCCAAAGTGCATATGATTCTATATGCAGAACAAAACTGCTAAAGAAAGTGAAAAAAATAGGGATGCAAGGTCCAATGTTTTCATGCCTATGTCATTTCCTAGCACAACACTTTATTGCTACCAGATATGGAAGAAATATATCTAAATATAAACAAGTACACCGTGGCTTACCACAAGGCGCTGTGCTCAGCACTACACTTTTTAATATATTCAAGATGCTCTTGGGCTTCGAGCCAGGTGTAGTGATGAAGAGACATCGACGTGAACCACCTCCATACCAGACTGGGTGTTTTCTTCTTGGTACGTACTGGCTGAAATTACATATACTGGTCCCTTCACTCTTGCTAGTCATTCATCATCCTGATGATGGGAGAGATGTACACTCCCGAAATGTTGATGTCTCTTCATCACTACACCTGGCTCGAAGCCTGAGAGCATCTTGAATATGTTTGCCACCAGGAAAGCTTCAAATCATATTTTACTTTTTAATATATTTATTAATGATCTGCCACAACAGATACAAGAATCAAGTGTGAAGTGTGCACTATTTGCTGATAACTTAGTAATGTGGACTTCAAAACCAAAAAACTAAAGTACAGAACTAGAAAAAAACCATGTAACAATCCTTAAACAATCTACAAAAGTGGACCAAAAAAAATTTAATTACTATTAATGTAATAAAGTCAAACTACCAAATCTTTTTGCTAAGAAAAAAACCACTAAAAATAAAACTAAATTTTGAGGGTCAACTATTACCAGAAACAAAGGAAGCAAAGTATTTGGGAGTTATATTTGTTACCAAACTTACATGGACCAAACAAATAGAAAATTTAATACTAAGAGCAGGAAGGCACCTTTCACTGTTAAAACATCTAACAGGAATGAAGTGGGGATGTTCCAGAGCAACTCTTAACACAACATACAATGTACATGGGTGGGTCAATAAGTAATGCCTCCTATTTTTTTTTCCTTAAATAAGTTAGTTATGTGAAAAATTTGAATTTGGCACAATTCCTCAAACCTTCTTCTCCAATCCCCTGCAGTAGTAACTTCCTAAGTCAACAGGTTGCAGCACTGCATCCTCTTGCAAAATGGCTGACATCGACATTCGTATTAGACAGCGTTCTGTGATTGAATTTTTGACTGCAGAAGGTGAAAGGCCAATTAGCATTCATAAAAGGCTAAAAAATGTGTATGGTGATGCAACGGTGGATGTGAGCACTGTTAGACGAAAGGTTCATCGCTGTAATGAAGCTGAAGGGCAAACACCATTGGCAGATGAAACTTGAAGCGGCAGGCCGGTGACTGCAATGACTCCATGCAACATTCAGCGAGTCGAGCCAGAACTTTTTTCAAACCTTGCCCACACATGGCTTGTGTGTTTAAAAACACCAACAGTAAGTTTGTTGGCATAAATAAATAATAATTACCATCTGAAGGTTATTTAATCCTGGGACATAAAGGTACTTACAATAGTAAGTCACCATTGGGGTAATTTGTCTCTGATGTGAGACTGCCTTTGTTGTTTACCAGGAAAAATACGAACCGGTTTGAAAATTCAATGCCATTCTGGCAGATTGTCACAGTAGCTCAATGGTTAGAACAGCCACCTGGTAAGCAGAAGGTCTGTGGTTCAAATCCCAGCTGTGGCATTGAATTTTTAAGTTCCAGTTATACCACTCAAACTTTGCCCACACAGGGCTTGTGTGTTTAAAAACACCAACAGTAAGTTTGTTGGCATAAATAAATAATAATTACCATCTGAAGATTATTTAATCCTGGGACATAAAGTACTTACAATAGTAAGTCACCATTGGGGTAATTTGTCTCTGATGTGGGACTGCCTTTGTGGTTTACCAGGAAAAATACGAACTGGTTTGAGAATTCAATGCCATTCTGGCAGATTGTCACAGTAGCTCAATGGTTAGACAGCTGCCTGGTAAGTGGTTCAAATCCCAGCTGTGGCATTGAATTTTTAAGTTCCAGTTCTACCTCTCAATTATAGAATGTTGGAAAATCCTTACCCATCTATCCGCACTTCAAAAACACCTAGTCTTCCAATGGATACCAGCTCACTGTGGACTGAGTGGTAATGACAAAGCTAATTTTCTTGCTAAAAAGGGTACCAGCAATGTGCAGAAATCTATAGTTAATCTACCATTTTATGGAGCTAAAAGATTAGTCAGCTCTGAATTCAAAAAAAAATTATTGCAAAATATTACTATGAAAAATCAAAAAATAAAAGATGGGAACTACCAAACATTCAAACAGTAATTCCTGAGTATCCTCGAAAAACAGCAGTTGCAACCTTCAGGTTGATTACAGGACATGATTGTCTGGCAAAACATTTAAACAGAATTGGGATATATTCTTCACCACTCTGTTCTCTATGTGATCTGCAAGAGGAAATGGACCGAGACCACCTTCAAATATGCCCGGCCACTTCTGGCACCCCATCCATCAATGAAAAATATTGGAGAGTAAGAGGATTAATGAGTGCATTGTCAGAAATCCAGCATTAGCTAACAACAGAAATTTAATCATAGTGAAAAAGAAAAAAACAAAACAAAACAAAACAACAAAACAAAAAGAAATCAAAGATTTATATACAAAAATAAGTATAGGACAATGCCACCAAGATCCTACTTTAAATCATGTTTATAACAAACAAGAAAGTGAAGTTTCTAAAACAATCAAAGCAAGAACTGTCCACATGGGAACAAATCTTTATTTTAAAAAATAGAAACAGAGTATTTAATTTCGACATTCCTAAGAGAGACATTTTCAGTAAGTTCATTGAACTGCCACCAGAAGAAACACCAGAAGAAGCATCACCATCTGCACCATGAAACACCATGGAAACCCAGTTATTGTCCGGTTGATAATGGAGGAAAGTTAACCTTCGAAACGCGTCCCGGATAAATATGTTGTAAGTGTTGTTCAGTGTTATTAATTAACTCACCTTTTAAATTAAATCAAAGCTTTACTTATATGCTGATCCTAAAATGGGCCAACTTAAGTAATTATTTTTCATAAATGATTCATGATCAATCAGCAAAATGTTTTACGTTGCAGGTTATGGCTGGTTCACAATAACCCAAGGCGGAAAGGAAGCAAAAATGGGAAAAAAAACAACATGCAACAGTTTGGTTCACAACAGACTGGAAAAGGAGAATCCATATCAATGACAATATCAATAGAAAATAAGAAGTTGACATTGTACATCAAAATGTCATTTGTTTGTAATTGACCAATGATATTTTATTACTCACTTCCAATTCAGCCAACATAATGAAGGTTAGCCAATGCCAATATTCAACAAAGTAAACATTTTCTACAGTTCGCGCGTTACTTCTTGATGAATGAAAATTTTATATGAAAGGTTGGATGCAAGTCACTGCTCAGCTTTTGCAGGAACGTTAGCATCGAAAGAGAGCGGAGGTACAGTGTGCAGTGAGATGACGTACATGCTTCTGAGCTGAAGTAGTACAGCACTACAAATCAATTTATCGCACTTCCAATAATATCAGCCACACGTATTATACACTATACCTCTATAACTGTTTCCACTTAACTTTATTGCATTTCTTCTATTCCCGACATTTCTCCCTCGTGTTCTTCCTCATCTGAATTGCTGTTATTTTCGTTGCATGCACACATCCGTACCACACAAAACTTTTGCGGTTGACTGTAAACACAAACGCGACAGAGGAAAACAGAGGTGTCTGTTATCGTAGCATTAAGGGTAGGTCTACTCACTGGATTTCTGTTCAAGGTCATTTGTCAAGAACAAACGCGCAACCTATACATGTAGATTCATTATCTTCCATTCCTTTAGCAAAAATCTGATGTGTTGCACTCACATGACTTTCTCTACTCTTGTAGTAACCTTCTTTCCTTGGTTACCCTCCCTTTATGTAGGACTTACTCCCCCTAGCACTTACTAATGGAGCAGTTGGTGGAATGAATAGTGGGGGAAACTGGAGAACCCAGAGAAAACCCACCCATACACCACGAATACTACATGCAGGCCCCACCTAGGTAGTAGGCAAGTGGTCTAATCACTCAGCCATGGTGCCGCCATTATACTTCCAGACTCAAGAAAGGATGAGGAATAATCTTTGCTGGAGAAAAATTCCTACTCCCCTGCCAGGAATCAAACCTGGGACCCTTTGCACAGCAGGAAAAAGCTCTACCATTCAACTGACCATTCTTTAAAACTCTTATCCTTATATCTTCCTCGTGTTAGTTGAGATAAACATTTGTACAAATTATCTTATTGCTTATTTCCTTGTAAGTGCAAGGGGAATATCAGAATACAGTAGACTTTGAGAGAATAGTCAAATCTTTTAAAGCTTTGAGATCCCGTTCTCTTTGCACACTGAACATATAAATAAGTGAACAACGATGTTCCATTTCAAGAAAGTTTCAAGTTTTCCAAAATTGACACAAATAACGAGGAATGTCTCCAAAATGGTTCACTCTACAAAATAAATTATTCAGACTTAAATTGTGTTTTAGCAAGGTCTACATTTTTTGTGTGCCAAAATTTTGTCTATCTCTTATAGTTTACGAGTTATTAAAAAATCATCCAGATTAAACAGGACTACACAGGCTAAAGTCAGAAAATTCAAAATATACATCTCATACAATTATCTTACACATATGGCATTTTATTCAAAATTGTTAGAACCATTTTCAAGAAAATTAAAATTTTTGAAAAATATTCTATGTCAAGGGTAGTTTAGGGTGGAGCTATTTTCATCCAAATTTTCATGACGCATCCTTGAAAGACAGTCAACTTAAATACTAACTTTAGTTTTTAATTGACTTTTCATTTATGAGTTATGCTGTCCACAGACTGACAGAGAGACACACAGACCTTTTTCTAAAAATACTTTTTTTGGATTCAGGGAGTCTCAAAACATATGTTTTCATTAAATCTCAACATCAAAGTTTAGGGTGGAATACAATATTTCCTCTACTTATAGTAGAGAAAGTGAAAAAGTAGTACCAAGTATCATTCCTTTATTGACAGAATAATAAAAATTATTATTTATTTATGCCAACAAGCTTATTGCTGGTGTTTTTAAACACACATGCCATATGTGGGCAATGTGTGGACAATGTGTGGGCAGAATAATTAAAGTTATTTGTTGTTCTTTATTGTTCTCGGTTAATTTCTGCCAGCTTTTGCTACTTTTAAGTTGCATAGAAACAAACTGCAAGTGTATTTAATTAAACTACAAGTGCCTTTCCCTGCAAGAACTAATGCTCAATGAATCCAAGGGAGTCATGGCATACATTTGCCAGAACAACTTCTGGTTTCATTTTACTAGTTTGTGACTACAGAGCTCTAGCCATTGTTTCATGTCATGACTGCATTGAATAATTTCCATACTTATTAAAAAGTCTAATATGCAAAATATAGATCTAGTACACTACTACCAAGTTTTGTTTCCCATTCCCCATACCCAGAAAAGCTTCCCATTTGCTGTGAATGCTCACACTGTAATACACACATTTAAGTGCCGTTATTGTTGTTCTGGTTTCCATTTCTAGTTATTGTGATTCAGTCTTTATAGTCATGGCTCGAAATATTTCTAATTGTTCCATTACAGTGCTGCTTAAATATGACCAAATTATATTTCAAGTTACTGCAGTCTAGCACTTTAAATAATGAATAATTATTCCCATTGATTGAAATATTAGTCCCCTTACCTCTCTGGCAGCTTGTGTGTCCTGAAAGTTTCTCGACAACTTACCTTGTCCTTAATTTTTGCAAAATGTATTGTGGCACTGCAGTTCTGAATATTTTGGTGACTTTCTGTAACATGTAGTAAATCAGAAGTCTTCTTTGTTCTGAATTTGTTGGCACTGTAGCCAAATACAAACAAGATGGAATCAAGTATATTTCTTTTTCCAGTGGCAGTTGGTCCTACTATAGCTGTCATTGCCTGCAAACCACAACACCAACTTTCATGTTCTTTAAATAATAGGATTACTATAAGCAAAAAGAGAAATTAAGTAGAAGAAACATAATAGTCCTGAGATTAGGTTGTGCTGTGAACCTGTGGGTTAAGTTTTTCAATCAATTACATATGGATAAAGAGAAAACAATGGCTGTCAACTGCTTTTGTATTTATATACTTACTGCATTTACTTTACACTGCTTATGTTGTCCCAGCTATAGGCAGTTTCATTTACTTGCATTTGGTTTCTCAATGATCTGCCTATAGCAGGTAGAGAAAGTAATGTATTTCAACCTAAAATCTGACAGAGATTTCACCACAAATATATCTCTTGAGTTCTCTTAATGTGAATAAAAAGCATTTATGGGGAAAAGATAGTACATATATGCCAATATGTATGAACAGCATAACTAAAAGGCAATGTACTCAATTAGTACCAAACTTGATATTTAAATTCAGTATCTTCCAAAGAAGTGACACAAAGATTTTAAGAAAATCTCAACACCCAAACTATCTTTTACATGCATAATTTTTCTTTATTTTCTGTCTCCTCAAAAATTATCTTACTAGCTTTGTATAAAAATGTTTAAGATATATGCATGATGAAGAAGATGCATACACTAAATTTCTGTGACATCCCCTTCACTTTGAATGAACTGGGCATAACTGGTAAGCTATGAAAAACTATGGATTCATTTTTGTTAAGCATCTATACAGAGTTATCTGAAGTTGGTGAAGAAACTACATGCAAAGAAGAGAGAGACCTATGGAACAAATTCCATTCCACGGATGCCATGATCTAGGATAGCTGGACAGAAGGGGGCTACAAGATGAGATATCTGGTTACATGTCATACATGGCTTTCATTATAAGCTGTGCAAAATTTAAGAAGTTCCATCATCAGACTGACTGTCTGGAACAGTGTGGTAAGTGCTGTGAACAATACCATGTCAAGAGCTGTATACTCAGGTATGAGACACCAAAGCTTTTTGTAGTAAGGATTAACAACATTTATGTTTAATGTGCATATTTCACTGACTGGTAAACTATAGCAGATAAGACATAAAACTTATAACATAAAAATTTAGATCTCCTTAAAACACATAATTTGTGTTAAAACTTTGTGGCATTACCACATACAAGCTATTCATTTCTACTGCTTCCGAATCTTCCAATTAGTTTTACCACAGACATTTTTGAGCACCAAAGTCACTATTCTTTTATTTCTTTGATGCCATGCACAGAGAGAAATCTTAAGGCCAGCATAATTGCTGTTTGAAACTTTGACCATAGCTTCAGCCTCCTGTATGTATTCCCTTGTATCTATAAAGAACTGTGTAATGATTCAAATAAACTGCAAACATGTATCTGAAATTCATATATATAGACCTCTAAAGGAATAGTTTATACAAGCAATACAAAAATAAACAATAGTGTGTAGAGTAGTAGTAGCACTTGAGTGGCGCAAAACTGCTGAGGTCATCAGCCCATGCTCTAGCTAAATATTTTTTTTTTTTTCAATTCAATTTTATTGCAATTCAATATGGTGTAATACACGATTGAATCCAGTCAATAGTAAGCAAGTACATATGAGTAGCAAAGACGTTAATAATAAACAATAACCGTCACCATTAATAATTAAT
The DNA here is from genome assembly GCA_030765045.1 of Tenodera sinensis. Classification (NCBI taxonomy): domain Eukaryota; kingdom Metazoa; phylum Arthropoda; class Insecta; order Mantodea; family Mantidae; genus Tenodera; species Tenodera sinensis. Next base: position 284,188,862 of record CM060964.1, on the reverse strand, counting down.
AATTAATAACAATAATAATGATAATAATAGTAATATACAAAGAACTGATTAACCAAGTAGTAGAGACTATGCACAATGAACTATTTACAGTATGTACAATTTATAATTAAATTTATACAACTTATAGAATATAAATACAAAACTAGTGCTGTCAATGCAATATTACAAGCTAGTTATTATTTACTATTACAGAATTTATTTACACAGATATTCATCAGTACTGTAAAACGATTTACTAATCAGGAACTGTTTTAACAGTTGTTTAAATTTATTTAAATTATTATTGTGCCATTTCTTTATTTCTTCTGGTAGTCCATTATAAAATTTTATTCCAGTAAAACTAGGCATCTTTTCATACAAATGTAATCTGTGACTAGGAATAGCATAGTCATTTTTATGTCTGGTATTGTATCTATGAACATCAGAGTTGGTTAGTGACAAAGAGTTGTACTTTATAAAATGTAGAATGGTTTTGTAAATATATAAGCTTGGTAGGGTTAAAATATTTAATTGCTTAAAGGTATTTCTGCATGGCTCATTGAAATTTAGTTTGCCTAAGTATCGAACTGCCCTTTTTTGTAAAATAAATATTTTACCAAAATTTGCTTTAGATGTGGTGCCCCATAGTTCAATTGCATAAATTGCATTTATTCATGATTTATGCTGATACAAAAAATAGCGTGCAAAGCAAATACAAGAATAAACAACTGAGATCACAATATGAAAATATTAAACAAAACAAAAAATACAAATAGTAAACAACAGTAAACAACAGAAATCTGACAATTTGTGATAAAACAATTAACAAAATCTCAGTAAACTTAGCAGTTTATGCACTTCTGGCACAGTTTGAAAGTCAATATCTCATGAGAAACTGCACAAGTTAAATTGTTGTAAGGAAACTGCTTAATGTAACATCAGAGAAGCCGTGCCATAGCCGAGTGGTTAGACTATTTGGTTCTCATCAAAGTGACCCGGTTCAATCCCAGGCAACCGCATCTGGGATTTGTGATGGACGAAGCAGCACTGGAGCGGGTTTCCTCCAGGTTCTCTGGTTTCCCCCGCCATCTCATTCCACCAGTGCTCCATCTTCATTTCATGTATCATCAGTGTCACCGCCATGGTAGTAAAAGCAACTGTTAAACACTACAAAAATAAAAATAATAATTAAATTGTTAGAGAAACTAAGCTGATTTTGAAGTACAGAATAATGATGACACAGGCTGAGGAAATGCTTGACAGTTAAGGGCACATTGCAGTGGATACAGTGTGATGGTGGTTCACCCTTGAAAAGGTAGCCATGACTGAAATAATAGAGACAAACAAGTACAACCTTATTATTTATTTAAGCCAACAAACTTAATGCTAGTGTTTTTAAACACACAAGCTGGGAAAGTACGAATCAGCTGGGAAATTTAATGTCATAGTGGCAAGTTGGCCATGGTAGCTTAGTGAATAGAGCAGCCGCTTTATAAGTGGAAGACCCATGGTACAAATCCTGGCTATGACATTGAATTTTTCAGTCCTGATTCCACCTCTTAAAGTTCAATCTTCTCATAACACGATGGACATGAAGAACAATGCCAAGGAAGCATTGTAGCCTTGACTTATTAGAGTTTGGCAGTGGACTAAGCCACTTCTCTTGTCATTGGGAGAGTATCTTTTTGCACAAAAACTCTTCAAATCCATAAATGAGCAGTGGACAGCCTTATTTTTCCTAGCTTTTTAGGTGTAGGCCAAGTCATATAGGTGTTGGCTGCTGACGTTTTGCAGATCATGTGGCCTACTTCTTCTTGGGCTATGTGTGAAGAAAAACAGCTGCAAAATATTGGGAGCCAACACCCTCATGACATAACCCACACTGGAAGAGCTAAGAAAAAAGTGGACACCGGCCATGTTGTTGTTGTTGTGTTTAACACCCGCTTTTACTACGGCATGGCAGGCGACACCGGCCATGTAAGACTTCATAAACATTTAACAGTGGAGGCCCTGTTCATCGAGGTGTAGAGTCATATCCTTCATTGCTGGATCCATTTGTTTCCTACAATACCACAATGTCCAGGAATGCAGATGAAGACCACTCAAAAGTCATCAACATCTAAAGAAACCAACTGATCATGGATTTTCTGAACAAGTTGTTGAAGAGATTCCCTAAACTAAATAAAGCACTAAGAGAATCCAAAGAAATGACACTGGATTGCAGGGAAAAGGGGCATATTAAATTGTGGCCTTAAATATAGCATACAGCTCAGCAGTATAAAAGAAAGTGCTATGGGAGAAGCAAGTCTTGTAAGGGACATAAGAATTAATAATCATAAGCCTCTCCTTGACCCATTCAGGAACCATTAGAATATAAAAAGTGGTACCCAGGAAACCAGTTTTTTAGAAGCTGTGAAATGTGAATATGTATTAGGTGTGGCAGTAACCTCCTTTAGCAACCAAGCCAAATCAAGATGACACCTGGTTGTTGGTTATATCTATGGAGAAAAACAATGAAATCCACTAGGATGTGGGAAGTTTCAGAATCTACACCCTGCTGGAAGTATTCCTGCTGGACCATTACAATATCAGTAATTGAAATCAGTGCCAAAGAACGTAGCGTTGATGAGGTGATAAGGCATGGCATGTAAGGTGTAGGCGTGATTACAAAGAAGAATATCTCAGTGTATCCAGAGGGATGGCTCACTAGATTTTGCATATGAACTGCAGCTGAGGTTAGTACGTAAGAAAACTTCCCAAAACTAATCTAAGGCCCTCATTATGGACAGGGTCCAATCTATGCAGAATTGATGGCCAAGCAGAAGAATGCACAATGGGATCATAGTCTACTTTTGACCATATTAATGTCCGAGAAACTGTAGTATCAATACGCGATTGGCACCCCAGGAAGTACCACTAAGGACACAAAGCAAATGCAGTGGGTGAGCACTGCGGTCTCAAAGGTATAGAATATGAGGACCCCAACAGAGTTTATATTAAAAAATGAGGTTGCCCCCACCCCCCTCCTGGAAGTTAATGAAGTTAATTGCAATCAATTTCTATTAGACTATTATTTTAATTTTAATATAAAGAAAAAGTTTTATTTGGCATAGATTAATATGGTTATGTGCAACAAATGGTATAACTTTTGACAACAAAATAATGAATTAATATGTTTGTTGCAAACTTCAAATATGCACCCCCCACCCCCGAGGAAAAGGTCTGCTGATGCCCATGTTGCAATGTGTGGACAGTGCAGAGAGGGGAAGGGGAGACACAGCTAACCTGAAACTATAAACATCAAAGTCAGAGGTGTAACCATAAATATAATTTAAAAAATCTGATGTGTTGCACTCACATGGCTTTCTCTACTCTTGTGCTAACCATTCTTACAAACTCTTACTCCTGTATCTTCCTCATGTTAAGATAAACATATGTACAAATTATCTTATTGCTTATTTCCTTGTAGGTGCAAGGGGAATACCAGAATACAGTAGGCTTTGAGAGAATAGTCAAATCTTTTAAAGCTTTGAGATCCCATTCTCTTTGCACACTGAACATATAAAAAAATGAACAACGATGTTCCATTTCATGAAAATTTTAACTTTTCCAAAATTGACACAAATAACAAGGAATATCTCTGAAATGGTTCACTCTACAAAAAAAATTATTCCGACATAAATTGTGTGTTTTAGCAAGATCTACATTTTTTGCACAGCAAAATTTTGTTTATCTCTTATGGTTGACGAGTTATTAAAAAGACATCCAGAGTAAACAGAACTACACAGGCTACAGCCAGAAAATTCAAAATATACATTTCATGCAAATATCTTAAACATATGGCATTTTAATCAAAATCAATAGAGCCATTTTCAAGAAAATCAATATTTTTGAAAAATTTTCCATATAAAGGGTAGTTTAGGGTGGAGCTATTTTCTTCAAAACCTTCATGTCACATCCTTGAAAGACATTAAACTTAAATACCAACTTTGGTTTTTAACCTACTTTTCGTTTTTGAGTTACGCTGTCCACAGACACACAGCCTGACACACAGACCAACATACACACACACAGACCTTTTTCTAAAAATACATTTTTTGGATTCAGGGAGTTTCCAAACATATATTTCCGGTGAAATCTCAACATGAAATTTTTGAGTGGAATACAATACTTCCCCTACTTACCAGCAGAGAAAGTAAAAATATCATTACGGATACATGTGTATTGCCAAACATGTAAATACTTAGATGTTGTATATCTTCTCATTGGTCTGTGTGTTTGTTAAATGGTTTAGTATATTTGCTAATGAAGTTTTTAAACACAGGATAGTATAATTTATAAATTAGTATGTGTATCTGTATGTATCATTATTTTACACAGAACTTCAAAGAACTCTGTAATTGTAATCTTTCTTGTTCTTCTGCCTTCTAACTGCCTGACAAGGCAACAAATGATTTATAGTTTTTTTTTTTTTTTTGTATCACAGTGTTTTTTTAACAGCCTTCTTACTGCCTGACGAGGCAACAAATGATTTATAGTTGTTTTTTTTTTGGGTTTTTTTTTGTGTCACAGTGTTTTTTTAACAATTTTCTTTGCAATTTGATACTTATGAATGACACAATCTACATTGTATGTTTTCCCCATTTGCAGCAAAATTGTTTGAACCAAATTCTTCCACTAATATTTTTAATGAGTCAGCAAGTGATGATTCCAGCGTACTGAACTTGTATAGCGCGGAACATAATATAAGCACAGAGAGGAACTCTTCACTACCTGTACTACAATTGAATTACCAACTCATCTGTACAACCTTGGGTGCATGTGTTAAGTACGATGTCACAACTATCACATAGAGTGATACGAGTAGTTATGTTGATTCCTTGTTCTGTGGATATTTGTCCTACCTCTGGTTATTTGGGCTGGAGTTTGATGACCTAAAGAACATTTTTAAAATTACCTTAAATGGCTTTATGACCTAAAAATGCACTAAAACAACCTAAATGAGCAACAAATGACTAAAACTTTATCATTTGTTGATCCCCTTGCACATTTCACTTAAACTTCATCACAGAATACACAAAATTCATTACAAACAGCCTTTATAAGTTCTGAGAATTGAGGCACTGTCAACCATTACGATTTTACATTGAAAAGTTTCCTTCAACTTCAAAAGAAGATACTGGGAATGCTTCAAACAAAAAAGAAATATCGCTGGTTTCCTGCTCTTCTTCATCAAGGGAATACGTACTTCTCATCTGATGGTACATTGGCAATCTTGCAATTGTATAATATTCACTGTTCTTGTTCAACACATATTCCACTTTAATCTTTAATAAAGACAAGTTTGCCCACTTTACCTTGCGCGCAACTTAGATTACTTGCAACTGACTTCACCAATTCTATTTAATTTTTAATTTCGTGGAAACAATTACCATAGTGTGAAAATTGACACAGTTATCTCTTGTTGATTTAATAGCAGCCATTTTAATTTGACTAAACATGCTTTTTGTTACTGAAATAATGTCAATACTAAATCTCTGTGATCCTCACTGGATAGTATGTATAATTGCAGAATATGTGACTCATGTTAATAAATTCAACGATATCAGATTTATTGCAGAATACACTCCAAACGGATCTAACACCATTTTTGTTTTGACCATGTTGCATTTGCTCTCAGAATATCAACTATGGCCCAGATTACTCAGAAGACCACCATATATCATGTTGTTAATCCTAGAGGGCGTAATCTGAATATTTTTGACAGATATACTCAGAAGTTTGGTGTGGATAACATCTTCTATTACTCTAAAAGATAATGTCATTGTAGCTAGTAAAAAGATTTTGCAGCTAAACTTGCTAATGGCCATAGGTGTTTTTATCTGGGTTCTGCATGCTACCAATGATTTGGAACACATTAAGCAGATGGTGTGGTGTCATGTGCCAATTTGTAGATGGCTAACAACATGCATATACCACGCAACACCAACCAGCACAAATGCAGATCATGTACTACATTATCAAGAAAATGTCTTCTCAGCACAGAAGATTTAGCTACTACTCAAGTTGGTGAATATATATCAGGGTTACCAATATTTGAAAGTAAAATTATTGTACCAGCCACTCAAAACTATAGATTTGGATTTAAAATTATCATGCATCATAAACCAAATACTACAACAACAAAAATATCAGCATAACACTTATGAAAATGTAATAGTACTGATGTTTATGATATCCACTTACAAGATTGATGACCTCAACGAGTATTTTATGTTTCTCGCACTATGCATCTGAAAGTTCATCTTCCTCAACTGTTGCAGCATTATACAAACTTGTTGAAATAAACTTTAACATCTTCTCAGTGACTTGCAGGTTTTCGGACCCACAATATTCTTTCATAAGCTGAGACAACAGAATAAGTCCATTTACTGCATCTAGTGCCAATATGTTTCTAAGTTTGATTTTTATTAAACCCAGTTTGGAAAAAACTCTTTCACATGAAGCATTTCTCTGGGGTAATGAAATCACTGATAATGCAATTCCCATGGGTGTCGGGAAGGTGGGGGGCAAGGGGGGATCAGGATCCTCCTTGGAAATTAAATAAATTAATGTGCAGTCAACTACTTTTAGACTTTTTTAATTTTAATATAATTAATATACTTACCTGCAATTAATACATTATTCATACCCTTTATAGTTTTTGACAACAGAATAAGAATTATTATTGTTTGATTGCAAACTTCCAACATGTGACCCCTCCCAGAAAAATAGTCTGCCGACGCCCATGCTGCAGTGTATAATCTGCACAGAAAGAAATCACAGATGTGAGTCGCCAATGAAACCAAGTGGTCAACAGTAGACCTCTGGTGTCGAAAACTACATTATACAAGAATGAGAAGGGCATAAGTCTCAAGGCATCACATTAAAAAAAAATTAAAATTATTTTGTTGTTTAACGACGCTGTCAATTGCCAGGATCACATCAGCGTCGCCGGTGTGCCGGAATTTTGTCCCGCAGGAGTTCTTTTACATGCCAGTAAATCTACTGACATGGAGCTGTCGTTTTTAAGCACACTTAAAAACCATCGGCCTGGGCGGGTTTGAACCCGCGACCTTGGTATCAGTAAGCCAGCGTCTAACCAACTGAGCCACCCAGACCGCAGCATCATATTAATCTTAGCGATCATGGTGTCCATTATTTTACAAACACAGCTGGTTAGAGGAATGGCTCAGTAACTTGTGGGTACCTATGGGTCTTTTTCAGATAAGAATAGGAAGTGCCATGCAGCCCATTTATGGTTAAAGGTATTTAAAAATAGTTGACTAGTAGGAGATAAGCATTTAAGCGTTTGTGCATGTATACGATCCGGGCCAGGGGCATTATCAGGAGTTACCGACAATTAACAAGGTTAATTCCAATTTGTGTAATGAGAAGAGCAGATTGTAGCCTTCAATATTCAGAGAGGTGAAATATAAACCAGAGGACTCTACTCAATCCTTGCTAACCAAGAATTGGGGATCATAGAAGGCAGAACTAGAGGCAGAAGCAAAGACTCCACCCAGGGAACGGCTGTAAGAAGGGTATCGTTAACAATATTTCCAGCTACAGAAAGCCTAGGGATAGTAGCAGTAGAAGGTTTAGCACAAACAGCCTGCCTCTGTAGCATGGTGGTAGTGTGTCTGCCTCACATTCAAGAGGTCATGAGTTTGAATCTCGCTTAGGGTGAGTTATCCGAATAAGGTTTTTTCCGAGGTCTTCCCTTATCCTGAGAAGACGAATGTAAGGTAACTTAAAGCTCTATGGACCTCAGGCTCATTTGAGCATAATTTCATTCATTCACTGTCCAATATGACACTGTGTTGGAGGATGTTAACAAAAAACAAAAACAAAATTACCACAAATGTGTCGGATTTTATTCCATACCCAGGGGGAGGAAGTGCTTTGCGACAAAGTTTAGACAAAATCTTCCCAAGAATATTTCTTACACTGTCTAATTATTTTTGAGCCCAAGTGCACAATTTTTTAAAGATGATCATATTCTCTAGTGCCAGATGATGCTTGACACTTTCAAGGCCTTTTGGCGAGCTCATAGAGTTGCACTACATTCCTCTGACCACCGAGGAACCAGAGAATATCAGCCAGTAAACAACATTTGAGGAATGGAAAGTTCAGCACTGTTTAATATACCAAGCAAAATGGCTTGCATTTGGGAGGTCATGGGTTCGATTCAGCTGACTTTCCTGACCCATGAGCTTTTCCAGGGATTTTGTCAGGTCACCAGTGAATCCCTTTCATTTCACCTTCCTTTCAATTCAGTCTATCTGGGTCGGAAATGTTGGTGATGTCGAGTTAGCACTGTCATGTGGGGGATATGTGCACTGTAACTGCTGTTCTCGACAGGTGGACTTGTGGTTGCCAGGCTTGCTGAGGGAACTGCTGTCAAAATACATGCAGCTGGTGACTACTTGGGCAACCCTGGTGTTGAGATGAAGACTTTCCAGCACACTTTAGGGACCCTTACATTAGTATGCTGCTCACCCGGGTCTCCTTATCTCCTTTACTCACTCCCATTCCATTTCTTCCTCCCAGATGTCTAACATACAATAGCCCACTTGGTGCTCAGTGTGTAATCCCCTCCCTACTAACTCAACCATTTAGTATACTGTCCTATAGATATAGAATCCATGAATCAAATGAGGAGAAAAGGCATTGGTATCAAGTGTAACAAATTCAATAAAGATGTCAATCTGCTTTACTGCACAACCATTTTGATGGACAAGTAGGGTTGACTCTGTGAACAATCATATGAAACAAAATGAGGTAGTGGTCATTATATAAGTATTGGAAACTACAGACCATCGTAAAAAGGCAGCAAGCTGTGGTTTACAGAAGGAAAGATCAATACAGGAAAAATAACCAGTAGAATAACAAAGAAAACTGGGATGTCTAGAATTTAGTGCAACTAAATTATGAACGTCTGTAATTGCTACCTATTTATCTCTAGGACACTCATGGAGTGAGCCCCATAAAGGATGGTGCCATTGAAATCACCAAGTAGAGAAATGGATGGAGGAGCTGCGTAAGCAAATGTAGAAAGTTTGCCACAGCCCCAAAAGAATTCGGTGGATGGCATAAGGAGTAAAGCATAAGTGAGAGATTGGAAAGATAATGCAGAAAGCCACCACTTGTAAATCTGTATTTAGCTGGATGGGAGTGCAATAAATGTTCTTAAACACCAAGATACAAGTCCCTCCATGGGTATGACTGCCATCAGAAGCAGTGGGGTCATTATCAAAAATCATATAGCAATGAAAGGCATATGGTCTTGGGTGGAGTTTAGTCTCCTGAAGACAAAACAGCAAAGGTTGACGTATAGTAAGCAGAAGTTTCAGCTGTTTCTTATAGAAATGGTAATCATTGCAAAAAGGGCATAAGAAGTAAATTAGAAAATAAGAAACTGAAAACAAAATAAGAAAAAAAGGTTAAAGAGTCTGCCTTTATGTGTACAAATTGCTTTGAAGCATGTCAGTTTTTCCACTCTGCAACCTTAGATACCAAGTTCATCTTCCTGAGGTTTGGTGACAAAGGTGATCTAGGATGCTTCTTCTTAAAAGATTTATCTGCAGCATTGGTCTACTTCGTAGCAGCCTTTGGCATCTTCTGAGACTGCAAACTAAAAACTGATCACTGCAGGTGAAACGTCTCCTGCTAAGATGTGGGTAGTGGCCAGAGACAAACCCATAGGAGCAGGTCTGGACAACTCCTCAGAACAGTACACCTGGAGAAGGTGTCAGAGAGACATCCCTATACACAACACTGGTAGATCCAGATTTTATTTCCTTAGTGCTATCAGAGATAGCAAAAGGGGAAGTTGTAGCATCAACCACCATGGTTGAGGAATATCCAGTTTGTCCAATTTCTCAAGATTTCTGGAGGCGGTAGCAGGGTACCAGATTTGAAACATGGTAAGTCTGTGAGAGATGAAACACTCGTGACATACTCAGTAGGTTTTTGCCTTACTGAATGGATTATACAGGTCCCTTTGAAGGTGTCAGGTGCACTAACCACCTGGTTGGTATCCATAGATCCTATATTTACCAAAGCAAGCCTCTGGAGGTAGAGTGCAGAGAAAGGTATGTGAATGTAACACATTTTTTAAAAATCTTGCTTACAAAGATTCCAAAGCCATAAAGACACTGAAGAGAACAAAGTGCAAGTCAGGTAAGTGGAAGTAACAAACTTAGTAATATTATACTGAGAAATGATAAAGTACAAATATGCAAAGAATATAAATTATGCCTGCCCTGAAATGCCCATTGCTGATGGTTTGATAATCTATCCCTGTAACTTTTAAATGTACATTGCCTTGCCTAATAGCTTTATGTTTCTTGGAGGATTTAAAAATTATTACTTAATACACTTGTGGCAACTCATGATACATGGACTGTGAAAAGGAGTTGCTCTTCTGTAATAATCTCTTTGGCATGACTCACTTTGTTTTCTCATGTAATGTTATTAGTAACTTCTTCAACAAAAGAGTTTTGTTTTTACATGTCTAGTTACATTGTTTTATGTTGTTATGCAGTGCAATAATGTAGTTTCATTAATTAATAAACGTGTTATTTTAACCAAAAAGCTACATCTCGTGAATCCTGACATGATCAAACAATGATTCTGTGATTACATGCATTGAATCAATCAATTGTAATTATCATCATTGCATATGTACGCCATGTCCAACCCAAATGAAACCAATCAATCAAAAACCGGCATGGAAGTTTCACAATACCACTGTTCTGGTGCAAAAATGTCAAAATATGGTTCATACACGTTGAATCTCAATTGATTACTGCCAATATCACTAACAAGAGGACCAAATACCATTATATGTTAGGATCTCTAGATGTTTAAGTTGCTGAATTGATATCGGATTTCATAATAAAAACCTATGTCAGCTGCTCTATATACAGACTTAAAGGCAAGTATTATCACCGAATTCGAAGAATCCGAGACACAGAAGGCAAAAAGGTTAATCACGGAACTTGAATTAGGAGATACCATCCTCTCTACTCAAGGAGATGCGTGCTCTGGCGGGATCACAAGTAACTGATGACTTTTTAAAAACTATATTTTTGCAACGACTGCCTACCAATGCATGGTCAATCTTAGCAGCCAGCCAAGATGTAAGTTTAGATGCAATGGTCTCTATGGCTGATAAAATTGTAGAGATCTCAGCACCTAGTCAGTTCGTAAGGAAGTAGTTGCTCAATCAACTCAAGATGACAGATTTTCATGCCTAGAAAAGCAACTTTCTGAGGTAACAAATTACATCCAGGAACTCCGAATCTGATTGCCATCACGTTCTAGATCCAAGTCACTCCGGCGTGTATCCAAGCACCCCACCTGCTGGTATCACTACAAGTTCAAGCAAAATGCTAGAAAATGCTCGCCACCATGTTCATTTGTTACACTCATCTAGTAACACGTTACCGGAAAACTTTTAGGACCTTCACTTGGCACGGCACAAAGTGAGGGGGCTGAATCATCTCGCTGTCTGTTCATAACAGATCGAAATACAAGTCTCAGATTTTTAATGGATTCTGGGGCAGTGTATCAGTTCTGCCTGTAACTGCACTAGAACGAAAAATATTCAGAAACGACAACTCTACACAGCAAATGGTTGAATAATACACACTTATGGAGAACACTTTCTTAACCTTGAATTAGGCCTTCGGAGAAGATTTCCATGGCCATTTCTCCCAGCTGATGTTTGCCAACCTATTATTGGAGCTGACTTTTTGAGTTACTTTGTCCTCTTGTTCAGGGTGTTTAATGTCCACTTTACAGTGGACATTAAATCAAAGCAGTTGCTCAACAGGCAAACTCTGGTCTCAAGCACAGGTTTCATAAGCACAACAAACCACAATTCAGTGTTTCTGATTGATCCACAGCACAAATATCATGATTTATTGAAGAGATTCCCTATCCTCTTTGCTGAAAAGCACAGTTCTCCTGAAGTTACTGTTCACTACACAATCACCATTACAGGACACCCACTCCATGCACAAGCAAGACGGCTACCACCATATAAACTGGCTGAGGCCAAACTTGAACTCCAAGAGATGATCAACCTTGGTATCTGCCGACTTTCAAAAAGCTGCTGGTCAAGCCCTCTCCCTCTAGTCCCAAAGAAAGATGGAATCTGGCGCCCCTGTGGTGATCGAGCACTAAATGCCATAATAGTACCAGATCGCTACCCCGTTCCTCACCTCTAGGATTTTAACTGCCAACTTTCTGACAAAACCATTTTTTCCAAGGTTGACCTCATTAGAGCTTATCATCACATTCCTGTTGCTCCAGAAGACATTCTGAAGACAGCTGTTATTACTCCATTTGGTCTCTTTGAATTTGTGAAGATGCCTTTGGACTGCACAATGCCGCACAGACATTTCAACATTACATTCATGTTGTTTTATAGGATTTGCCTTTTGTCTATTCATACTTAGACGACATACTGGTAGCATCATCATGAGAAGAAGAACACATGATTCATCTACAGCAGTGCAAGTCATCAAAGGCTTTCCACAACATACAACAGTGACAGAACTTCAAAGATTTTTGGGACTTGTGAATTTCTACCAATGCTCTTCACCACACACAGCTGAAACTCAACAACCCCTGTTTGACTTATGTATGAACACGAAGAAAAAGGATAACTGTCCAATTGTTTGGAATCAAATGGCTGATCAATCATTCAGCAAGTTTAAAGAAGATCTAGCTAATGCAGCACTACTCACTCATTCTTCACTGATTTTCCCTTAATTTTAATGGTTGACGCTTCCGATTATGCTATAGGAGCCTCACTTCAGCAAATGAGAGGCGAAACACCAGAGCCACCTGCATTCTTCTCCAAATCCCTCACTGAAACGCAATGCAACTACAGCACCTTTGATCGTTAACTATAAGCAGCCTATTCAGCAGTGAAGCACTTCAGATACTTGCTAGAGGGCAGGCAGTTCACGTTATTCACAGACCACAGACCATTAACTTTTGCCTTCAAGCAACGCTTGGACAAACCTACTCCCAGGCAACTTCAGCACCTTGACTACCTTGCTCAGTTCACTACTGATATCCAGTATCTTCCAGGGGGATGTAACATGCCGGCCGACACATGTTCCAGGATTGCAGACATTGTATTGCCAGCAAGCATTTCATACGAAGACATTGCAAGGTTACAAGAGAATGATCCAGAACTGGAAAGTCTCAAGATTTCAGAATCCTGTTCTTTGAAATTCACCACAATGATGTTACCTGATGGATCTGAGTTGGTGTGTGACAATTCTGCAAATAAACTCAGACCTTACATTCCACTTACCTAGAGAAAACAAGTCTTCCACGATTACATGACTTAGCTCACCCACGTATAAAAGGTACAGTGGACCAAATTCGGCGGCATTTTGTTTGGCCTTCATTCAAACAATATATAAAACGGTGGGCCAAAACCTGTATCCCTTGTAAACGAGCAAAAGTTTACAGACAAGTAGTCCTACTGGAACATTTAGTCAAGCCAGTGAATGATTTCTTATATCCATGTGGATATAGTGGGACCATTACCTTGTTCTCAAGGCTTTACATACCTACTTAGGATAATAGATTCACATGCTGACCACAAGCAGTACCACTAAAGGACATCACTGCAGAGTCTGTGGCAAGTTCTCTCTTGTTATCATGGATTGCACGTTTTGGGGTACCTAAAATTATCACCACCGACAGAGGAAGACAGTTCGACTGCCAGCTGTTTGCCAATCTCACAAAAGCCTTGGGTATACAGCACATTAAAACTACCACTTACCATCCAGCATCAAATGGGAAAGTTGAATGTTGGCATCGCAATCTTAAGGCAGCCTTAAGAGCCCACCTTTCAGATGACTGGGTCAATCACTTGCGCACCATCATATTGGGCCTCCATTCTTATGTAATACCAGAACATAATATTACTCCAGCAGAAATTACCTATGGTGTTACTATCAAGCTTCCATCTGATTTCCTGGATACAACATCAGTGGCATGTGACATCTCTTCTTTTGTCTTCAATCTGAAGTACCACATGACATCACTAAAGCCAGTCAGCATTCGTCATCACTCTGCAAAATCTGTATTCATCCACCCAGAGCTTATGACTTCATCACATGTGTTCATCTGACAGGATACAGTGCGGAAACCACTCCAGAAAGTCTACAATGGACCATATTGAGTACTTAAACATGCTGAGAAGTACTTCACTGTGGAGACACCTCTTGGTCAGCAGACAGTCTCCATTAACGGGCTTAAGCCAGCTTTTTTGCTCCATGATATGGACTCTACAGCATCTGTGAGGTCCCAGTTGATGGTGCTACTGATTCCTAAGACCAGCTCTCCAGTCACCTAACAGCCAACCCAGCATGCAACACGTTCAGGCCGTACAGTGCACTTCCCATCACGGTATCTAAATGTTGTCACTGGGGAGGGAGTAGTATGTTGGGACTCATGATACATGGACTGTGAAAAGGAGTTGTTCTTCTGTAATGATCTCTTTGGCATGACTCATTTTGTTTTCTCATATAATGTTGTTAGTAACTTCTTCAACAAAAGAGTTTTGTTTTTGCATGTCTAGTTACATTGTTTTATGTTGTTATGTAATGCAATAATGTAGTTTCATTAATTAATAAACGTGTTATTTGAACAAAAAAAGCTGTACACTTAAAGAGTTCCCTTAGGGTACACTATAAAGAACATAATATAAACAAAATAAATAAAAACACAAACAAAACACTATGCAATAGCACTGCTGAACAACCAGAAATACCACAGGAGGAAAGTGCATATGTAGTACAAGTTACAATATTTTGAGTTTAAAAGCAAGGTGTCACTTATATCACTTTTGTACAACTTTAAGCACGTCTTAACTTATTTTCATAACCTTTATCTGCAGAAACACGTAAAGTATAACTGACACAAACTTGGTTACCATTCATTCAATACTTACTGTTGTGTAACCAGAATTTATAGTAGTGCCATGCTTTGGATTACTTAGCTTTCTAATGACATCCCAGGGCCCTTAAATATTAAAATTTGTTTTATCTGATACCCTGTAGAGGTTTCTACAAATAAGATTGTCATTAATCACCTGGCATCGATGGTTTGTTCCTATATTTAGCCCTAGGTTACACTTGACCAATAGTCTTGCATTTCTTTGCAGCCATTTAAAAATATTATACAAGACACTGAAGAGTTAATTAAAACTCTCATGACACTAAAGACAGAAGATATAAATAATAATAAAAATTCTGAGAAAATACTATGCAAAAGCACTGTTAACAACCACAAATGTCACAGATTGTAATGATGATTCTTCATTGATGCAGCTGAGTGACTTCCATAACACATTCAGGCTATCTCATCACTATTTATAGAGAAAATATAATTCGGAAGAAATAAGAGCAGCCTAAGTAACATCAATATAACTTTGTTCACTCTCAGTAACAAACATACATTAAACTACTAAGAAAACACAAGAAAGTCATAACCAAAAAAGAGCAAATTAGAATTTGTTATTGCACCATGATGAATGTCAGAGAGATCAATGAATATCGTATGAACTAGTTATTTGTTATTCAGTGAGACTAAAAATGCAAGTAGTTATTTTCATGGCAATTTTTGAGCAAGTATGATTATTGTTGACATAGATATAGATGGTCCTGCAAGCTGTTTTAAGCATTATATAAAATTAAATAACTGTGTGAAATGGAGTGAAATTTTGAATACTAAGCTACACAGTAAATTTTGCCTCATGTCAAAGATTATCTGCGCAAAGTTTGGTGAAAATTGGTGCAACAGTCTAGAAGCATATAAGGAACATACACTCATACACTGACTTTTATATATTCAAAGATATACCTCTTCAACACAGCACTTAAACAGTAAAGAAATACATGATGCAATGAATATGGAAAGTGATACAATTTTGCCCACAGGGTGAGATATTGTTCCAAATTTCCTGCAAACTATTGCACATTGGCATTGCAGGCTTGTTTCGCTACAGTGGTGCTCCTTCCTACTGTCATTACAGCTACAGAGTTGCAAACATTTGATTAACAAAAACTGCAATCCTTACTTATTTGCAACTGATTTTGGGGCCTAGGCCATGATGCTTCCAGGGTTGAGGGCCTTAACCCTTCCATGGAAGGCATGCTTCCCACTTGCATTATATTGGAAGGGCCACAGGAAGCCTATTGACCACTTCTAGTGTGTGCTGGCATCTAGTGGAAACTTCAACAAAACAAGAAAATTGAATGCATCCTAGTATCACTTCTATGAGGACTTAGAAAAGAAAATGACAGGAACTTGAATGGGGAATGGCTGTAGCTTCTTGTTTTACAAGCAAAGTAATTTATACCAATTTGGTCACAGAGATGTCACTTTTGTTCCAGCAAGACGCATGATAAAAGATCATGTACATGTGCAAAGGTTGTAAAGTTCCATTATTGCTGATCCTTGTTTTAGAAAGTCTTAGAATGTTCCATGGAAAATGTCTAACTGATGGGATGAAATGAGGGAGAGAATTTATGGTAGACTTTACTTCAGATTATACCAAAATGTATGATTTTACTTCTTTATAGTTTTTTTATAATAAGGCACTTACATGCAGCATAGGACATGTGTATTCTGTACATGTTTTATGTAACTTAAGATTTTTCCCTTGCTTATTATAAACTTTCACATGGGCCGTAGGAAGTGTACTTCCCATTCTGATGTTTTTGAAAATAGTGAAAATAAAAGTTTGACTAAAGGTTCTGAAAAGCAAAGGACTGGATCAGCTCATATCTAAAAAACAGAAATCAGTGTGTTGAAATAAACTACAAAAACATTCAACATGAAACTATTCAACATGGGGTTCTGCAAGGTTCGAAATTGGGTCCTTATTTAGTTTTTGTTGTATGCGAATGATATATTTGACTTGATTCAAAGAAATGGAGCATTAGCCATTGGGTACGCAGACGACATGACTATAATAATTAAAGCCAAAACAAGTATGGAGGTGGAAGAAAAAGCAAATTCACTGCTTAAAATAGTGCAAGAGTATTACTCCATTTTAGATATGGTATTGAATATTAAAAAAACCTCTATAATCAATTTTGAATTAAAAAAGAACTCAACCAGTAGTAATAAAATAGAAATAAACGGAGAAATTATATCGGAAACAGACCATAGTAATTTTCTAGGAGTGATTGTTGACAAACAACTAAACTGGAAATCATACATTAAACATATCTCTAAAAAAAATAAATAAAGGTATATATAATGAAACAGGCTAGAAACATAATGGATAAAGAAACTGTCAAGCAGATTTACTTCGCTTTCATTTATTCCCACATAAAATATGGAATTACTCTTTGGGGAAATATCATGGAAACAGATACAAAAAAGGTATCCACGTTGCAAAAAAAGGCTCTCACAATAATGGAGAGAGTGGATAAGCGGCATTCGTGTAGAAAAATTTTCAAAAACCATAAGATATTAACTGTTCCCTCCATATATATGAGAGCACAAAAAACATTATATTGGACAAAGAGGAGCAAAAAAATAACAATGTTCATAAGTATGGATTAAGAAATAATAATGAATATTTTAGATCTACATTAAGGGGTACTTTAAATAATCGAGATGTAAGAAGTATGGGGAAACAATTATTTAATAAGCTACCTAAAGAAACACAAATCATTGAAAATAACAAATGTACATAAAAAATGATAAAAAAAATATTTAATAGAAAATGCTTTTTTTTTAAGTCTAGAAGAATATAAATCAATTAAGGCAAAGAAAATCAAGTTGTAAATATATATGTAAATATAAAGATGTATGTATACTTTCTGGCGTGTCCTTTAATTCATGGCGGCGCCATGGCCGAGCGGTTAGCACGCTCGCCTACCACCTAGGCGACCCGGGTTCGATCCCAGGAACCTGCATGTGGTATTCGTGGTGGACAAAGCGGCGTCAGGGCGGGTTTTCTCCGGGTGCTCCGGTTTCCCCCGCCATCTCATTCCACCGGTGCTCCATCTTCATTCCATGTATCAACAGTGTCACCGCCTGTGGTGCCGAAGTAGTAAAAGCAGGCGTTAAACACTACAACAACAACAACTTTAATTCATGTACTTAAAGGATGAATAAAATGAGCTATGAGTTATATATATAGACTATTATTATGCATACAACATCAAACTTGTAACACTCATAGAATAAAATGGCCCATGAAAGGGTTAAGCCACAAAGTCACTATAGGATTTGTATAACTAAACCCCAAAGATCCAAGATTATAGGGAAAAAATTCCTTCAACAATACCCTGCATCAGTGCTTAATGCTTACATATGAGGAAGGAAAAGAAGAACAAGTTAAAACCTCACCAATCTAATGGATTTCACTCCCTTTCATTTTACTGGTATTTACCAATATGCATGCATTATAACAGTAAGATGGCATGGTTTGTTGACAATGCCTTGATTTTCCTATAAAAGAAAGTATCCTGAAAGGGTGGGTAGGTGGTTTGCAGGATCTACAAGATATTGTCTAAGTGCAATACCTAAGCATTTTCATTATTATTACTATTATTCACTTTTATGACCTTTCACTGTCAGCCACAAGGACCATAGTTTGCCACAAATTTATTGTACACAGCTGTATGTTTCAACAGTCCTGCTTTCTGACACAGCATAGGCTTGTCTCCTAATATATAGGGGATAGGCAAAATAATGTGAACACCTGTACTTACTTTGGAATGGTTTATTAATAAGGGATTGGACCCCCATTTGCCTGTAATAAAGCTGCAATTCTTTTTGGAATACTGGAATGTAATGATTGTATAGTCTCCAGTGGAATGTTATGCCACTCTTCTATCAGAATCTCTTCTAACTCCTGCAGTGACGAGGGAGGTGGAAATCTGCTATGCAGTCTGTTCTCTAATACCTCCCAAACTGGTTTGATAATGTTCAAGTCCGGGGATTCTGCTGGCCCGGGAAGATGCTGCAGCTTATTTCAATGCTCCTCAAATCATGGTTGTACTGTCCTGGCTGTGTGAATGGGTGTATTTTCATTTTGAAATATAGCATCGTTTGTTGTTTGAAACATGGGGTGCACCTGATCACCTAAAATGTTCAAATACCCTTTGGCTGTAACATGACCTTTGAGAGTAATGTTGGGACCAGCAGAATACCATGATATGGCTGCCCACACCATCACACTTCCATCTACATGCCAAGCAATCAGGATTGTAGGCTTCTTTTGGAGTTCTTCAGATGTAAATCTGGCCTGATAGGAAATTACATACACATTAATTCATTAGACTATATGAGCTATTTCCACTGATCAGCTGTCCAGCATTTATGCTTCTGACACCATTTTTTGCACCTCTTTGTGTTGGTTTAGTCACTAATAGCAGCTCGTCCATGAATATCCGCTTTGTGGAGTTCTCGGCAGACAGTGTTGATAGATTCAGGGTCTAGAAGATGACTATTGAGCTCTGCAGTCACTTTAGTCGCGATAGTTTTGTGTTGTTTTGACACAATTCTTGTTAGTGTATGACGATCTCTGCCATTTAGCTTTGATTTTCTCCCACTATTACTTTTACATGATGATGTCTTTTCATGTTTTGTGTAAGCTGTCATGACTGTTGAAATGGCTGCTCTTGAAATATTAAATAAGTTGGCTGTCTTGGTTACTGTAGCTCCAGCTAATAAAGCCCCAACCACCTGCCCTCTTTGGAACTCTGTTAAGTCTTTCATTGCAAATCTATCTGTGCCTCTGAATGCAAGTATGAAGTATGCACTACTCGTAAATAACCTGTACTGATGCATTGTCAGTAATGAGCATGCACAGTCAAGCACGATACATGTCTTACCTGATTTGTTGACCGTCAAACACAACCATCCCTTTACTACCACTGTTCACATTATTGATCCTATCTCCTGCATGCATGTGTGCAGGTGTATGTGTGTGTGTTTCTGTCTGTTTTTACCTTGGCATTCTTATATCCATTTTTTAAGTAAAATTGTTTCTTTTTGATCCTAAATATACTATGTTGTTTATACTGCCACTTGAATTGCAACATTTATTAATACCAAAAATTTGGGTTGGAGAACTGACCTAAATTGTTACTAGATATAAAAAAAAACTTGCAAATATTTATATGTATTTACTTTTGGTAAACAATGCACAGTTCTTTTGCAGGCTTACCTATGCATCTTCAGAGACCAGTAACCACTACTTGGTAGTGTGAAAGTGAACAAATTATGCAACAAATTATTACTTCTGCCAACTCTTAACATTTCTGATGTCCTCTGATTACTTGGTTATTGACTGTGCTAAATTATAATTGTATGAAAATAGAACCTGTGGTATAAAACTTAAAACTAGATCATTTAGCACCAGGGTAAGAATAAAATAGTAATATCTGGATATCCTTCAAAATTAAGACACATTGTCATGTACAAGAAGCAAAAAGTAATTTACATTTTACGGTAAAACCTGCCTAAAACAGAACACGATTGTATCAGCTTTTCTTCTTGCTTTGTTTTGTGTTCTTTTTCCTTTTCTGTTTTCACAGGTTTCCGATCCTATAAAGGGTTGTATTTTAATAAAACTAAATAAAAAAAAAAGTCTTTATGTTGCACTCAAATGATTTTCCCTAATCACTCTTGTAGAAACTATTATGCTTATTCTTCTATCCACCTCATGTTAATTGTGATAGACATTTGTTGAAATGGTTTTATTAATATTTCCTTGTAGGTACAATGGGAATAGGGGAATACAATAGGCTTCAAGTGATAGTCAAATCTTTCAAGGGCTGGTTGCTGTATGAGGGCTTTGAAATTTTATTTGCATGGCCATAAGGAAAAAAAGTCTGACTTTCCCTACACTTGTACTAACTATTCTTGCAAGTTATTCCTCTGCCTTCTTCATATTACTCAAGATAAACATTTGCAGAAGTTACCTAATTCATGATTTTCTTGTAGGTGCAAGGGGAATATGGAAATACAGTAGGCTTTGGGCGATGGTCAAATCTTTTAAAACTTTAAAATGCTGTTCTCTTCGCATGGCCAAGAGATAAAAAAGTGAATAAGTCTTCTATTTGAGAAAGTTTAAGTACTGCAAAACTCCCACAAGGAATGTCTCTGAAATTGTTTACTCCACAAAAAAAATGCATTTGGATATAAATTGTGTTTTAACGAGATCTCTTTTTTTGTATCGTAAGATTTGATCTATGTGTTACACTTTACCAGCTATACAAAAGCCATCAAGAGTTAACAGGACTACATAGGCTATAGCCAGAAAATTCAAAATATACATTTTATTTGCCACAAGGATATCTTAAACATATTGCATTTTAATCAAAATTGTTAGAGCCAGTTATGAGAAAATCAAAATTTTTTAAAAATTTTCCATATAAAGGGGGTGGAGGAACACACACACACACACACACGCACGCACGCACGCACGCACACACGCACACACACACATACACATACACACACATAAGGGGAGGAATATCAGATAAAGAAGAAGTAAAATAGCTTAGCCAAATACATTTACTGAAGTGAGAAAATCATACAAATTTACAATTTAGAAGGCAAATTATGGCAATTTCTTTGTGATCAGTCGCTAACATTAAGATCACATGGCTTAGCTGGTGCATCACATGGTTCTAATTTCGGACATGAAGATTCCCCTACACCCATGTCTTCGCTTCGCCTGCGGCACCTGATGTTTGTCACCATCTGGAATAACTTCTCCTCCTCCTATGTGAACAGCTTGTTCTCCTCCTTTGTGAACAACCTCTTCTTCTCCTCCTTTGTGAACAACTTCTTCGCCTCCCCCTTGTAGAACAACTTCGTCTTCTTCTATGGGAGCATCTCCTTCTTTGACAACAAGCAGCACCATCAAATTTCAGCAAATTGGAAGTTTTTAAAGCTCTTACCAGCTTTCTCGCTTCTCCCTGTGCCATATTCACCCACAGGTATTCACTGTGCTCAGTTGGATAATTCATAAGATTTTTCTTCATATTTGTTAATGCGTTTAACAGATCTTGCTTCCTTTTGGTATTTGTGCTTTTAACAGTTGATCTAATAATGTATTTGGCTTCAGACTTACCCACAGTAAAAAGTTGCAGCAAATAGATGCCTACTGGATAATTTTGATTGGCGTTAGAAACCAGAATTTTATGTTGAATGATTGTTGTTTGCTATAGCAACATGAACAAAGGCCAGGAACAAAAGAAATACAGACAAAGGAAACAAAGCAAATGGAAACATATGAAGCAAAAAAAAAAAACTTGGACTGTCTCAGTGGTTAGCATGCTAGTGATACTAGCCTTCAAATTCAGAGGTCCTGGTTTCGATTCCTGGCTGGAGGGTGGACATTTTCTTTAGCTAGCATTATTACTCCACCCCAGAGTTTGGAAATATGACTGAGAGTGTGACTGTGTGTGTGAGAGAGAGAGAGAGAGAGAGAGAGAGAGCGAGAGAGAGAGAGGGAGAGAATTTGATGTAATAGTTAACCCAAAGTAACAGACACCTGAACATCTAAACCACTGTACAGCAAGTGAACAAAATCTGATGTATTGCACTCACATGACTTTCTCTACTGTTGTTCTAATATTCCTACAAACTCTTAATCCTCTATTTTCTTTGTGTTAGTTGAGATAAACATTTCTACAAATTATGTTATTGCTTATTTCCTTATAGGTGCAAGGGGAATATTAGAATGCAGTAGACTTTGATAGTCAAATCTTTTAAAGCTTTGAGATCCCATTTTCTTTGCACGCTTAACATATAAAAAATGAACGATGTTCCATTTCACAAAAGTTTAAACTTTTTTGAAACTTTTACAAATAACAGGGAATATCTCTGAATTGCTTCACTCTACAAAAAAATGTATTTAGACATAAATTGTGTGTTTTGGTGAGATCTACATTTTTTATGGTAAGATTTTGTCTATCTCTTGTGGCTTAAAAGTTATTTAAAAGTTGTCCAGAGTAAACATGACTACATAGACTATAGCCAGAAAACAAAATATACATTTTCCATGCCACAAGGATATCTTAAACATATGGCATTTCGATCAAAATCGTTAGAGCCATTTTCAAGAAAATCAAAATTTTCGAAAAATTTTCCGTGTAAAGGGCAGTTTAGGTGGGGCTATTTTCTTCAAAATCTTTGTGTTGCAACCTTGAAAGACATTTAAGTTAAATACCAACTTTGGTTCTTAACTGACTTTTCATTTTTGAGTTATGCTGTGCACAGACTGACAGACACAGACTGGCAGACACACAGACACACAGACACACACACACGCATGCACGCACACACAATGTGGCATCCTCTATTTATTCGAAGTACATAGTAGAGAAAGTAAAAATGTGATTGCATAGAATTACAATAAAGGTATAATTTAAAATATATGTTTATAAATAGGAAATTTGATATATGCACTCATATGACTTTCTCTACTAAGATTTGCGGAGACTGTTCTTAAAAATATTTCTCTTCTATCTACTTCATAGTAATCAACACAGACAATTTTTGGAAATGGTTTCATTACATGTTTCCTTGTTAGTATAATAAGAACATGAGAATGCAATACACTATATTAATTCATAACACCTCACGCAATTCTGCAGTAGGTAGATAATCTTAAAATGAACATATGTGGAGTAGTCAGACTCGTTCAAATACTCTGCAGTTTGTGATATATGTGATACTCATATATCCAAATGTATCATTGGGATTTAGCTACACAGAACCTATAGTTGTGCTGTCATCAGTTCACAGTTTGCAGCCTTCAGCTGTAACTGCTTCACTCATTTTGTTAAAAAAATGTCTTGGCTATGCTTTGTGCCTTAGGATCTGGAATCCCTTGGCCACATTCTGTGGCTTAGAACCCTGAATTCCTTGGTATCTGTAGGGAAACTGGAAAATCAAATTGGGTTAAATTTTAAATTCTGTCCATATAAATTTCCATTATGGAGGCATAAATGACTTAACCTGAACTAACTAGCTTACAAATATATGAGATCCCCTTCATATTGTAATGAAACAACCTTTCCCTAATAAATGTATCACATAACCTGTAATAACTATTAAGATTGTTTCACAACCACCAGTTATGGTAACAGTAACAAGAACAAGAAAGTTGAAATACATGTATTCAAATTAGAGCATTCACAATGATGAGAAGCTTTTCTGGGCCCCAGGAGCGGGAAATAGGACATGGCCAAGTATTAACATCCTTGTTCTCATTCCTGGACATGGCAGATTGAATTCCTATTGTTGTATTAAGACCTATTGCTGTAGAAATTAATCAAGATAGCCATGCCATAAAACAGTTGCTAGAGCTCTCTCTAGTTGCAAGCTGAAAAAATAATCATTGATCAGTTAGAAACAAATTCCCAATGTACAATATGAATTTTCCACTTTTCTATAGGTACATATCACTGATCTCATTACCGGGCTGTTATGGATCAAAATATTGAATGCTGCCTTGGTTCCCATTCTTAATTTTATTCTGGTTACCATTATTAAGTGGTTATAAAACAGCCTTAATTTCATTCAGTTCTGTAGTAGGAAATATTTGCCAACCTTCTAATGCACACAGTGCATTTCCTCTTAAAATGTTTAGCGAAATTGCATGACTTCTGGCTTCATTCTATAAGTCTTGTGTTTATTCCTCAATTATCATACCAATGAATTTATTCTGATTAGTTAAACATATATATGGGCAATGTGGAAACTAACTTCCATTGTCAGGTAGCCCAGGAAGTAACGGATATAGCTTGACTATTTTTAGATTAATGTGCAGCTTGATACAGCGCATTTCCAGCTGGTGAAAATTTAAAAGTGCCATGCATTCACTTACCATGAGCTTATGTAATGAGTGCCATGCTAGACATGAGATGTGTGGTATTATAAGACTTCTTTAAAAACCTTAGGTGAGCCATTCAAAACAAACTTTGCAATGCTGACAGCCAGTATTGTGCCTTTGCATGACAACACTCATATTCTTACTGCTCGAAAAATTCAAGAACCTTTAGATAAAATTAAAGCTTCTTTTATTTATTTTTTTGTAGGTTTTTTAAAGAAATCTTATTGCACCATACACCTCACATTGGGAAGGAGTTTCAAATGTAGCATTCATTTTGTAATGTTATGATAAGTGAATATATACCAGGGTAATGTTCTGCCAGCCCAGCTGGATCACGTTGAATTATGTTGCACAGTATTATCTCCTCTTCTTCCCATGCTACGTGACAATGGAGGTTGGTTTCTGGGTTTCTGAAGTGCCCTCGTACAAATTCCCTTTTGAAAGCAATTTGTCTGGGTACTTAAAAGTGAATATAGCTGCATATTATTGTGACTACACATGTAACATGACTTCAATTAAAAAACTGATGTATTGCACTCACATGACTTTCTCTATTCTTCTACTAACCATTCTTACAAATACTTATTCCTCTATCTTTTTCATGTTAGTTGAGATAAACACTTCCAGAAATTATCTTCTTGCTTATTTTCTTGTATGTGCAAGGGGAATATGGGAATACAGAAAGCTTTGAGGGATAGTTGAATCTTTTAAAGCTTTCAAGTTCTGCTCTCTTTGCATGGCTAACATAAAAAATGAATCATGATCTTCCATTTCATGAAAATTTGTTTCCCAAAACTCACACAAATAAGAAGGAATATACCAATTTTAGTTTTTAACCTACTTTTCATTTTTGCGTTATGCTGCCCAAAGGCTGACGCACTGACGGACTAACCAACACACACAGGCACGCATGTGGACCTTTTTCTAAAAATGTTCTTTTTGGATTCAGGTGGCCTCAAAACATATATTTCCAGTGAACTCTCAACATCGAATTTTTGGGTGGAGTACAATACTTCCTCTATTTGCTATACGTAGTAGAGAAAGTAAAAATGTCACTTACAAAGGCACATTTAGCATTGTGCTATACATGAGTGTTCAACACTTACAAAACTGAATGCAACCTTACAAACAAGAAAAAGGTATTCTGCAAATAAGTTTGGACAATAGTGATCCAGTAGACATAACCTTACTTATCACGTCCCCTCCAACCAAGTCAGTTCCCCACCATTGCTTCCACACATCATGTGATTCCACCAACAATACTTCTTCTAAGACTACATCACTACCCCCACCAATATTTCCTTATGCACCTGGATAAATTTGTGGAGGTGACTCCACAGGAAAAAATCTATTGATGCCTTCTATAACGTTCTACATCACATTTCTGTCTTTTATCCCTATAGGCCCGAAAATAGGGAATTGTATTTTTAATAGAGTAGCGATCATCTTCTTGGTGCAATCTATGTGGAAGCAACTGCGTAGGAAGAAAACCCTGGCTTATGGCTTATTGCAGCCATCTCTAACAGATTTTTGTTTGCCCTGTTTGGCTCCCACAGGTGTTTTTACAGCCAGCATATTCTTGTTTAGAGCAGACTGGTCTTAAATAAATAAATGAGATATACCTATCCAACACTCAATTTATTGAAGTGAAGTGTGAGTCTCTAATTATTTTGTGTTATTTGTGGATCAATTTGCTTCACTGTTAATAGCTTCAGGTGTGTACTTTTAAACATATACCTATTCCTTTCCTTGTCCCAATCCTTAAAATAATAAATTAAATAAATTTAAAAAATTTAAAGAAAAAATAAGAATTAAGATGTATTAAGTCCGAAGTACCCTTTTCTGGTCCCATTCCTCTAAAATAAAAATAAAGTAACCTGTATTTGTTTCACATGCTAATTATCCTTTCTCAGTCCCAATCCTGTAAAATAAACAATTCTGTGGATACTAAGTACAAGAACTGCCAAATAATGACAAATGTATCATATTATTGATGCACATTGTGAATTTCTACCAGTTGTAACATTTTCCCTGAACACATGTACCAGCACCTCTGGCCCTTCCCGTTTCTCAATCTGCAATGCATGCAAATACTGATGGAGGGATATCATAAAGCAAATATTGATGGTGAGGAACCAACTACGTCAGAGGGGAGGCTGATAAGCGAGGTTAAGTCTGACAGGACCCAGATGGTTCACTATAGCTTAAACTTGCTTAATTTAGACTTTCTAGAACTAATTTTAGGTAGATGCATTTACAGGAAATTGCTGTTATTTTGATGTAGTAACAAGTAATTTTTTAAATATCAATTTAGACCAGTTGTCAAGAAAGAATTTACACAAAGGTGGAGAATGTATAATATTAGGAATGATTTGACACATAAATTTTTAGAGCTGTGCAAATTTAGTGGTGAAAAAGACCATGAACTCTGTGCAGTTATCAAAATGAAATAATGTAATAATAGTAGCCCTCTATCGATCTCCCTTAAGCAATTTTGAAATTTTTGGAAAGCAACTCAAACATGTGCTAAACCTTTTATTTGAACCAAAAGAGGAATTAAGTCATATGTGGTGATACAATGTTGATTATTTGAAAACTAGTTCTCAAAGGGAACATCCATCTGTATTTGCAACATACCACATGGTACATACAGATACAGTAAGTTTCCTAATAAAAATCTAAAATAATTTTTCCACTGCTATAGTAATATATTTGTAAATTCAGACAGAATTAAGTTTTGCACTGTCTCATCAAAAACTAATTGTCTGTCAGAGCATGATGCTCTGGTACTATGCATTAAAATGATAAATTTAGAACTTAAACCTAAATATACATATTGGAAATATTGGGAAATAAACGAAAATATGCTGAACATGTTTGACAAAAAAGCTAAACTTGAATCCTGGAAACAAACTTACCAAACAAATGGGACCAATGATATATATGATAGCTTTCTTCAATGTTTCAAAAGCCAATTTGAATCTTTCAGGCTAGTTAAGTTTAACAAAATATCAAACTTCAAAGGAAATAGTGCCTGGATCACTTTAGGAATCAGGACTTCATGCAGGCATACAAGAGAATCTTGTCAGTAAGTAAGAATTGGTACCAACGTGGAATTAAAACACTATTTCAAAAATATTGTAAACTTCTAAAAAGGGTAATAAAAGAGCATTGTATTATAATAAACTAATCCAGTGGTCTGACAAGGAAATAAAAGCTACACAGAATATAATAAAAAGAGAAGCAAGTAAATATTCATCACAAAATGACTCAATAACCCTAAACATTGATAATCAAGAAATTAGCAAACCTCAGGAAGTTGCAGATATTTTTAACAAATTGTTTTAGGATATAACAAATGAAATATTAATGTTGGCAGTAAAGAGCATTAGAATTTCTAAGATTAAGAGGTAGTGACTGAATTTATAGCCAATCTTACACACCTTCTGAAATATATAAAATTATTGACCCCTTTAAAACAAAGAATTTCTCTGGCAATGATGAAATACTGAACAGTTTAAGATTGTGCTCATCCCAAATTAGGATTCCCCTTAGTTATTTGGTGGCGCTGTGGCCAAGTGGTTAGCGCTCTCGCCTACCAACTAGGCGGTGCGGGTTCGATCCCAGCGACCCTCATGTGGTATTTGTGGTGGACGAAGCGGCATCAGGGAGGGTTTTCTCCGGGTGCTCCGGTTTCCCTCGCCATCTCATTCCACAGGTGCTCCATCTTCATTCCATATGTCATCAGTGTCACCGCCTGTGGTGCCGTAGTAGTAAAAGCGGGCGTTAAACACTACAACAACAACCTTAGTTATTTGTGCAATGAGTCACTAAAGACTGGACTTTTCCCTGACAGGATGAAATTCTCAACTGTTAAACCTCTTTTTAAAAATCTGATGTACTGCACTCACATTACTTTCTCTGCTCTTGTAGTAACCATTCTTACAAACTCTTGTTCTTATATCTTCGTGTTAGTTGAGATAAACATTTGTACAAATTATCTTATTGCTTATTTCCTTGTAGGTACAAGGGGAACATTAGAATACAGTAGGCTTTGAGTGATAATTAAATCTTTTAAAGCTTTAAGATCCTGTTCTCTTTGCATGCTTAACATATAAAAAAAATGAACAATGATGTTCCATTTCACGAAAGTTTTAAATTTTCGAAACTAACACAAATAACAAGGAATATCTCCAAAATGGTTCACTCTACAAAAACTATATTCAGGTATAAATTATGTGTTTTAGTGAGATCTACATTTTTTGTACAGTAAGATTTTGTCTGTCTCTTACGGTTTATGAGTTATTCAAAAGTCATCCAGAGTAAATAGGACTACCCAGGCTATAGCCATTAAATCCAAAATATACATTTCATTTGTCATACAAATTTCTTAAACTTACAGCATTTTAATTAGTGTAGGGTGGGGCTATTTTCTCCAAAATCTTTGTGTCTCATCCTTGAAAGACATTAAACTTAAATGCCAACTTTGGTTTTTAACCAACTTTTCATTTTTGAGTTATGCTGTCCACAGACTGACACACAGACAGACACACATACATGGACCTTTTCCCAAAAATGCTTTTTTTTGGATTCAGGTGGTCTCAAAACATATATTTCCGGTGAAATCTCAACTTCGAATTTTTGGGTGGAATACAATACTACCGCTACTTACCAGTAGAGAAAGTAAAAAAGGCAAAGACCACAAAGCTTCAAATTATAGACCTATTTCGCTCTTACCAATTTTTTCAAAAGTCCTTGAAAAGTGATGCTCAACAGACTACATAAATATACAATTATATAATAAGGTGCCTGTCAAGGATCAGTTTGGGTTCAGTAAAGGAATATCAAGAGATAATGCAGCTCTTAAACTTGAACTTAAAGTGCAGGAAAAGAAGAAGAAAGAAAAAAAAGCATGTAGGTGGTATTTTCTGTGACCTAGCAAAGGTATTTGATTGTGTTAACTAAGACATTCTTTTAGCAAAACTGGAATTCTAGGGAGTTAAATATGAAAATTCAGGTTGGTTTATATCATACCTAAATGAAAAAAACAGAGCATTAAAGTGAACAGTGTTATTAGTTATGAAAACCGAACACCAAACTGGAAAACAGTAATACATGGAGTACCCTAAGGTTCAGTATCAGTGCCTTTATTACTTCTGATCTATATAAATGACCCATCACTTTATATGAAGGATATTGCAAGTACTTTTTGTTTGCCAATGACACTAGTGTGCTGGTAACTAGTAGAACCTTAAATGAATGTATAATTAAATTGAATTATGTGTTGAACTGCCCTGTGTCATATTGGTTTAAAGCTAACAAATTATCTGCAAACTTAGACAAAATAAAAGTCTTCCTTTCATAGAAGTTTGAAAACAGTGTTGTTGTTGTAGTTAATTTAATTTAAAAGGTGAGTTAATAACACTGAACAACACTTACAACATATTTTTCCGGGACGCATTTCGAAGGTTAACTTTCCTCCATTATCAACCGGACAATAACTGGGTTTCTATGGTGTTTCATGGTGCAGATGGTGATGCTTCTTCTGGTGTTTCTTCTGGTGGTGGTTCAATAAACTTACTGAAAATGTCTCTCTGAGGAATGTCGAAATTAAATACTCGGTTTCTATTTTTTAAAATAAAGATTTTTTCCCATGTGGACAGTTCTTGTTTTCCAGTTATGTGTTTGAGAAGTTTCAGTTCTAGCTTTATGTCATGATTTTTTGTCCAAAAGTGAAATGCAACCACTGATTTTTCTAATTGTTTACTCTTAATATTTCTAACGTGTTCCTTGGATCTAATTTCTAAATTTCTTTTGGTTTTTCCTATGTATATTTCATTACAATCACTACATTCAATTTGGTATATGGCAGATTTTTTGTTAGGTGGAATAGCATCTTTGATGTTTGAAAGTAGCAGGTTTTTTATGGAGTAATGGTTTACTGCTGCTAGCTCAATGTTGTATTCCTTGAACACCTTTTTAAATTTATCAAAGGCCCATGGATGATATGTGAATTTTTTGAATATCATTTTTGTTTTTGCTGCTGTGAGAGTTGTAGTTTCTTTTAATAATTTTTTCTTTTCTGCTTTCTGAGAGTTGTAGTTTCTTTTAATAATTTTTTCTTTTCTGCTTTCTGAGAGTTGTAGTTTCTTTTAATAATTTTTTCTTTTCTGCTTGTTTTACCTTTTTATCTACTAATTCTTTGGGAAAGCCATTTTTTGTGCTATTTCAATTATTTTGTAATATTCTGTTTTATATTCTTCTGCTGAAAGAGGGACGTTCACCAATCTATGTATTAAACTATTGAAAATTGCTTGTTTGTGGCTTCTTGGATTGTAACTATTAGCTTTTATGTAGTTGTTTGTCTGCGTTGGTTTTCTGTGAATACCGAAATTTATTCTATCCTTGTTTTTGATTAATTTTAGATCTAAAAATGGTAATTTATTATCTTTTTCTACTTCCACTGTGAAATTTATACTTTTGTCCTGTATGTTCAGAAGTTTTAATGCATCACTGATGTGTCTTTTTGGAACTATTGCAAATATGTCATCCACATATCGCTGCCAGAGTTTGAACATCCACGGGAAACCTTTTGTGATCCTTATTTCCAATGAACTCATGTAAATATCTGCTAAGAATGGCGAGAGAGGGTTGTTGGTTATTCTGTAATCGTTTATACAACTTTTGTGTTTTGTTTTTGTAGCTTAGCAACTCTGTTTCACTTGATTTGATCCATACAGATGTTTGTGGACCAATGCAGACCATGACACCAAGTGGTAAGCGATTTATAGTCACATTTATAGATGATTTTTCAAGGTATACTCATGTATATTTATTGGCAAACAAATCTGAAGTTCCTGATACTTTGAAACATTATGTAGCACTTGTGAAAAACAAGTTTGACAGAAAAGTCAAGATTATTCGATCTGATCGTGGATATTTAAATAAACAATTAAGAACATCTTTCTTTCATAGAAGTTTGAAAACAGTGTTGTTGTAATTAATTTAATTTAAAAGGTGAGTTAATTAGTTAATTAGTTACTGTTGTAAGTGTTGTTCAGTGTAACTAATTAACTCACCTTTTAAATTAAATTAAGAACATATTTGGCCAATGAAGGTATCCAGACTGAGTTAACTGCAACTTATTCCCCACAGCAGAATGGCATAGCAGAGAGGAAGAATAGAACTCTGGTAGAAATGGCACGTTGTATGCTGATTAATGCAGGCTTACCAAATCAATTTTGGGGTGAAGCTGTGATGACTGCTAATTTCATACAAAACAGAGTCCTTACTCAAGCAAAGAAATTAACACCATATGAACTGTGGAATAATGAAAAGCCTAAAGTAAAGAATTTACAGATTTTTGGTTCCAAATGTTTTGTTCATGTTCCAACCCAGAAATGCCAGAAATTGGATAATACAGGAACAGAAGCAATATTTCTTGGATATGATGAAGAATCAAAAGCTTATCGTTGCTACAATTTAGCTTCACAAAAGGTGATAATCAGTCGAGATGTCAAGTTCAGTGTGGAAGCATATCAAGGGAAACGTGATGATTTAAATAGATCTGAAATCGACATAAATGTTGATTCCAAAGTTAAAATATCACATCGAGAAGTAGAAATTCAGGAGGAGAGTGATAAAGAAAATGAATCAGTTAAAGACTCTCAGACTCGAGTTTCTCAGAGATCAACAAAGGGAATTGCTCCGCAAAGACTGATTGAAGAGTGTAATACTACAAGAGAAGTTATTAAAGAACCCAAATCCTACAATGAAGCAATTTCCAGCAAATTCAAAGAAAGTTGTACTGGTGGTGCCAGTGGAAGTGGTGGTGGCAGTGTCAGTGCCATTGGCAGTGGTAGAAGAACTCATAGTGGCAGTGGCAGTGACAAAGGAAGTCATAGAAGCAGTTTATTGGCTAGAGGGTCCTCAGATGTGATGCGTGAGTTGGTAGCAGTGAAGAAAATCCTAGTAGAACACATGGAAATCATTACAGAACTCTGTCAGAGAATAACCATATTGGAGGACTGTGTGTCTAACCTCCGAGCACAAGCTGGGGATAAGAGGGTAGAAATGGAGCAGGTGAGTGGCGAGATTGAGTACCTGGAAGAGGAGCAGGGTCAGATGGAGGCATACATTTCAGCATCACAGGAACTCACTCATGCCTATGTGTGACTTGAGTTGCAGCCACTGGAGATGACCAGAAAATGGAAAGTGTCAAGAAGCTCTGTGGTTGCAGCATTTGTTGAAAGACATGCACCAAGATTTGAACAGTGCCACAATAATTTACGAGGACAATCAGAGTTGTTTATCTTTGATTAAGAGAAAAATGTAAGGTTGTGTAAACGAGGAGGAGTGTTGGTTATTCTGTAATCGTTTATACAACTTTTGTGTTTTGTTTTTGTAGCTTAGCAACTCTGTTTGTTCTTCCGATAGCTTGCCCATGTAACGGCGAAAGTGTTAAATTAAATATTCAGTTATCTTAATTGTGTCGTATCTTTCATACATATTAAAGCTTCCAGTCCGAGAGAATACAAACAACAAGGGTTGCCCATTGCTAAATCTGAAGTTTGACGGAAATACTTTGTTTGGAACTGGAAGAAATTTTGTTCTGTGCATAATTTGGTGAGTTCTATGTATTCTGCAATTTCTGACGATGACATTCCAAGTGATTTGAGCCAATTTTTGATCAGTGATGGGAGCTTTTCTATTGGTATACTGGGAAATAGTGACTTTACGTCAAAGGAGACAAGGGTGTCCTCTTCTGTTAATTTGAAGTCTTTGATGTGTTCTACTAGTTCATAACTGTTTCTTATGCTTAAACTTTCAAATTTAGGAAATGAATTAAATTTATTATATAGCCATTTTGCCAGTTTGTAAGTTGGTGAATCTATGCTGCTAATTATGGGTCTCATGGTAATGTCTGGCTTGTGTATTTTGGGTAAACCATAGATTCTGGGTACGGTTGGATTATTTGGTTTAATTGCATATTTGTTTGGTATTATGCTTCAATTTTGTATAGTTTTTTCAAAGGTTTGAACACAAGTGGTTAGCGGGTTTTTGCTGATTTTTTTGTAGTTACTATCATTTAGCATTGTTTCCATTTTTCTATGTAATTTGATTTATTCATTATTACTATTTTGTTCCCTTTGTCTGCCTTTGTGTATACTACGTTTTTATGTTTTAAAGAATGGATAAGATTTTGTTTACTTTTGTAACTTGATCTGTATTTTAATTCTTCTAAAATCTTTTTGCACTGGGTTTTTACCGAATTTTGTGTAGATAGTGGTAAACACTGTGTTGAAATATTTATGTCTGCTATATAATCTTCAATTTCCGTAGAAAAATGGACGCACGTTTTTAAACCTTGATCTAAAAGATTAATTTCTTCTTTGGAGAATTCATGATCAGAAAGATTAACCACATTCTCAAAGTTTTGTAAATAAGTTTTTGTAGTTCCGCCATTTTGTGCCGTGTTTGAATGTACGTTTGTACGTGAACCCTCTCCATTTTCATTTTGCATTTTAATTTCTGTATAATTTTTTCGTGTAAATTTTGGTGATACATTTATTAATTTATCCAATTTGTGTTTATGTTTCAAAGTTTTTGCTCTCATTTTTCCACTAAGGATTGCCAAATAATTATTTTGAAGGTTTTCCCAAATCGTGTTTCCCAGTGCTTATTAAAATTGAATGTAACTTGTAGAGTTTTAGTTGTATGTCTTCTAACTGCTTGTAATGTTTATTGACTTTTAGTTGTAAAACTTTTTTCTCTGCCACTTTTTGTTGAACCTTTCCGTTGCTAAGTTTAACTATTTTCCGGACGAATTTGGGGGTTACTTTATTTCGTAAACATAGTTTAATAAATTTTATGTTGGCAAAAGTGTTGTAAGTGTTGTTCAGTGTTATTAATTAACTCACCTTTTAAATTAAAATAAAAGTCATTTAATTTATGCTTCATAGAACTTCACACACTCTGAAAGAATTTGTATAAACGTGTTATTAGAACAAACAGACATCAAATTTCTGGGCCTTCAAGTAAACAGGTATGTGGACTGGAAAGCATATCTTACTCAAACTTAGTACTACCTGTTTTGCTATCTGAACAATGGTAAATATGAGTTCTACAGAAGAAGGTCATGAGAATTATTTCCAACACCCATAGTACACAATTTTGCAAATATCATTTTAGAAGACTGGAGATATTAACCTTACTCTGCATGCATGAGTGTCGGCAGACTTTTTTCCAGGGGGGCCACATGTTGGAAGTTTGCAATCAGATAATATTAAATCATTATTTTACTGTCAAAATTTATAATATTTGTTGCAGATAACCATGTTAATTTGTGCTAAATAAAAATTGTTCTTTACATTAAAATTAAAATAATAGTTTAATGGTCAGTAATTGGTTGCACATTAAGTTCACCAACCAGCCCCCCCTTGCCCCCCTTTCATGATGTCCATGTCTGCATGTATATACCTATCCTTAATCCTAAAATTCTTGTATGTAATTAAATCATATTTATAGCAAACAATGCAATTCTTGCCATAAAAACATTACAGTAGACAAAAGAGCAACATCCATCATCCCAATGCAAAGCTTTCTAGCTCCCAGAAATAATTAATTTTTTTTTTTTTGTTTAACAACGCTGCCAATTGCCAGGATCACATCAGCGTCGCCGGTGTGCCGGAATTTTGTCCCGCAGAAGTTCTTTTACATGCCAGTAAATCTACTGACATGGAGCTGTCGTTTTTAAGCACACTTAAAAACCATCGGCCTGGGCCGGGTTTGAACCCGCGACCTTGGGATCCGTAGGCCAGCGTCTAATCAACTGAGCCACCCAGACCGACGCTCCCAGAAAGGTGTATATTATGAAACCATAAAAATATTTAACGATCTTAAGGGAAAAGTTGACAATTTCAATGCTATTAAAATTGCTGCTAAAGAGTACATATGCTCAAAATCATTTTATTCTGCACAAGAATATCTAAATGACAAATTGAGGCACTTGGGTCTAGATAATGGTAAGCCACACTTTGAGCAAAATTGAGATTCCTAAGTTTTTGGTACCTGCTAGGGTATGGCAAGCCATAGGCAGAGTGGTGTTTGAAGAAATTGAGAGATGGCAACACACACTTGGTTGCTATGTATAGCAAGCACCAAAAAATTATGTGCAATTTTTGTGCTTTAAGTCACAGGCAAATTGGCATCTTGCAAAGGAAACAGAATGACTTGTTCCAATGAAATAATGTATTGTAGAACCGGCATGCAAGCCAAATGTTTTGAGAGTGAATCCTGTTGCGATGACAGTATTGCAGATGTGGATTATCAGCCAAATTCATGTGATTCCTCATCATCATCAGAGGTAAGCAACAAAATGTAATTATATGGCTTATCTTGACTGCAGTTTGTGCAGTATTCATAAATAACACTAATTTTTTAATGGAACCATGAGCTATGTGATACTTTCTAAGATATTTGTCTAGAAACCATTAAAAATAAATGATTGCTATACTTATGATGGACATCACTTGATGCCAGCTTTAGGCATTATTTTGGCATGCCATTAAATGGCTGTTAATTAATTGCAGTATGGGTTTGTAGATTCATACTGTTAGTAGCTTTGGCATTGTTTTTGTGTGTCACAAGGAGAAAACCTTCACTTTTGTTGTTAGACAGGTGGCAATCTCTACTGCTAAGGATATGCAGCATCGATAGTGACAGGACACCAAGGTCAAGTAAAAGAACTAAAAGAAAATGCCACGTAATCTGGTATATACTTAAAAGTGCCCAACTAATCAGAATCTAACCATTTTATAATAATAAATGCTGATTATTTTAATAATCATTAACATTATTATACACAGAGCCAGCACACAATTATTGTATTTATGTTATTTAATTGTGAATAGGATTTTGTTTCATAAAAATGCTGTAACATTGAATCAATTTTATTTTTAAGAGTCGGGAGTACATGAGAGAAGCAAGCAAAAAGAAAATAGCTGCCAGCAAAATAGGACCTCCATGTACTTGCCGTTGGGAATGACTGAAACACACTGCTCATGGAGACTTCTGTGAAATTAATGTCAAGGAGTATGGCTGTCCTGTGCAGACATTACGGATTGAGACATTAATACCAAAATATAATAGGTCAGTTCCTATACAGTGTAAGAAGCTGTCTGTCGTAATGAACCTCCTTCCCTATATACCTGAAGGGCATCATGGATTTCATTTATCAATACGAAGCCACAGAGTGGTTAGGAGAAGCTGAATTAATTGATGCCAGTTTCTTAGATGACAGGTGGCAATGTCAATGGAGATCAATGAAAGCAAATCTTGGCATTGAAACATTGGTGATATATGACAAGCCATAGATTTTTATGTATTCCTTGTACTTAATATTGTTTTGCATTATTTAAAGTAATAAAAAATGTTGCATTCTATGTTACAAGAATACCTACACTTATGTAGTACCTTATAAAAAGTTAAAATTCCCCTTATGCACAGCACCTGTGGAATCTTTTAAATTTTCATTTCTCTCTCCTTGTAAAATTCACTTAAGGTAGCTTACCATTATCTAGTCCTGAATGCCTCAATTATACTGCTAGTGCTTATGTAGCTCTGTAAGTAGTACCTAGCTGCTGTAGTGAAAAATAATGCAACCCTAGTTCCATTTCTTAAACCAGTAACTATAGTCCTCAAAGCTATTATATAAAGGTCTAATTCTTTCATTTACCTTATTGAAAGGCCCAATGACGTTCACTCCTCTGAAACTTTTAAAATTCTCCAGCACAATCCTTGTAATCATATATCTGGTACTTGTCTCTTGCAACATTTCTATAGGAGGGGGTGGAATGTTCGTTAAACCAAATTGCTTCCTCGCATCTCTCATTCCGGGCTGCTCATTTGCCTTATCAGACATATTTTCACTGCTAAAACAGAATATACGTGCACATTTGAAAGTTAGAAACTGATTCAAAAATTAGAATATTATTTATCCTTTGATGAAGCATGTATATGAATACAAAGAAGGCTTAAAATGATAAATACCAAATATTATTTGGAGTGCGTTTATTCAATCAAGCGCTAAGAGTTCTAGTTCAAGTACAGATCTCCAAATGTTGCTTAAGAGTCCTCGCATTCCATTTCCGCCATTGTTAAAGAGACTTAAAGATGGCGCAGAAGGAAATAATTATTTCTTTGTGATATTACCCTAGAATTTAATTTAAACACAGTAACGTTCATTACTGCCTTTATTGTCGAGTTCAGTGGTTGAAATGTATAATTTTAACATTTAAATATCACTTCGATTTTAATATATATCATTTTCACCATAAGAGAATCAGTTGCCAAAGCGAGAAATGAGCAAACTTTTCAATCAGTCACCCACTGAGTGTTCCCAAAAGTACTTAAGAAACTTTCGCCTGATGCATTAAAAAGGTCCCAAAATTTAAGCTGTAATTGTCCAGTGTTTGAATTAAAAACAGGTATAAGTCGTGAGGAAAGACAAGAACGAATACATTACCTGCTCACTCACAATCTGAAACACTGATGTGGGAGAAGTTGCGCAACCATGTATGCGCGTACCCCGTTTTATGTAAATCTCGAACCCCAAACTAATAACAAAGATATACTCAAAATTAATTCATTGACGCATGCGAAGATAAGCTTTGAACCTCCTTACAAAAAGAGAAATGGTACAATGTGTACGTTGTCAGATGTACGGCCATACAAGGAAATATTGTAAGCGGTCACCTAGATGTGTTAAATGTGGGGGGACTCTTCCCGCTTCCCGCGCAATCGCTCTGCTGATGACGTCACACGGAGGAACGCAGTACCGATATTCACACGTGCAGTTTACATTTTACGATATAATTCAAATCCCATCGTATTATCTAAGTATCTCTTCTCCTCTTACCTCGTTTTCTGGCATGAAATGTCAACACAGGCGTTTTAATTGAAACAAAGCTCTCATTGTGTAATATTTCGTAAAACAGAAATGAAAATTATCTGTAGGAGGAACAACAGTGTGCCACATAATCGTACAATTATTACTTTGTTAAGAGCTTTCAACACGCTTTTTTCACTTTCTTCAGAATTTAGGTTATAACTGCAACGCAGCCCTTACTAAAAGGCCTTTTAATAATGTAATAAGCGAAAACAGAATGTGATACTGATATTCTTTCCCTATTAAGAGAGTATTTTATTGACAGAGCTATTCTTCTAAGAATAGCTGGGTGGCCACTCCTTTTCAACAATATTAAAATGCAACGCAGAGGAAAATGAAATAAATAACACAATTAGGACAGCTATCATTTTTGAAAAAACCAATATATTTGAAACGAAGAGAGAGAGAGGGGGGGGGGGAGGAAAAGGTTTGTCTATCGCTTTCGCCTATGAATCCTTTATAATGTGTAACGAAAGTTTATCTCTGTTAACATGAGTATATAAAAGGATAAGACTTGGTAAGAATACTTAGCGCAAAAATGAGCAAAGAAGATCATTTGTGTATAGCACATCAAATTTTTATCATTAAAATATATGCTGTGCACATTTTAATACACCAAACAACTATAAATAATTTTAGTTATATATGTTGCGCGTTTTCATAGATGACCACAGTGATCAAAACTAGAACAAATCTGATTTGAGGCTGTAAAATAATGTGATTAATTGCAAATTACATTTATTTGTGAAATATCATCAAAGTATTGTATAATTGCAATGTTATTCCAGCACGGGCCGATTAATCCTTTTCTTTAAAATGGGAAAGAAATATTGTCCGTATTTCCCGAATGTGAAAGAAGGATGGGTCATTAGCCTTTCGTTCATGTTATACCTGAATTTCAGTACGGTTTGGGATAAGGCGGTGCACACTCATTGACAAAACAGAAGTCATTGTATTTCGCTTCCTTTTATCTTTCTGTTATCTTAAAAGGGTTGGAGTCGCTCTGTCTCAGCCATGCCGCATTTAAAATGGCACGAACTATATAACAAAACGTGCCGAATTGCCCTATGAGATGCATTTTGTGGTACGTGTTAACACACTAATTTCTAAGACAGAAAGTTTCCTATTTTCTGGAAAACACATCTTGAAGTCACGCCTATGCAATTATTTCGACGAATTACAGAACAATATTTTAAATAATATCTTTATGTGATTCACTATACTGACCAATCAGGTGCCCCAATTTCGCGCTCCAGGACAGTTGCAAACAATGTTATTTTCGATCACCTAGTATGTAGGTAGTTAAGTCTTTGTTGATGCTATTTGGAAATACAAGTGTGTGCATTCGTGATAAAAATGAATATTTCTAAAAGCAAACTCAACTGTGCTGTTGCACAGTGTAGCAATATTGGAACAAAAACTTCGGGAATAATGTATCACCAATTTCCAAAAAAAAAAAAAAATGACAAAGTAAGGCGTAGATGGATATCTCGATGTAAGCGGAGTGATAAGTTTAACGCCGACTATGCTCGAGTGTGCTGCGTGCATTTTGGTCCTGAGGACTATCAAAGGTACCTAAGCAATGAATTACTTGAATTGCCTATAAGAAAAATTTTACGTGCCGATGCGCTACCGTGTTTGCTGATTCTCAACTGGCATGGTGTCACGCTCCCGGGTTCGAGCTCAGAAAAGAGCACAAGCACCAGCCAAACTAATGAAAAGCAGTGGCGGCTCGCAGTAAAAATTTTAGGGTAGAGAGGGTGTAACAACAATAACAACAACAACAACAACAATAATAATAATAATAGATAATAATTATAATATTAATAATAAGTAGTAATAGTAATAATAATGGTGGTGGTGGTGGTAGTCGTGGTGGTGGTGGTGGGGGTGGTGGGGGTGGTGGTGGCGGGGGTGGCGGCGGCGGCGGTGGCGGTGGCGGCGGCGGCGGTGGCGGTGGTGACGGCGGCGGCGGCGGTGGTGGCGGTGGCGGTGGTGGCGGTGGTGGTGGTGGTGGCGGCGGCGGTGGCGGTGGCGGTGGTGGCGGTGGCGGTGGTGGCGGTGGCGGCGGCGGCGGTGGCGGTGGTGGCGGTGGTGGTGGTGGTGGTCGTAGTCGTACAGTAGAACCCCGTTTATCCGAAATAAAGGGGGCGAAGTCATTGCGGATAACGCAAACAATATATCGTTTGGTTGTTTAATAAGTGCAGAGTGAATGAGAGTGACTTATGGACCAATTACCGCCAAAACTAAAATGAATGAAGAAATTGAAAACTTGTCCGACTGTAACATTGTTTTAAATAGCTAAATCACTCCTCTTTTCATTGTCAGTGCGCCGCGAAAGCGGACTTCGTATAATAATAGTAATAGTTCACTAATTAAGTCGGTCATACTGGTATTACAACACACTGGTATTACACAGAGTGATAACGACACGATTCGGATTTCTGAGATCTACGTTCGTGGAGTATGGCTGTTCGGAAAAAGTCGCATAAATTCGGATTTGGGCAGGCAAGTGTTCCGAGTGCTGGCAGACGCGTCTACGCATGCTCAGTGCGTATACAGACGGAATATTTCCTTATCCATGTTCAAGGGCCTCGTACTGAGGAAAGGGGGCCGGGCCGGCAGAGGTTAAACCAGCCGGCTCTCCACTACCCAGGTTCCATGCGTATCATTTCTGCCGCACGTTTCAAACACGCACCGCAGTTTTGATTAATCGGAATTGAGATTCAAGGAGTTGACCATGCTTTTCTGAACTGCAATTTAGGGAAAATGACGGTTCAAATGATAAAATGCAGAATCATAGTTAAACATTATTTGTTGATGTATTACGGAAGGGCAGGCAATGCCTACCCTGCCTACCCTGAGGAGCCACGCCTGATGAAAAAATATGTAATGTCAAAGCATAATTGTTTATTTGGGCATGTTTACTGAAAGTAATATATGAATATATCTCATTAAGGGCAAATTGCAGCTTCTGAGGTAAAACCAAAAGATTATTTTTTTCACTGTTGAAAACTCCATTCTTTTCCGCATCCATTGATATATGATATGTGGGTTGTACATTTGATAGTCGCCAAAATCCCATTTAAATAACATGCTGCATCTGCCACGCCCTTTTCTGGTTTATGTGATCTTTCATTGTGTACATACAGGTAAGCTTTTCGCCAAAACTATTACACCTAGAAAGCGAAAATGTTCTACAGTGTTAAAACAGCATATGAACTTTAAAACGAACGGAGCGGTTTTATTATATTTTACATACAATTTAAAAATTATGTCAAATACGAGTAGTACTACAATACTACCAATCATTTATCAAAAGAGTCAATAACTAGTTTCCCAAATTGCACTGGTACGGCATTGGAAACTGCTAGTGGTACACAATAGGCAACTATTTCACGGACGTGTGACGTGTGACGTCACAGCGGGAAAGAGGAAATGCCATTTATATATATAAATTCTAGTTTATGTGAACAGTCATGTTCTAACGCCAATAGAACAGAAATTATAACTATTTTGCCTGAGCTAGAGGAGAGCTATACAGAACAATTAGGTGGACATTTTCCGACATTTGCCGTTTCGCTTTTCTTTAACTAGTTTGTCAATGTTAGGGCGTAATGTACGGCACATTTGTAACCGATGACTGCATATTAGATTGTGATCTGACAATATGCTTCGGGATTTTGACTTAGAAAGGTTCATAACAAAAAAGAATTGTTCGCACACATACGCAGAACCAAGCACACACAATACCCGTGCAACAAGGACATACAACCTCAGAAATCTGGTTTGAGGAACATTCTTATAACAATCAGTCAGGTCTTCCTTGTGTTTATATTTGTCCTTCAGCAAATCGTCGCACTGTAAATTTATCAACTCAATTTGCAACCTGCTAGAAACATTGTTAACATCCAATGAATACGGGGTCGTAAAGATCTGAAACGTAGTTGACAATGTTTCTACATCTTGAAGTCTGGTCTCAAACTGGTGTGAACTACGGGGAACTGAACCCAAACACAAAACTACTACACAACGTCAACAAAAACACAAAATAAAAACAAAATTAGCACTAACGCCGTTAAGATCCCTCAGACAACAAATAAACACCCTCAGACTGGGCTGAAGAGGGTACTCCCTAAACAGCCCGGGCAAGTTGTAAACATGCCCAAATAACATTCTTCATATCCATTCAGTTTCGTGCAAGTAGCGTCGCTGATCTATGCAGCATAGCAATACACTGCTCTCGCCTGACGTCACACGAACGTACAAGCTGGCTCTTCATTTAAATACGTCACACGGCCCGAAGTTGTCTTCCCCTGATGTATATACATGATGCATAACATTTAATTTTTGTACATAAATTCCGTCCTCCTCTCTTTAGCTGTGGAGAATGTCTCTACAACCTTCTTATTAAAGTCTGGAATACTGCGCACTATTCTTTGTTCTAGGATAGCGTAACCAGAGTGGTGAATCTCTCTGTCCCCATCGCACTTCGCAGGAAAGTCTTTATTCTTTTTAGTGTAGAAAAACACCGTTCATTTTCTGCTGCTGTTTCTGTTGAGAGGGTAGCGATTATTTTCAGAACACTGAAACATTCCGAGAAAATACGCGATCTCCAAGAAGGAAGATGACAAAGGACAGGCACCACCCGCAACACGCAGATCCTCTCGCGAACACATAAAATGTAGCTCAGTTTTCAAGTTTTGTGAATTCACATTAGGGTATGCTTTAATAAAGTCTCGGAAACCATGTTCTGGAAACATTAAATCCTTAATATTCATCCATGGGCACTTTCAATTCTACTACATTTATAGTTTAATAATTTTACTTTAATTTATGTTACGAGTACAGTGTGGTAACAATAGTCAGAATATAATCTAAATAATGTATTGCAAGTTTTTCCATACAGAAAAGCTAATATGAAACACAATTTACATTATATTGTGTAATGTGCAGTATTAGATACGATTATAATTTTTTGAAATAATAAGTTGAAAACGTGTAGTTTGTTGCATTTATTATGGCCTATCTGAACATATACAGCTATTGTTACAGACACAGTAGATATTGAAGTAAAACTAATAAAATACAAAGCTCAAAGCTTCATCCAAAAGTCCCGTGAAAGCTTTTTTGGGGGGGAGGGGGTATAGGGTAGTATGCTGGATCTTCTGATGAGACGGATGACTCTTATTCTTGTTCTTCATCTGGACTAATGTCTTCATCTTGCTACTAATTAGG
This sequence comes from Tenodera sinensis, assembly GCA_030765045.1. NCBI lineage: Eukaryota > Metazoa > Arthropoda > Insecta > Mantodea > Mantidae > Tenodera > Tenodera sinensis. The sequence goes on along the minus strand of CM060964.1, from coordinate 284,144,745 downwards.
GGATTAACAAATAAAATGTTTGCTTTGGGAGGAAGTGATACTTTTTCCCTTTCGCATATACGAGTATGTGCATCAGTACCTTTTATTGGTGTTGTATCTCTAGCCTAATGTTTACTAGCAGTAGATGGTAGAGATGTTTCATTTTCAAATACCGGCAATCTAAAAAGGAAAAAATGTTAGTGTTATAAATAGGTATTAAATCATCTTACGCAATTCAAATAAAATTGTGAAACACTTTGAAATCGATTGAAAATTAATGAAACACTTAAAGCTTCTAAAAGTAAACATGTAAGGCTACCTAACTGAATCTTTATCTTATGACTGCAATGCTAAACTTTCTCTTACATTCTTTTTAAATCAAAATAATTTTTTTCTAGGAAAAAATCGTAAAAACTGTCCCTAAACCTAAGTTAACCAAAGTACGCAAGAGGGGTTTTTATGATAATTTTTTCCTGTGCATTATTTCCTGTATCCATAATGTCCTTCTTAATTTCCTGTCTCAGGGTTGAAGGACCACACGCCGGTGTTCGGAATGTTGCGGCCAGGCGGTGGTGGAGCGGACTACTGACCAACCTGCCCTCTGTGAGCGGCTCACGGGCATTGTACGGCATCGGATGTATTCAATTTGGAATCGTTAGGAACCCGTCCTCGCTTATGCACGTCGTCTCTCGGATCTGGTCCCCCATCGTCTCTCTCCCACCTCTCCAAGGGGTCACGTTCCAAGCATAAAGGCCACATTAGCCTACGTGCGGTGCTCTGTCCTGGTTTTGGGGGCCCTACCGTAGTATCTTCCTTTATCTTCCCGATAATTTTCTTTAATTTACTTTTTCTTAATTGTTGACGTGTCCAGATATGCGAACGTCTTTTGTAAGGATTGACCGACTCAGAAAACACAGATTCCAACGGAGCGTTTTTTTTGTTTTTTTTTGTTTTTGTTTTTTTTTTTTTTGTGGTGGGGAAAAAGGCTACTTACGCCCTAACCACATGCAAGCATGCGAGTGTAAGACTCCTACCCGGGCTTCGAACCCGGGCAGCCTACTCACTAAAAAACCCCACCGGAAGTATTGAGGTCAAAACCTCATTGCTGCAGTACCACATAGATGCACCTGCGCATTCTGTGGTGATAAATGAATGCTGCCTGCCAGTGGCAGTAACAGCGAGTGAAATTACTGAAGTGCCAGAGGACAAACATGACCTAAGCCCTGAGTGCTCCCTGGTAGCAAGTGATGGTGAATGCTATGAGTGATGAACTCTGTAGTGGTGGTGGATGATGTCGTTGATCAGTCATGGTGTCAGTTGAATTTGTTGGTGCATTTCATATGCCGACATAGTGCGTCACAGCCACGGCCATTATGTTGTCGAAGAGGAACTGGTGTAGGTGAAGAGTCTGCATCTGTTGTGGCTATTGGTGTGGTGTGGCTATGTTGGACTTCTGTGGAGGCTGAGTGGCTGCAAATTCTGTTGATGACGTCTGTAAGTGTGGAGATGGCCTCCTCCAGGGTGGCCAGGCGGGAGCTGATGATGAGGATCTGTAAGTGGAGATTCTGTACTGCACCCAGCCAGGCACGGTCCAGGGAAGGGGCGACTGGGGCAACTTCTTCTCTTGGTGCAGGTATTGTTGATGGTGATGTGCTCAGCGCTGGTTGTTGGTCTGATGGAGCTGGCTGTGGAGTAGTGTGCGCCACTGGTGTGGGTCTCTGCTGTGCTCGGCGGAGATGTGATGGTGATGTGCTCTGCGCTGGTTGTTGGTCTGATGGAGCTGACTGTGGAGCAGTGTGCGCTACTGGTGTGGGTCTTTGCTGGGCTCGGCGGGGATGGAGAGGGCACTGTGCCTGACCTGTATAAAGACCAAAGCCATTACAGGTGGCGCAGTACCTACGGCGGCGTCGAAGGTCGTGCCCTGTGCACTGTGCTGTAAGGGCCCGGGAGCCGCAGTAGTGGCACCTGGGGCCGGCTGTGCCAGTGTCGGCCGTGTGGCCGTACTGGCAACAGCAGCGACAGGGGACCAGACGACCGGTTCGGCTGGGCTCCACACGCAGGCGCTGGCCAAATAAGGACAGTCCCACGGCTAGGGCCGCTTCTCGGTCGCTCAGGTCCCGAAATTCCAGCCGAACCATCGATGTTGGGCCACGGTCAGTGATGATCCGTGAGGCCCTGCTGACTGAGTTCCAGTGTTGCCTGGCGGCGGTCAGTAGGTAGCGGCACGGGAAGTTCCGAGGCACCCCGCATACCACTGCACTGTGTCGCCAGGCCTGCGCTGTGGGTGGTGGCGGTGTCTGCGTCGGCTGGTGGTGCTGGGTTTGGCTCGGCGGTGATGTAGGGTGGAGCAGCTGAAGGAATGGTGGTGGCGACGTTGTTTGTTGCTGAAAGAGTGTCTGCGGTGGCGTTAATTCGTCGCTCTGGAGGTCGATCAGCTGCCCTAAGGAAATGGGCGATGGCGCTGGTTGCCTGTGCTGTGGCGACGGCGGCGTCTGCGATGAATGAGGTGTTGGCGGCGCGGGTATAAGCACCTCAGCGACTGCTCGGGTTGAGCAGCGAGCCGCGATTGGCGACTGGTGTGGAGATGCTGATATTTGCTCCTGCTGAAGAGTGGCACTTTTAAGCTCTAATGGTGAAACAGCCTGGGCCACGGCAAGAGGCTTCGGTGCGGCTTTGCTGGACTTCCGAGTCGCGCGTTTCTTACATCCCATGGTGGTCGGTCAATCTCCTCCCGGAGCGGTGAACCATCTCCACACTAGACTGGGTGTTTTCTACTCGGTACGTACTGGCTGACAGTACTGGTCCCTTCACTCTTGCTAGTCACCAGTTACATGAAGAGCTGAAAATGCTCACAATCGAGCAGTTTATTAAACACCTGGCATGCAACCTATACGCCAAAAAGAATAAGAACCACAATGAGCAAATACGAATGCTCGGGGAGTATGATATGACTCGCGACAAACACCTCCGCCCTCTATCATTGTTCGATCGCACTATAAGTATAGGCGAACCCGAACTCAACATACAGGAATACCTGAATAATTTAGTACCATGAAATTACTGGCTAGGGGATGAAGGGAAGCACACAACAAACACACAACACTATAAAAACATACACTTACACTCAAGCCCTCAGAAGTCCTTGTGCTACCTAGCCAAGGCGGACCCCGGGAGACGAGGGCCTCCCCGGTAGTGGCACAGGCTCGCTCCTGCACTTCAGGCAGACAGCCCGCCATGTGTGCACTTATACGACCAGGCAAGATCAGGCACACGATTAATGACGAAGCCTCCGGCTTAATCACACCCTAGTAACTAAGATTAAATGACACAGTAGAAGTTATCTCTACAAGTTGTAAATCTTATAAATATCACCATAACTGCACCTAGTTATATAAGCATTTCTTAAAATACTACTAGCATAGATTATAGGACGCAATATAAATTTAAAATAAAAAAAAAATAAATAATAAAAAAAAATAAATAAAAAAAAATAAAAAATAAAAAAAAAAAAAATAAAAAAAAATACGCTAAGGACAAGAAACGAAACCCTCGGGTGGATTTTTAAAACAAAACATGCTCATTCACTCATCCCTCACATCCATCTACACCTAACGATGCCAAATGGCTGAAACACAAAAAGAACACCATCAACTATCCTACACATCACCATTAGTTACTACCAGGGGGCACTCAGGGCTTATGTCATGTTTGCCCTCCGGCACATCAGTAATACTCGCTGTTACTGCCACTGGCAGGCAGCTTCCATCTCTCACCACAGAATGCGCAGGTGCTTTATGCGGTACTGCAGCATAGAGGCCTTGACCTCAAGACTTCCGGTGGGGTTTTTTAGTGAGTAGGCTGCCCGGGTTCGAAGCCAGGGTAGGAGTCTTACACTCGCATGCATGCATGCGGTTAGGGCGTAAGTAGCCTTTTTCCCCACCACAAAAAAAAAAAAAAAAAAAAAAAAAAAAATGCTAGTCATTCATCCTGAAGATGGGAGAGATGTACACTCCCGAAACGTTGATATCTTTTCATCACTACACCTGGCTCGAAGCCCGAGAGCATCTTGAATATATTTTGTAAGGATGTTACTATTTACAATATTTCGGCTGCTTGTCTTATCGGTGCACCATACTGCACATTATCTGAACATTTTTTCCGCTTTCAAGGCAAGTTGTTTAGCGAAAATGCATTTGCAACCTTGCACAATGAACAAAACACCTTAAAACTGCCAAAAATTAATTAATTCTCGGTACCCCTCATATATCCGATCAGTGTATTTACCAAATAGGTAGTACATACAAGCTGTGTAGTACTACTCAATGCACTCCTCTCTTCCAACACATTGTTGTTATTATCATTATTATTGTTATTATTATTATTAGTATTATTATTGTTGTTGTTGTGTTCAAACATTCTGGTTTCATTTCTGACTGCATACTAACATGGAAGAATCATATAAAATGTTCGTAAAGCTAATCATGTAGTATAACCGTGGCACTTGAATACTGGTCTCTCAGTAGGTGGTTGAAAAATCTGATGTGTTGCGCTCACATGAGTTTCTCTACTCTTGTACTAACCATTCTTACAAACTCTTATTCATATATCTTCTTCGTGTTAGTTGAGATAAACATTTGTACATATTATCTTATTGCGTATTTCCTTGTAGGTACAAGGGGGATATTAGAATACAGTAGGCTTTGTGCGGTAGTTAAATCTTTTAAAGCTTTGAGATCCCGTTCTCTTTGCACGCTTAACATAAGTATAAAAAATGAACACGGTTTACTTGTTATTCAAAAGTCCTCCAGAGTAAACAGGACTAACTAGGCTATAGCTAGAAAATTCAAAATATACATTTCATTTGTCATACAAATATCTTAAACATATGTCATTTTAATCAAAATCGTTAGAGCCATTTTCAAGAAAATCAACATTTTCGAAACATTTTCCATGTAAAGGGTAGTTTAGGGTGAGGCTATTTGCCTCAGAATCTTCGTGTTGCATCCTTGAAAGGCAGTAAACTTAAATACCAACTTTGGTTTTTAAGTGACTTTTCGTTTTTGAGTTATGCTGTCTACACACACACAGACTGACAGACACACACATACGCGCGCGCGAAGATTTTTCTAAATATGCTTTTTTGGGTTTAGGGGATCTCAAAACATACATTTCCGGTGAAATCTCTACATCAAACTTTTGAGTGGAATACTTACCAGTAGAGAAAGTAAAAATTAGAGAAAACAGAAAACCATGCACTTAGACTTATCACAGGTGCGGTTAAAACTACCCCAGTAACCTCTATGTTATTACGTGCAAATAACCTTGATATGCAGACAGAAATCATTGAATCGGTACCGAAACTCCATGAGAATCTAGCTCGCCTGCCGGGAGTTCTTTATCCTACTAATATGCAAACCCCCGACGGTTAAAAACACAAGAGGGCTTCCTGCAAAACGTGCTTCAACATCAAAAGAGCCTAGATATTTCCGCTATACGTACTACAGTAATACTGACTAAGAGCAATTCAGATTGCCTTAAAATAACTCACATATAGATCAATAGCATTTCAAAAGTAGTCATATTATGCGATTCCCAAGCTGCTCTGTCTGCTACCACAAACCTTACCAGCACACCTATCTGTATTGGCACTCTGGATTGCAAAAACTTAAGTCAGAACTCTTACTGCACAACTCAAAATTATCGTTCTACAATGGATCCCTTGCCATAGGGATCGTCTAGATGACAAAATCAGCAATTAATAATGGAAAGATCAAATACCGCTATTACCAAACTGGCCAAGGCGTGAAGCATTTGCTAAATTCAGACTGATCACAGGCCACGATTGGCTGGAAAAACACCTAAACCACGTTGGCATCATACCGACTCTGTAACCAAGGAACTACGGACTCCAACAACCTCAACAGCTGTTCCTCTCTGACGAGTACTACTCTGACCAATAAATTCTGGGAGACACGAAATAAAATGATGACTTTGGCTTTATACTGAAAGCATAATGTAACCGCACAGTATCTATTGCTGCAGTATAGCCTCAACAGTTAGCACCAACTCGCGATTAACGCGAAGACAATATTGGCCCCGGCAGGAATACATTAGTTCTTAGGCCAATTTTTTTCGGTTAACACAATTTCGGTTAAGGCGAATTACGAACTCTTTTTCAGTCCCTAGCGTAATTAAATTTCAATGAAACACAAACTTCCGATATTACAGTATTTTTAAGTGTTAATATTTTCCGAAACGAATGCAAGAAATGTGGCTACTAAGCTAACTACTATTGTTGATTCGTTTCTAACGTATTGTAAGTCGGTAGCCGCGATTATCACCTCAACAATCTGTGTGCGATACATTTAAATAAATTCAATAATGTGTGCATTAACTTTCTTATAGAAACGTATTCGATGCCAGATGTTCTTTCAGTCGTAGCCAAATCGAGTTAGAACATTGAATAAAAATCTCCAACGGTAGCACGCAAAACATGGTAAGGAGGAAACAGACAGCTCTAAATGTGCAGGTAAAGCTTTAGGTTCTATAGATGATAGACACCATGGACTGTGGTACAAAGATAACAGCAATTGCAGGGCAGAAATAAGAATGTATTTTCGTTTCCGTGAACATCAGTGAACCATGTTTGAATTTTCTTTCCAAGAAGATAGTGTAATATATGAGTAGTTGTTTGTACTTTTACAGACTCTTTATAGTGTAGTAACTCTACAGTAACGTAAAGTGATTGATACTGCATTGCGCATTACTCTACTACTCTACATATATGCGTATTCCGTTCTGTGCTTTTCACTTAACATGAATGTTTTAAATACGAACTTCCAATTTTTCGGTCCCTTCAAATTCGCGCTAAAGAGGTATTTCTTTGTTCACCTGTTCATTTGTTCTTTTGTTTTTCTGGTGAGTACTTATACCTATGCACTGTCATTATTATGGTTGATGTATATAAAAATCCTGCGTTTAATAATAATAATTAATAATAATAATAATAATAATAATAATAATAATAATAATAATAATAATAATAATAATAATAATAATAATAATAATAATAATAATAATAATAATAATAATAATAATAATAATAATAATAATAATAATAATAATAATAATAATAATAATAATAATAATAATAATAATAATAATAATCGTGATGGTGATGGTGATGGTGATGGTGATGGTGATGGTGATGGTGACGGTGACGGTGACGGTGACGGTGACGGTGACGGTGACGGTGACGGTGACGGTGGCGGTGGCGGTGGCGATGGCGATGGCGATGGCGATGGCGATGGCGATGGCGATGGCGATGGCGATGGCGTTGGCGATGGCGATGGCGATGGCGATGGCGATGGCGATGGCGATGACGATGACGATGACGATGACGATGACGATGACGATGACGATGACGATGACGATGACGATAATAATAATAATAATAATAATAATAATAATAATAATAATAATAATAATAATAATAATAATAATAATAATAATAATAATAATAATAATAATAATAATGATGATGATGATGATGATGATGATGATGATGATGATGATGATGGTGACGACGGTGACGGTGACGGTGGCGATGGCGAAGGCGATGGCGATGGCGATGGCGCTGGCGCTGGCGATGGCGATGACGATGACGATGACCATAATAATAATAATAATAATAATAATAATAATAATAATAATAATAATAATAATAATAATAATAATAATAATAATAATAATAATAATAATAATAATAATAATAATAATAATAATAATAATAATAATAATAATAATAATAATAATAATAATAATAATAATAATAATAGTAGTAGTAGTAGTAGCAACAGTAACAGTAACCATAATAATAATAAAAACAATAATAGAAAGCGAAACAATGTCCTGAAACTCTGGTGCCTTCATGTTTGCATGGTTTTTCTCACGGCGGTTTCCAATGCTTATAGACCAGAGGATCACAACCTAATTTAGGCCAAGGGCCATTTTATTCTAAAGCAGTTAACAGAGGACCGCAATGATCCATCATCGAACCCTCCATCGTAGGTCTAATTACATCTTACTTCACAATTAGGTCTTTTCTTTATTTAATTTAATAGGCTAATATCCAATACATCGATAATAATAGGCCTTTTATTGACATGACTTTCAATTCAATTACTGGTCATAACAGAACAAGTCATAAGTGTTATGCAACTTAAGAGAAACTTGATGCTGCTTAGTCTCCTCCAAGGGAATGTCGCCTTGACGTAGCGAAGGGGCTCAGTACCCAATCCAGACGGCCAACTAAGTGTGTCATTTTTGACTACAGGTGGGCAAGAGGTGAGGGGAAGCAAAAAACATTCCAAAACGGGTACATGAGGCTCGGTGGTCTTGGTCGACGACTCACCTAGGAGAAGAAGACTTCGAAATCAAACTCCCCCAGGGTTTCCTACTACGGTAGGTACGGGTTTGGCGCACCCTGGGCCCCGAACCGCTCACCATCATTTCATCCCCTCCGTGTTAATTAACTGTGCCACATGCAGCGTTTTATGTTGCTTTTTATATCACCCTCTTCCTCTTCTAGGTTTATCATGATTATTAGTGAGGTCTTAGTTTTATAACTCCTGTCTCACCAGCAGGGATCTTTCCTATCTCCGTGGTCCTGTCCCATGGTTTTCAGCGCGGCCCCCGACTTGTGTGTTCTTCGGAGGTCTCAGGCGCGAAGGTTGGGCGGACCCTTCACACTGCCCCCATGTGTAGCCTTTGGTGAGGAGCCCGTCCACCCGTCATGTACACTCACGTAGCTCCTTGAGGGTACGGCCGGTGTTACTTTCCCGACGGCCACGTGTTACCGCTGACGGAACCCCGGTGTAATCAACCCGAAGTCCCTTGAATCCACGCTGACTCCGTTGAGGTAGCGTGGCCTAAAGAGGGCATCCACAGGGGGTTATTCCTGTGGTGGGGGCATAAAGCCGGGATGTTGCGTGGGGAACGATTTACCCATGTGGACAAGCAGTGGAGATCGGAGGGTAGTCCCTCTGCAGTACGCTTTGAGGTCAGTTATGGAGGGGTCTCCATGGCGCACAGGCTGTGGAGATTTTGGTGTCTTTCTTTTCTTTGACCCCCGGATGGCAGGCCGACACCGAGAGTTCCGGATGGGGGTTCAATTCAATATGCATCCGCGTAAAACCCCTTCATTTGACTCGTTTTTGGTAATGACAATGGCATGTGACGGAAAACGTTAATGGACCTTAGCCCATTTTATATCAAACGGGAAATCGATTGGATTTGTGGCACTGTGAAAAATGCGACTAGAGTTCGAGACGGTACGCTTTTGAGTTCTGCAGACCAGGCGCAGAGACTACTTAAAGCGACCTTGTTGGGATCGTACCCAATCCAGGTAGCCCCACACAAGTCGCTGAACACATGTAGAGGAGTTGTCATCACTTCTAGTCTGGACAACCTCACCAATGAGGACATTGTTACTTGCCTCTACGACCAGCGGGTGTGTCAGGCGTACCGTCTGACACGAAAGCAGGATGGTAAAGTGATTGATTTACGTACGGTGTTCATCACTTTTAAGGGCACACAGTTACCCGAATACATCTTCTATGGTTACGAGCGTGTCGCCGTACGTCAGTATGTCCCGAACCCTATGTGCTGTTTTCAGTGTCAGAAGTTCGGACATACTAAGACCGCGTGCAGCAATCCTGCCGTTTGTGAGCGTTGTAGCCTATCACCCCATGAGGGCACGACTTGCACCTGTGACCCTCATTGTGTTAACTGTGGAGGGAATCATCCATCCAGCTCGCGTCAGTGCTTGAAGTATCTGGACGAAAAGAGCATTCAGGAGCTGCGTGTTAAGGAACGACTTACGTTTCCTGAAGCACGTCGGCAATTTGAACAGCTCAAACCACCCACCATCTCCGGTTATTCGTCAGCAGTTCGCCGTACGCCTGTTACCACCGTTGACATACATGTTCCTGTTGCCGATGCTTCGACGCAGACGGACTTCTCCGCGAGTAACTCTCCACTCTCTAGCGCCACACCTGCACTGGTCACTACATCTTCAGCCGTGCAGACCTCAGTTCACAAACCCACTAGTCGTAGCCAGCCTGTCGAAAGCCATTCTCCTAGAACTACTGTTCGCGCCAGCAGCCGTGAATTGTCATACCTATCCCTCGACCCGGGAAAGATCGGACGCTTCCCTCTAGTTGTCACCCTATTTGCTTGAGAGTCGTTTGTAAGACCTTCAAACGAATGATTAACGCTTGTTTAGTGTGGTGGCTAGAGACGAATAACCTGCTGAGCACTGTTCAGTGTGGTTTTCGTCACCATCGCTCCAGTGTCGACCACCTTGCACGCTTGGAAGCCTACGTTCAAAATGCCTTTCTGCTGAAGCTGCATGTCATGGGTGTATTCTTTGATTTAGAGAAGGCCTACGACACCACCTGGCGCTATGGAATCCTCCGCAAGTTGCACACGAACGGTTTACGCGATCATTTAGCGATGTTCATTTTTAACTTTTTACTACTTCGCTGTTTTCGTGTCCACGTAGGAAACACGCTTTCCCAAGAGAAGGTCTACGAGAATGGTGTACCCCAGGGGTCGATTATCAGTGTTATGCTTTTCGCCGTTGCCATTAATGGCATCACTAGTGTTGTTCATAGCGGAATCCCGATGTCGCTGTATGTTGACGACTTCTGGATATACTATCGCTCTCACAGTTTGGAGCACATCAAGCGTCAAATGCAGCTGACCGTAAAATCCATCGGCGAGTGGGCGTTTCGCACCGGCTTTCAGTTCTTCCCTACGAAAACACAGTGTATCCACTTCCATCGACTTCGTGGCGTACATCCTCTTTCTGATCTTTATTTGCATGGCATACGTCTGCCGTTTGTTCCGCACCTCAAGTTCTGGAGCCTTCACCTCGACAGGAAGCTCAGCTGGGAGTACCATATTCAACTTCGGGCTACCTGCGATCGTTCGCTGCGGGTACTCAGAGTTTTATCTAGGGCATCTTGGGGCGGCGATCGCACGGTTATTTTGAGGTTGTATCGCTCACTGGCCAGGTCCAAATTAGACTACGACAGTTTTATCTATGGCGCGGCGTCTGCGTCTAAACTCCGCCTTTTAGACACAACACATCACACTGGTATCCGTCTCGCTACTGGAGCTTTCCGCACCAGTAGGGTCGATTGTCTGTGTGCTGATTCTATCGAACCTCCACTGTCTGTTCGACGCTCATTGTTACTTTGTTCTTACGTCGCAAGGTTGGCTGCTCATCCAGGTCATCCTTCCTACCCACCTGTCTTGCGTCCAGACCTAGTGCACCATTATACGCGGAATACTATCTCCCATCCAAGTGATATCAGGTTTCGAGAACTGCTGACCGCACACGATCTCCGACTGCCAGCTGTAGAGCGGCATTTACTTGGCCGATGCCCTCCCTGGCAACTCCAGCGGGCGCACTTTGACCTGGAGCTGTCGAGCTCTGTGAAGTTAGCTACCCCTCACTCGTTGTTTCACCAACTTTTCACCGAAGTTCTGGGCCGATACCGGATTTATACTCCGGTATTTACTGATGGCTCACAGATGGGTAGTACGACTGGTTCCGCTTTTGTATACAATGGCGACGTTCACACGTAACGCCTTCCAGACGCCAGTTCAGTATTTACCGCCGAGCTGTTTGCCATATTTTATTTCCTACTTTTTATCTCCAGTTCAGGTCATGGAATTTTTATCATCTATTCTGACTCTTTTAGCGCTCTTCAGGCCCTACAACAGTTTATCGGCACCTCGGCATTGATTGTTAAAATCCAGACGTTGATCTCGCAAGTACAGTCTCGCGGATACCAGTTGGTTTTTATGTGGATCCCAGGCCTTGTGAGTATTCCGGGTAACGAGGCGGCGGATGCGGCTGCGAAGTCTGCATGTCGCCTTCCGGAATATTCCACTCGTACGCTCCCATATATGGATGTGAAGAAGTACTTTCGTCGCCATCTATTTACGCTCTGGCAGCATCTTGGGAAGCGTTAACTGACACTCAGTTACGCACAATAAAGGACACTGTACAACCCTGGGAGACCAGCTGCAGGGATTCCAGGCGGGAAGAAGTGGTGTTAACACGCCTGAGGATAGGCAACACTCGAGCCACGCATGGACACCTTTTGCGTGGTGATCCGGAGCCTGTCTATGCGATGTGCAATGTTCCACTCTCCGTCGCACATGTCCTTCTTGATTGCCCGCAATACACTCGTGAGCGCCAGTCCGTTGACCTGGGCCTTGCACTGTGCTCTGATTTAGGCAACGACCCAGTAGCTGTAACTACAGGGCTGCGGTTTATTGCCAAGATTGATTTTGGCAAGCAAGTGTAAGGTGTGTTTTGTCTTGGCGGAATTAGGATTTTAGGGTGGTTTTAGCTTTTTAACGGCTTTATCAGGTTAAGTTTTTACCAGTTTTAATTTTTAGCCGTTTTAACTCACGTTTTAGTACTTTTAACTTTCCGTTTTAGTTATTTTAACTTTGACATTTTAACTTTTTAGGGGCGAGCTTCTAATTTGTTTGCTTTTATTTTCGGGCTTCGGGCCCTAATGACCTAGTTGTCGACGGGTCCTTAAAGTCAACTCACTCACTCACTCACTTACTCACTCACTCACTCACTCACTCACTCACTCACTCACTCACTCACTCACTCACTCACTCACTCACTCACTCACTCACTCACTCACTCACTCACTCACTCACTCACTCACCCACTCACTCACTTACTCACTCACTCCGGTTATATGTTTGATATTGCAATACGCATTCTTACTTCCAAATTTATGGTGGACGAAGGGGTGCTGGGGCGGGTTTCCTCCGGGTTCTCCGGTTTCCCCCGTAAACTCATTCCACCGGTGCTCCGTCTTCATTCCATGTATCATCAGTGTCACCGCCTGCGGTGCCATATGTAGCAAAAGTGGGTGTGAAACACTACAAAATATACTTGCTTCCAAATGTTCATTTGTAACTTTGGATCGAGTTTTGGGTTTAAATTGTTTCATTACCGAAAAAGACTGTTCACAGACGTATTTGCTACCAAATAAAGTTGCCATTTTCAGTGCTGATCATAGTGATTGTACATTACTTTAGGCAAGTACAGCTTATAGAAATCAAGGAGTGACACATCATCAAATTTTGCCTTCAATTGTGTTGCTCTGGATATGAATTAATTCCATCTGAAAAATTGCACGCACTGTCTCAATATCAACATGAAAGGGTACTGAAAATAATTCAAATGATTTTTCGAACTTTTGAACATCTTGAAAACGGGTGTTGAACTCTTCTGTGAGAGTTTTTTAAGAGGTGAGTGTATTTCCCAAAATTAGATCTGTTCATAGATTCCATCATTTTGCTCACTGCCGGAAAATTGAGAAATACTCCATCCTTTATTTGCGTCTGCCAAACTACAAGTTTTCTTTCAAAAGCAGTGATAAATTTAGTGGATGGCCCGGGGGAGTGAGTGAGTAGTGCGGTTTACGGGCCCGTCGACAACTAGGTCATTAGGGCCCGAAGTCCAAAATAAAAACAATCAAAGAAATAAAACCTTACCCCTTTAAAGCTAAAAAGTGAAACTTAAAATACCTAAGAATGAACGTCAAGACCACTAAAAAGAGAGTTAAAGCAGGTAAAAAAGGAAAATTAAAAACCGATAAAAACTTATATTACGAAAAACGTAAACTGGTTACACTGTTAAAAAAGGGGGAAAAACACGAGTAAAAACATCCTAAAAGTATATTTCTGCCAAGATAAAAGAAACCTCACACTTGCTTACCAAAATCGATACGCACAGCAAACCGCAGTACTGCATTTACAGCTACTGGGTCGTTGCCTAACACGGTGCACAGTGTAAGACCCAGGCCAAAGGACTGGCGCTCACGAGCATACCGCGGACAATCAGTAAGGACATGTACAACGGAGAGTGGGACATTGCACGTCGCACAGACAGGCTCCGGATCACCGCGCAAAAGGTGTGCATGCGTGGCTCGAGTGTGGCCTATCCTCAGGCGGGTTAAAATCACCTCCTCGCGCCTGGAATCCCTGCAAGATGTTTGCCAGGATTGTACCGTGTCCTTGATTGTCCGTAACTGAGTGCCAGCTAACGCTTCCCAAGATTGCTGCCAGACAGTAAATTGATGGCAACGAAAGTACTTCTGCAGATCTATGTAGGGTAGCGTACGGGTGGAATGTTCCGGACTTCGCAGCCGCATCTACCGCCTCATTGCCCGGAATACCCACATGACCTGGGATCCACGTAAAAACGAACTAGTATCCGCGAGATAAGAACTGAGATAAAAGTGTCTATATTTTAATAATTAATACCGAGTTGCCAACAAATTGTTGCAGTGCCTGAAGAGCGCTCAGGGAGTCGCAACACACAATAAAATGTCCAGGAACTGAATGGGAGATAAAAGTAAGAAATACAAGATGGCAAACAGCTCGGCGGTAAAAACTGAACTGGCGTCTGGAAGGCGGTATGTGTGAACGTCACCGTTGTATATAAAGGCGGAACTCGCCGTACTACCCAACTGGGAGCCATCGGTGAATACCGGAGTGTAAGTCCGGTATCGGCCCAGAACTGCGGTGAAGAGTTGACGGAAAAAAAAAAATAAATAAAATAATATCTGCCAGCTATGTCCAGATACCTAATTTCTTATATCTGGACGTAGTGTGCGGATATTTTCATTTATTTAAACTTATTTATTACAATTTGTTCACAATAGAATGTGCAGAAAACTAAATTAAACTAAAACTAAATTAAACTAAATAACAATAAGAAAAATTGGTGATATTGTCAAGTTGTCCCTAGTCTCTGGTAGGCTGTCCAAGTCTCATCAGGCTGTCGTTTTGGCCTCGTTCTTCTCCTTTCTGCTTACAGTTGGTTTGACAATCTTAACGATCGACGGGATGGTGCTACAACAGTCGCTGGAGGTGTATAAAAATTTCTTAGATTTCTTTCTTGTTCAGTTTGTCTTAAAGATCTTTCTGCTATACTGATTTGAGTCGCTAACTCATTTAAAGCATTTAGATTTTCCTTATTCCTGACCATTTCCGATAAAGTGAGGTACATGAGCTTTTCCCTGTTAGATTGTCCTATTTCACTGTATTTCTGACAGTTAAACATTACATGCTCAGGAGTATCTTCTGTATTGCATCTGGTGCACATTTCAGAGTTGATACTAAAACGTTTTAAGTAAGTGCCATATGGCCCATGGCCCGTAATATAGTGTAATGCAGCTTGTAAGGGATTTAGGTGCTTTAGTCGTAAGCTTTCTCGTATATTAGGGTAAAACATATAGGTGCGTCTCCCAGTTTGCAGGTTATCCCATTCTGACTGCCATAAGGATATTAACTCAGCCCTTATTTGTCTTTTCATATAGCATCGTTTTCCTATTATATCTTCTATCTTTTGTTGATTGCTTTTCTTTAGCCAGTAGTAAGCACCATATAGGCGAACCTGTAGATCTATTGGCCAGGTACCAGTGGCCACAAGAAGAGCCATAGTAGAGGTCGTTCTTGCTGCTCCAGTAAAACGGAGAAGAATTTTCATCTGGCATTTTCTGAGATCTGCGACGAGGTTTAATTTTTGCATACACTGTGCCCACGCTCCTGCACCATATGTAATGATGGCAGTAAAGATACAATTATGATATGTTCTAATGGTAGTGAGAGGTAGTTTATATTGACGTTGGGCAATGCTGGCAATCTTCATCATAATTTTACTGGCTTTGTTGCAGACCTGAGTGACATGTGTCTTGAAGTTGCCTTTCTCATCAAGCGTTATTCCAAGGTATTTAATATACTTGTGGCGTTGAATACGTTCTTCGTGTATTCGTATAACTGGGTTTCTTAATAATTTACCTTTAAATAGCAAATACGCAGATTTGTTAGCTGCAATTTGTAGTTTAACAGAGTTGCACCATTTATATACCTTCTGGGTCACATCAGAAGATTTTGTTTCCAGTTCCAGGCGGGTGTTTCCTTCTATTAATAAAAGCAGATCATCCGCATATGCTATAGTGGTATATATTTGTGTGTCAACTACTAACTCATTAAGCAGAGGCTCCAAATTTATATCCCAGAATATTGGACCCAATATAGAACCTTGCGGGCATCCTTTCGTAATATCACGTGTAACGGTACTATTTGCCCCTGTGATGTTGACTCGGCGGTCTACACAATAGTTCTTCAGAATTCTATAAAGGCTTTTTGGGTATTCTTGTTGGCGCATGCGTTCAAAAAGTGCAGGCCACCAGAGGTTATCGAAAGCTCCAGCTATATCAAAGAAGAGACCCATCACATAGTTCTTTTTAGAGTTCTTAGCTGCAATTATGGCTTTAGATATTGCATCCGTGGTTGACTTTCCAGATCTAAAACCATATTGAGTAGGATTAAGGCCTTTCAGGATCCTAAACTCTTGTATGCGTTTACATAGGAGTTTTTCTTGTACTTTACCCAAAAGGTTAAGTAGACAAATCGGTCTATAAGATTTTGGCAATGCAGGATCCTTATCGCCACCTTTATGTAAGATCGTGATACTGGCTTCTTTTCAGCAATAGGGAATACGGCCTTGCATAGACATTCATTAAAGAGATCTGTTATATATGGAGTTATTTCTGGTGCAATATGAATGAGTATTTCTGCATGTATTTGATCAGGTCCTGGAGCCTTCTTCTTTTTGAGGATTTGTAATGCATGCAGAACTTCAGATCTGTCAAAGGGATAGACGACTCCAGCTGTTGGTTCGTCAGAGGTGAAATCCTTTCTAAGTTGTTTGTGCTGGATTGTATCTGACTCATGGTTATCTGAGGGAAGGACAGTAGTTAGCAGGGTTTGTATAGATTCAATCCATCCTTTAGTTAGTTCACCGTTTGGTTTAAGTAATGTAGAGAGGACTTCTGGAGACTTTATTTTTTCAGTGGCTATCTTATATGGGATGCCCCATATATTGGTGGTTAAAGCATTCTCAACAAAATTATCCCATGATCTTTCCCTCAGATATTTTAAAGAAGTTCTAAATTCCTCTTTCAATAGTTGGTATTTTCTAAGATGTGTTTGCCTCTCCGTGTTTAAGATAGAAGTCTGATATGCTCGGCGTGCTTTCCTCATTTTAATCCGAAGTTTCTGCAGTTTTTCGTTCCAGCTATTATTACTAAAAGGACGTGGCTTACTTCTTGGAGTTGACAGAACACCGAAGGAGGGGTAGCAGTCTTTGCACAGCCCGACAGCTCCAGGTCAAAGCGTGCACGCTGGAGCTGCCAGGTAGGGCAGTGGCCAAGCGAATGCCGCTCTACAACTGGCAGTCGGAGGGCGTTTGCGACAAGCAGTTCTCGAAACCTGATGCCACGGGGGATTGTTTTATTCCGTATATAACGCTGCGCGAGGTCTGGACGAAATACAGGTGGAAACGAAGGATGACCTGGATGAGCGGCCAACCTTGCGACGTAAGAACAAAGTAACAACGAGCGTCGAACAGACAGTGGAGGTTCGCCAGAATCAGCATACAGACAATCCACTCTACTTGTGCGGAAAGCCCCAGTAGCGATACAGATACCTGTGTGATGAATTGTGTCTAAAAGGCGGAGTTTAGAGTCATAGATAAAACAGACGTAGTCTAATTTGGACCGGACCAGTGAGTGATACAACCTCAACATTACCGTGCGATCGCCGCCCCAAGATGCCCCAGATAGGACCCTGAGTACCCGAAGCGAACGACCGCAGGAAGCACGAAGGTGATGTAAATGGTGCTCCCATGTGAGTTTGCTGTCGAGGTGTAAGCCCAAGAACTTCAGGTGCGGAACAAATGGAAGACGTGTGCCACGCAAATGAAGATCAGGAGCGGGGTGTACACTACGGAGTCGGTGAAAGTGGTGACACTGTGTTTTCGTAGGGGAAAACTGAAAGCCGGTGCGAGATGCCCACTTGGCGATGGATGTTATGGTCATCTGCAGTTGACGCTCGATGTGCTTCGAACTATAAGAGCGATAGTATATCGCAAAGTCGTCAACATACAGCGACATCGGGATTCCGCTACGAACAGCGCTGGTGATGCCATTAATGGCAACGGCGAAAAGCGTAACGCTGAAAATCGACCCCTGGGGTACACCATTCTCCTGAACCTTCTCTTAGGAGAGCGTGTTGCCTATGCGGACACGAAAACGGCGAATTAGTAAAAAGTTAAAAATAAAAAACAAGTTACCACGTAAACCATAACCGTGTAAAGCACGCAGGATGCCGTAGCGCCATGTAGTGTCGTAGGCCTTCTCCAGATCAAAGAAGACACCCAGGACATGCTGCTTCAAGAGAAATGCATTCTCTATGTAGGCCTCCGTGCTTGTCAGATTTTCGACTCTGGAGCGATGGCGACGAAAACCGCATTGGACATTACTCAGCAGGTTATTCGTCTCTAGCCACCACACTAAACGTGTGTTGATCATACGTTCGAGGGTCTTGCAAACGACACTCGTTAGGCTTATAGGCCGAGGTATAGAGATGACGATACCTCGCGCCAGGAAGATGGGTAAACCCACTGGAGCCAAATTTGGTTATAGATGCTCAGCAGGAAGGAAAGAGCCTGAGGTGGAAGATGAAGCAGCATTTGTCGGTGGATGTCATCAGGACCGGGAGAAGAATGGTGCGCGAGAGACAAGGAGTGCATCTGCTAAAAGGCGTGTTGTATGGTTCACTACCGTCGCTGTTAAAATTAAGAACTATCCGCTCCGCAGATTCCTTGATAGCTAAAAACGACCTATCGTAACTTTGGGTTTGGCTGGTAGCAGAGAAGGAATCGGCAAGGGCATTGGCGATAGCCTGCTCGCTGGTGTAATAAGAGCCCTGTACGGCAAGACCGGGAATAATCATCCGGCGACACTTGCCGTACACACGCCGAACCGCAGTCCACACCCTTTGTGTTGAAGTGCGTCGAGAGATGGAAGAGACGTAAGTTACCCAGGATGTGCTTTTTGCACTGCGAAGTACAAAACGCGTCCGGGCACGCACACGCTTAAAGGCTATAAGGTTCTCTTCCGTAGGATGTGCACTGAAAACTCGCAGAGCCCGTTTGCGGGCTTTAACAGCCAAACGACATTCCTCGGACCACCAAGGCACAGGAACATGACGAGGTTTAGTAGAACCGCGAGGAATGCTGGAATTTGCTGCAAGCAGGACAGAACATGTAAAATACTCCACCATGTTGTCAATGGTGGTAAAACCATCGTCGGTAAGGTGAATGAGGGAACGCAATTTCCCCCAGTCAGCCTTGGAAATAATCCAGTGAGGGTATCGTGTTGGAATAGGATGGAAACCAGTTATGTGAATGTTAATGGGAAAATGATCACTGCCAAAGAGGTCGGAGAGCACCGACCAATCAATGAGTGGTACCAGTGACGTGGCTACAGAAGCTAACGTCTAAGGCGGAATAGGTACCATAGGCAGATGATAAAAAGGTAGGGGCACCAGTGTTAAACAAAAGGAGGCCGGACATATCGCAAACGTCTGCTACAAGGCACCCACGAGCATCGTCAGTGTCGGAGCCCAATAAAGTGTGCTTGGCATTCAGCTCACCAAGGAAGATAAGTGGTGGCGGAATCTGAGCCAAAAGAGCCCGAAGGTCGTTCTCGTGTACGACACTGACCGGTGGCAGATAGACATTACAAATTGACAGACTCAGGCCCTGCAACTGGACACGCACTGCTACAGCTTGCAGCGGCGTGTTTAGCGGGATGCTTGTGGCTGAGATGGTATGCACCACCAGAGTAGCAACACCACCGCTTCCTCGTCGATCAGCTGCAGAGTTATGTCTAAATGCCGAAAAGCCACGAAGATGTAAGGTGCGGTTAGGCTTCAGATGGGTTTCTTGTAGACAGACGATTGAAGGCGAATGGTGTGAAGCTAAATGTTGTATGTCCGGGGCACGGGCCCGGTACCCATTAACATTCCACTGAATTATTTCCATAATAAAAGGGTTAAGACATAGTCTTTATCTTTTCTTCATCTTAACCTTGGCGCACTTGGGACCAATGATGGGCTTTTCACCGTCCTCAGGCGACTACTTGGAACTTCGGGAGTCAGAAGATCCCCGGCGGCTCGCGTAGCGGGAGCGAGACTTCATGGAGGTACGACTACTCGCCCAATGTTTAGGTCGCGAACGATTTGTGGGAACAGGCAATACGGTGTAGCCTCTGCTTGTGGACGACTGGTGAGCGTGTGTCTGCACAGCGGAAGATGTAGTTGCTGGTGCAGTTCTATCACGAGGCGGTGGAGAGGTGATCGCCGGTAAATCTGTTTGTGTCGAAGCATCTGCGACGGGTACATGCTGTATAGCAACAGTGTTCACAGGAGGGCGACGAACAGCGGATGCAAAACCTATGGTGGTAGTAGGTTGCAGTTGCTGAAAGCGACGACGCGCTTCAACAAACGTCAGGCGTTCTTTCACGCGCAGCTCCTGGATACACTTTTCCTCGAGAAACTTCGGACACTGTCGCGAGCTGGATGGATGACTCCATCTAGAGTTAACGCAGTAAGGATCACGGGTGCAAGCCGTGCCCTCATGGTATGGTAGTCCACAACGCTCACAAGTTGCAGGATGGGTGCACGAAGGCTTAGTATGACCGAACTTCTGACACTGAAAACAGCAAATAGGGTTCGGTACATACTGCCGAACTGCGGCACGCTCGTAGTCCCAGAAGATGTGCTCGGGTAACTGAGTACCCTTAAATGTCAAAAACACAGTGCGTTAATCGATCACTTTTCCATCCTGTTTTCGAGTGAGACGGTACGCCTGACAAACTCGTTGATCTGAAAGGCAGGTGACTATCTCTTCATTAGACAGACCATCAAGACTGGAGGAGTCACAACTCCTCTGTAAGTATTCAGTGTTTTATGTGGGACTACCCGGATAGGGTAGGAGCCCAACAAACTCGCTTTCAGCAGTTTCTGCGACTGGTCTGCAGTAATCACCTCTATCAATAGCGTACCGTCTCGTACTCTGGTCGCATTTTTCACAGGGTCAGAGATTCGGTCAACTTCCCGTTTAATATAGAAGGGGCTAAGATCCTTTACCGTTTTCCCATCACAAGCCAAAGTCAAAACCAAAAACGTGTCGAATGAGGAGGGTTTGCGCGGATGCATATTGAAATGGGACCCTCATCCGGAACCGTCGACGTCAGCCTGCCATCCGGGGGTCAAAGGATAAAAGACACCAAAATATCCTCGATCTGTGGCGCCATGGAGAACCCTCCATGACTGACCTCAAGGCGTACTTCAGAGGAGTTACCCTCCGATCTCCACTGCTTGTCCGCATGGGTAAACCGTTCACCACGTGACACCCCGGCTTTATGCCCCCACCAAAGGAATAACCGCTTGTGGCTCCCCGCTTTAGGCCACGCTGCCTCAACGGAGTCAGCTTGAATTCAGGGGACTTTGGGTTGATTACACCGGTGCTCCGTCAGCAGTAACACGTCCGGCCGGTGATACTAACCCGAAGGCACGCGGCCGTCGGGAGATTAACACCGGCCATACCCTCAAGGAGCTACGTGGGTGTACATGACGTGTGGACGGGCTCCGCACCTAAGGCTACACATGGGGGCAGTGTGAAGGGTCCGCACAACCTTCACGCCTGAGACCTCCGAAGAGCACACAAGTCGGGGACCGCGCCGAAAACCGTGGTACAGGTCCACGGAGATAGAAATGATCCCTGCTGGTGAGACAGGAGTTAACTAAGACCTTACTAACTAATAATCATAATAAACCTAGAAAAGGAAGAGGTTGATGATAAGAAGCAACATAAGCTGCTGTACGTGGCTACAGTTGATGAACTTGGAGGGGGTGAAATGAAGGTGAGTGGCTCGGGGCCCAGGGTGCGCCGAACCCGGACCTACCGTAGTAGGTCCCCGAGGGGGAGTTTGATTTCGGAGTCCTCTGCTCCTAGATGAGTCGTCGACCAAGACTAACGAGCCTCATCTACCCGTTGGAATGTTCTTAGCTTCCCCTTACCTCTTACCTACAATGGTCAAAATGACAGTAGGCCGTCTGGTTCGGGTACTGAGCCCCTCCGCCACGGCAAGGCGACACTCCTTCGGAGGGGGGCCCGGGGAAGAAAAGCCCCCTGGGAATTAAAAGGTCCCCCCCTGGGAGAAACTTATATCTATTTGTAAATGTATATAGGTATCATTAACATTCTCTTCCCCTGTCAAGTTTAATATCCCCCCCCCCCCGAAGGAAAGTGGCTGTATTCACCACTGTTCAAAATATTTGATTAGGTTGAACAAAAGATGGATCATGTCATCTTTGCCTTGCATTTTGGTACTTAGTTAATTATATGTGCTGCACCATATCAGTCAGAAATTTCAAGTCAGATAACCATTCACTGCTGCGCAGTTCCTCTACCGTAAAGTTTTGATTTGTTAAAAACAATCTAATTTCTTCCCGAAGTTCATGTTCTCGTTTCAACATGTTACCTGTATTTAGCCGTCGAACTTGTGTAAAATATATAATCATAATCTGCATCCGAATCAGCTAATAATCTTTGAAATTTGTGATGTGTCAGTGCCTTTGACCTAATGTAGCTCACTAACTTAATCACTGGCTTCATTACATGTTCCATTTGAAATGATTTTCCACAAAGATGATCCTGGTGTAATATACAGTGGCATTCAATAATCTCGTGACCAAAATCAGCAGCCTTTTTTCGCAAATCACAAAAATCCGTTGCTTTTCCCAATCATAGATGGACTCCGTCTGTTGAAATGCCAATCAACTTGCCTAACCTCAGTTCAAATTTAGTCAATGCCTGCATCACTTTTCGATAAATATCCACCCCTTAGTTGTGTCTTTCATTGAGCTTAGAGACAAGATTTCTTCTGTTACATTAAAACTGCGGTCAATGCTACGAATAAATATGCAGAACCTAGCTGAGTCGGAAACATCCGTGTTCTCGTCAATAGCTAATGAAAAGCATTTAAATTCACATCCTTTCTTCAGATTTCTTCATAATCAACTGCCATATCTTCAACTCTTCTGCTTACTGTCATGCTATTAAGATTTACTTTAGCAACGAACGATTTTTTAATAAAAAATAATATCTGAAACACTGTCCATTCTTTCACCAATTCACAAGAATGGTTTCATTCTTTTGGTTAATATCTGCCTTCGCAGTTAGTTCTGAATCAACATTGACTTCTCTTAAACAGATTGTTTTGAAAGGTTAAGGCTCTTTTTAAATCACACACTTCGTCTACTCTCATTTGTCCACTGAATTCATTGTGTTTGTTTCCATGTTTAGTCTCATAATGTCTTCTAATATTGTACTCTTTTAAAACATGAATACTTTACTCACAAATTAATTATATTGCTTTGCTTCCATATTCATAAAAAAAATTCTGTCTCTTGAAATCATCGATTTTCCTTTATAATTTTTCCTGTTTTATTTGATGTCATGATTGCTAAATTGCTTCTTTCATCACAAGCTCCTATTTAATACAACAAACTACATCTAAATTCATGACAACTGAAGCTAAGAAGTAAGAACATTACAAACTGGAAGAACATACGTTCGGCTCGTCGAATCACGCCAGTTCATTCCTTAAATCGCATTGCAGATCTAATAGACCGTGAATAATGTGACGACGGCCGGCTTGATGTAAAGCTGCAGAGTCTTCCCATCTACATTCAGTAATACTAACGCATTTGGTACAAAACTAGTCCTTACACGATATTTTAAAACCAAAGCATATTTAATATCCGTTAATTTTAAATTTGTCTTCATCGGGCCGCTATTTATATTCCGGCGGGCCGCGGGTTGTGCACGACTGGTATAGACCGTAACGTTAATAACATCGAACATCGTAAACGTTATATACGTATATACGTATAGCTATGGGTGAATATGGACAGGTAAAAATAAAACCTTTCAATCATTTGTCAATCTAAAAAGTGAGTTTATTCTCTCGAAAATAAAGACCCTGTAACTAAAGTGATACTACGTTCTAAGACATTTTCCGTTATTTAAACTGTTATTGTCTGTCATCATGGACTACACACCCTAGTTTAAGCCTGGGAACTGCCTCTCATAGCTCGTCTTTGCTGATAAGCAAGAGGAGCAGAACGAAATTTGCTCACGCTACTGCCGTTGGTTTCATTGCCAGTTGCGTTCTGCAACTGTGTTAACGCACGAAGGTATATTGGCTTACGTGAAAGACGAATCAGTTGGACTACCTAACATAGAAGAATATCTAAGCGTTTTTAAGAATAGGTTATACAAGGGTAGAGAGATTCATGTGAGTGCAACACATCAGATTTTTTTTCGTATAAACCTTATAACCTGTATCCATCAAACTGATTCCTCTGTAGTTTTCGCAATTCCTTCTATCAACTTTCTTAAATATATATTTTTACTATTGCGATTCTCCAGGACGTTGGAATACTATGAATCTGCCAACATCTGTTAAATAGAGTATTCTTAGTTTACACATTGACCTGTTATATTTTATTAATTCTGCATTAATATTCAATATATGTGTATTTCCTATATTTATCTTTTAATTTTTATTGTTAGCAGAGAATTTGCAAGGAGAAATTACGTATCATTGGACTATAGAGTTATAGAAGCCAAAGTCCCAAATAATCGCAATTAGTTTCGTGAATATACCGAAACAACAGCCTTTATTAAGAGTACTTCACTATTCTAATTTCAAAAGTTGAAACATCCTCTGTTACGCTTAAAATCCCCTTTCATATTATCTCCTAGGTTGTTTTGTTTCTGCTCGACTTAATATATTTAATTTGGTTTTCTTTCCCTGCGTGCTTTAATGTTGACTGTACTATTTCTTTTATTAGTATATGACTATTATTACCTGTCTGAGGAAAGAGTGCAGTGGTTAGGGGAGGTCGCTGATGTAGACATGGTCTAGAGAGGTCACAACATGCCCTCAATCCACAACTGGTTGAATCCCCCATATAGAGGGCAGACTTTCATCGGCTGCATCTGTTGAATTACATTAATCTGCTCTATCGATGCTGCTGCCACCTTCTTTTACGTACTCTAGGTCTTCAGCACATTCTTCATCACTACTGTCAATGCCTACGTTTATTACAATTCTTTCAATTTCCTTTTCCATCACGAGGCCAATATTCGTCCTGTATGCGTTTAATGGATTGGCAGCACATTACCCAGTCTGTTGTGATAATTTCTTTTATTGCCTGCACAATCATTTGCTTCAAAGCCGACAATGAAAGAGAACTAACCTTTTTAAATGGTATTTTTTGTTTTCTCAAATTTAAAATGAGTGCGTGGGGGTTCAGGTCGCAGTGGTAAGTTTACAGCAGTAGTGCAATAAAACCATGCTCTTTTATAATTTTCTTCAACGCAAATATCCGTTGTGGCTTATTTTGCACTATTTCCAATAATTCTGGTTTATTCAAACCTGTGTCTGCTGGAAAATGTTCATTTTTAACCAGGAAATGACCAAGTGGGATGGCTCAGGCGGTAACGTTTGTGGTCCGCATTCGGGAGGTCGCGGGTTCGATCCCCGTTGCCGCGCACTCTGACATGGGTTTTTCCGTGGTTTCCCTATGCCATTTAGGCGAATGCTGGGGCGCATTATTTCATACCACGGTTTCCATCATTTTCCTTCATTCCATTTCCTTATATCTTTCAGGTGTACTTCCAGGCGTGTAGTGTTGGCAGTGCCGGGCAGATGGCGTGGTTGATTGCGCATGGTGCTAGGTGGCGTTTGGCCGGCCTTGTCCTCCGTCGGGGGACGCTCAGTGCAATACCGGACCCATTGTGTGATGGCTGCCTGGTGGGGCCTGGCGCCGGGATGAAGAAATCTCAGCACTTGTTAGGGACCTTCGCGCGTCTCTGTGGCCTGACTAGCTGCGACCCTGTGGGGCACCTTCGGTTCCCACATTGCACCCTTGCCTCCTGGGAGGTGGCAGGTACAATAGATGTGTGTTGGTCGAAATGACCGAGCTGCCCCCCCCCCATCCGTGTCGGTACCCCTTTAACCAGGAAATGATATATACTATTCGGGAGGCCAATGTTGGTACTTGATTATCTTTATGTGTGATAGGGCGCATTATCTATAACAACAATGTACCCAGTTGGTAGATTTGAAATTTGACGCTCGTTTAAGAATTTATTGTAATTCACCGCATTCATTTGTGCATGATAGTCTCTTCACTTGGTTTTTGAGTCATATATTTACTATGCACCGTCAATGAATCCATTTCAGTGCCAGTATGACCAACTATTGCCCTCTGTCCAGCACTTTGGTCTATGTGTACACCTTCCATTTCATCATGTTGCCAACACGTTTTCACCGTATAATGTGCATGGCCCCATGTCCCATCGGTATATACCACACGTCATGTTGCTCCCTTTTCATTTCGTCTCATTGTTCTCAGATATGCCACACAACGTGCAATAGTGTTGGTTCGCTCCACCAGGACACGACGCATATTTTTGCACTTGCGAAATTGATATCCTATGCCTTTAACCCTAGCAATGACAACCTTTACTACAGAACTTATACTACCAGGAGGGGGGGGGGTTACTTTATGACCGCTACTGGTAAAAAATGAGCAATTTTTAAAATAAACTTATTTTAAAATTGAATATTGTACCAGGTGGCCCACCAGAGCCAGCCCCCGTAAGTAGATAACCATTCGTGCGTTAAAAGGGTTGCAGCAGTTCACGGCTGAAGAGAGGCCACTGCTACTTCTTAGCGGGACGTGAGGTGAGAGGTAATTGCACGAGTGTGTGTACTTCGTGATAATAGACAATAACAGTATAAACAACCGAGAAAGTCTCATTCTATTTACAGGATCTTTATTTTCCAGGTAATAAACTCACTCCCGTATATGCTACTATTGTCTAACATTTGAATTAGAGATGGTAAAGAGCAAGCATGACGGCACGTAATGTTTCATTAGCATTTCTTCGACTTTTATTAATGTTATTGATGTATTTGTTTATTACGTTTATTGATATTGTAAATTTGCTACAGTTAATTGCTATTTATTATTTCTATTAGTGTGTCTATTATTGTTATTGCTGTTGTTGTTTTTCTTCTTCTTCGTATTCCTATTATTGTGATTGTGATTGTGATTGTGATTGTGATTGTGATTGTGATTGTGATTGTGATTGTGATTGTGATTGTGATTGTGATTGTGATTGTGATTGTGATTGTGATTGTGATTGTGATTGTGATTGTGATTGTGATTGTGATTGTGATTGTGATTGTGATTGTGATTGTGATTGTGATTGTGATTGTGATTGTGATTGTGATTGTGATTGTGATTGTGATTGTGATTGTGATTGTGATTGTGATTGTGATTGTGATTGTGATTGTGATTGTGATTGTGATTGTGATTGTGATTGTGATTGTGATTGTGATTGTGATTGTGATTGTGATTGTGATTGTGATTGTGATTGTGATTGTGATTGTGATTGTGATTGTGATTGTGATTGTGATTGTGATTGTGATTGTGATTGTGATTGTGATTGTGATTGTGATTGTGATTGTGATTGTGATTGTGATTGTGATTGTGATTGTGATTGTGATTGTGATTGTGATTGTGATTGTGATTGTGATTGTGATTGTGATTGTGATTGTGATTGTGATTGTGATTGTGATTGTGATTGTGATTGTGATTGTGATTGTGATTGTGATTGTGATTGTGATTGTGATTGTGATTGTGATTGTGATTGTGATTGTGATTGTGATTGTGATTGTGATTGTGATTGTGATTGTGATTGTGATTGTGATTGTGATTGTGATTGTGATTGTGATTGTGATTGTGATTGTGATTGTGATTGTGATTGTGATTGTGATTGTGATTGTGATTGTGATTGTGATTGTGATTGTGATTGTGATTGTGATTGTGATTGTGATTGTGATTGTGATTGTGATTGTGATTGTGATTGTGATTGTGATTGTGATTGTGATTGTGATTGTGATTGTGATTGTGATTGTGATTGTGATTGTGATTGTGATTGTGATTGTGATTGTGATTGTGATTGTGATTGTGATTGTGATTGTGATTGTGATTGTGATTGTGATTGTGATTGTGATTGTGATTGTGATTGTGATTGTGATTGTGATTGTGATTGTGATTGTGATTGTGATTGTGATTGTGATTGTGATTGTGATTGTGATTGTGATTGTGATTGTGATTGTGATTGTGATTGTGATTGTGATTGTGATTGTGATTGTGATTGTGATTGTGATTGTGATTGTGATTGTGATTGTGATTGTGATTGTGATTGTGATTGTGATTGTGATTGTGATTGTGATTGTGATTGTGATTGTGATTGTGATTGTGATTGTGATTGTGATTGTGATTGTGATTGTGATTGTGATTGTGATTGTGATTGTGATTGTGATTGTGATTGTGATTGTGATTGTGATTGTGATTGTGATTGTGATTGTGATTGTGATTGTGATTGTGATTGTGATTGTGATTGTGATTGTGATTGTGATTGTGATTGTGATTGTGATTGTGATTGTGATTGTGATTGTGATTGTGATTGTGATTGTGATTGTGATTGTGATTGTGATTGTGATTGTGATTGTGATTGTGATTGTGATTGTGATTGTGATTGTGATTGTGATTGTGATTGTGATTGTGATTGTGATTGTGATTGTGATTGTGATTGTGATTGTGATTGTGATTGTGATTGTGATTGTGATTGTGATTGTGATTGTGATTGTGATTGTGATTGTGATTGTGATTGTGATTGTGATTGTGATTGTGATTGTGATTGTGATTGTGATTGTGATTGTGATTGTGATTGTGATTGTGATTGTGATTGTGATTGTGATTGTGATTGTGATTGTGATTGTGATTGTGATTGTGATTGTGATTGTGATTGTGATTGTGATTGTGATTGTGATTGTGATTGTGATTGTGATTGTGATTGTGATTGTGATTGTGATTGTGATTGTGATTGTGATTGTGATTGTGATTGTGATTGTGATTGTGATTGTGATTGTGATTGTGATTGTGATTGTGATTGTGATTGTGATTGTGATTGTGATTGTGATTGTGATTGTGATTGTGATTGTGATTGTGATTGTGATTGTGATTGTGATTGTGATTGTGATTGTGATTGTGATTGTGATTGTGATTGTGATTGTGATTGTGATTGTGATTGTGATTGTGATTGTGATTGTGATTGTGATTGTGATTGTGATTGTGATTGTGATTGTGATTGTGATTGTGATTGTGATTGTGATTGTGATTGTGATTGTGATTGTGATTGTGATTGTGATTGTGATTGTGATTGTGATTGTGATTGTGATTGTGATTGTGATTGTGATTGTGATTGTGATTGTGATTGTGATTGTGATTGTGATTGTGATTGTGATTGTGATTGTGATTGTGATTGTGATTGTGATTGTGATTGTGATTGTGATTGTGATTGTGATTGTGATTGTGATTGTGATTGTGATTGTGATTGTGATTGTGATTGTGATTGTGATTGTGATTGTGATTGTGATTGTGATTGTGATTGTGATTGTGATTGTGATTGTGATTGTGATTGTGATTGTGATTGTGATTGTGATTGTGATTGTGATTGTGATTGTGATTGTGATTGTGATTGTGATTGTGATTGTGATTGTGATTGTGATTGTGATTGTGATTGTGATTGTGATTGTGATTGTGATTGTGATTGTGATTGTGATTGTGATTGTGATTGTGATTGTGATTGTGATTGTGATTGTGATTGTGATTGTGATTGTGATTGTGATTGTGATTGTGATTGTGATTGTGATTGTGATTGTGATTGTGATTGTGATTGTGATTGTGATTGTGATTGTGATTGTGATTGTGATTGTGATTGTGATTGTGATTGTGATTGTGATTGTGATTGTGATTGTGATTGTGATTGTGATTGTGATTGTGATTGTGATTGTGATTGTGATTGTGATTGTGATTGTGATTGTGATTGTGATTGTGATTGTGATTGTGATTGTGATTGTGATTGTGATTGTGATTGTGATTGTGATTGTGATTGTGATTGTGACTGTGACTGTGACTGTGACTGTGACTGTGACTGTGACTGTGACTGTGACTGTGACTGTGACTGTGACTGTGACTGTGACTGTGACTGTGACTGTGACTGTGACTGTGACTGTGACTGTGACTGTGACTGTGACTGTGACTGTGACTGTGACTGTGACTGTGACTGTGACTGTGACTGTGACTGTGACTGTGACTGTGACTGTGACTGTGACTGTGACTGTGACTGTGACTGTGACTGTGACTGTGACTGTGACTGTGACTGTGACTGTGACTGTGACTGTGACTGTGACTGTGACTCTGACTGTGACTCTGACTCTGACTCTGACTCTGACTCTGACTCTGACTCTGACTCTGACTCTGACTCTGACTCTGACTGTGACTGTGACTGTGACTGTGACTGTGACTGTGAGTGTGAGTGTGAGTGTGAGTGTGAGTGTGAGTGTGAGTGTGACTGTGACTGTGACTGTGACTGTGACTGTGACTGTGACTGTGACTGTGACTGTGACTGTGACTGTGACTGTGACTGTGACTGTGACTGTGACTGTGACTGTGACTGTGACTGTGACTGTGACTGTGACTGTGACTGTGACTGTGACTGTGACTGTGACTGTGACTGTGACTGTGACTGTGACTGTGACTGTGACTGTGACTGTGACTGTGACTGTGACTGTGACTGTGACTGTGACTGTGACTGTGACTGTGACTGTGACTGTGACTGTGACTGTGACTGTGACTGTGACTGTGACTGTGACTGTGACTGTGACTGTGACTGTGACTGTGACTGTGACTGTGACTGTGACTGTGACTGTGACTGTGACTGTGACTGTGACTGTGACTGTGACTGTGACTGTGACTGTGACTGTGACTGTGACTGTGACTGTGACTGTGACTGGAACTGGGACTGGGATTACGATTGCGATTGCGATTGCGACTGTGACTGGAACTGGGACTGGGATTACGATTGCGATTGCGATTGCGACTGCGACTGCGACTGCGACTGCGGTCGCCGTCGCGGTCGCGGTCGAGGTCGAGGTTGTGGTCGTGGTCGTGGACGTGGTCGTGGTCGTGGTCGTGGTCGTGGTCGTGGTCGTGGTCGTGGTCGTGGTCGTGGTCGTGGTCGTGGTCGTGGTCGTGGTCGTGGTCGTGGTCGTGGTCGTGGTCGTGGTCGTGGTCGTGGTCGTGGTCGTGGTCGCGGTCGAGGTCGAGGTCGTGGTCGTGGTCGTGGACGTGGTCGTGGTCGTGGTCGTGGTCGTGGTCGTGGACGTGGTCGTGGTCGTGGTCGTGGTCGTGGTCGTGGTCGTGGTCGTGGTCGTGGTCGTGGTCGTGGTCGTGGTCGTGGTCGTGGTCGTGGTCGTGGTCGTGGTCGTGGTCGTGGTCGTGGTCGCGGTCGAGGTCGAGGTTGTGGTCGTGGTCGTGGACGTGGTCGTGGTCGTGGTCGTGGTCGTGGTCGTGGACGTGGTCGTGGTCGTGGTCGTGGTCGTGGTCGTGGTCGTGGTCGTGGTCGTGGTCGCGGTCGCGGTCGTGGTCGTGGTCGTGGTCGCGGTCGCGGTCGCGGTCGCGGTCGCGGTCGTGGTCGTGGTCGTGGTCTTGGTCGTGATGGTGATTATCATTATCATTATCATTATCATTATTATTATTATTATTATTATTATTATTATTATTATTATTATTATTATTATTATTATTATTATTATTATTATTATTATTATTATTATTACTATGATTATTATTACTATTATTACCATTATAATTAATTATTATTGGTATTGTTTATTAATTATTGTTATTATTATAATTATAATTATTATTATTATTATTATTATTATTATTATTATTATTATTATTATTATTATTATTATTATTATTATTATTATTATTATTATTATTATTATTATTATTATTATTATTATTATTAGTACAGAAGATTTCATAAGAGTATAGTTACTTAACTTTTTCCTTATTCGAATGGTCTCCGATGATAATATTTTACATAAATACGTGTACCGTATTTACCTAAATAACCTAGTTAGCTATTTTTAGGTTTTATCGAAAAATACGTCTTATTATGTCGTAACCAAAAATTAGTTCCATTTAGGCTCTATAAAATAGAAGTATATCACTCTTTGCTAGGTAGAGCATTTAAATGAACTGAAATTCAAAGAGTAAGAGGCCAAGAATAAAATAGATCAGAATCTAGGAATGCGGGGCTTGGCCACTATCTCCTTCACCGGTTTCCGTCCCAATATCTTCCATTATAACTTTTTTAACTCTTTATCCCATATTTGGCCACTTCCTATTCTCTTGTCGAGACGTGTAACTTTTAATAGGAGCCCCAAATGAAGCTCTTTC
Organism: Tenodera sinensis; assembly: GCA_030765045.1. Taxonomy (NCBI): domain Eukaryota; kingdom Metazoa; phylum Arthropoda; class Insecta; order Mantodea; family Mantidae; genus Tenodera; species Tenodera sinensis. The sequence goes on along the minus strand of CM060964.1, from coordinate 284,112,342 downwards.
CTCATGTTTTTATTGTTCGTGCACAGTTATGCGAACATAACCGTGAGAGACGCTTGGGACTGCGGCAAATCTTTCTTGCAATTTGTGGAATTCTTTTACAGTGTTTTGTTTGAAAAGCTCCATGGAGTAGCTATACAGAGTAGAAGGGAAGTCTTTACATTCCTTCTAATGTGTGTTTCATAGAAGCATTACAAACAAAACGCCTTATGGCGTTTTGTTCTTTAATCAGCCGATTTCGATAAAATAAATGTTGCTTGTTCCTATTGGATGCGTAATTCCATAAGAATATACGAACATAACAATCTGTTGCTTCTAAGATGCGTAGAGTAACTTATTTCTAACATAGCTTCGGTAGTAATTATGGGATATCACACAGGGTTTCGAAATAATTAGTCACTTAAAAGACGTGAACGGATACTCCGAGCAGCTCTTTCCTACGTGAGTTAAGTCGCAACATTGCTTTGAGCTTGGTGAGGGACTTGACCTGGTTTCCGAATGTAAATAGGTCGACCACTTTCACTTTCCTCTGGATGTTTTGGCAGTTAACGGTTGTGATTGGCATACGTTCCAAGAGTAAACATACAAGGTGACGCGTAGTAGCAGTAGCGTGTGTTTATGTACGGAACCAGTGAAAGTGACGCACACTCAATCGGTAGTGTTGCTAGCTGGTTTTCGACAAAACCATCTCCGTAGAAAATAACCAGAGACAAAAACGTAAGATACAAAATGTGCTCCAAATACCGAGGTCTACCACTGGTTTAAATTAATGTAATGACTTCCCTTCCACCCGTTATGACTCCTCTGGATTTTTTCTTCTGGGGAGACGTGAAAAGGAGGGTCTACAAAACAGCAACAGCTTCGTGTCGCGCAGCTTAGGCGTTATAACCGGGCCCAAATACTTCTGCCATTCTACAAGATAGATCTGGCGACGGCAGACGACCTGGACCGATTAAGGCAAGTCGAATGTGTGCTCCACTTTAGAGTGAATGTGGAGTCATACAGGTGACCAGCGGTCCAGCGTAGCAGGTGCCAGCAGCTCAGGCACACAGAGACAAGGTGTACGGCAGCAGTGAGGGTGTGCTCTAAATGCATCGGAGACCATGACTTGCGCAGTTGTGAAGTTTCGCCACCCCCCCCCCCCCCTCCCCAGAGAATGTGTGCGCTGTGCCTGCGTAAGGGCCACGGGGCAAGGTATCGGGTATGTCCCGAGTACCAGCGCCACGTGGCGGCAGTGTGTAGCTTCCTGGGGCTGGATGGACGCATGGCTGCTGGGGCTGGAATGTGGGTGCAAGGAGTTGCACTGGTGCGGGTCTCACCTCCTTTTAGTGGAGCTGGGGCAAAGGCGCAGGCGCCTGGCATGGAAGAACGGTCCAGACCGCCGATGCCCCGCCAGCCTCGTGATGTGCCTCGCACAGCGCGGAAGGACCGACCAGACCTTCCACGACAATCCAGGAACCCCAGGCCTCAGCATCAGTGGCAGACGTACCGGCGAGTGGTGAGCACTGGAATGAAGACTACCGACCTGAGAGAATCTGTAGGACGCATCCTCGGGTTGCTGATGGAAGCGGAATTATCGGACGCTGCACATACTGGCAGCCTACAGGGACTTCTCCGAACTGCTAATAACTCCCGATTTCCTCTAAATGAAAAGATGAACAACACTCAACATATAAACATCATGACATAGAACGCCAGAGGACCCAGTCGTAAAAAGACAGAGTTCAAGGAACTCCTTACCTCTAACAACATACATATTGCCCTAGTCACAGAAACACTACTTAAAGACAATCATAGATTCAATATTCCGGGATACACCACACATCGAACAGACAGAGATAGGCGTGGGGGTGGCACCGAGGTCATTATAAAACACGACATTCAACACGATTTGCCCCCCCCCCCCCCCACCCACCTCCTCAACTCCAACACTTAGAAACAGCCAGCGTACTCATCGCACTAGACACCAGCAAAGTACTCATAGCGGCGGCCTATGCCCCTCCCGGTACATTAATCACACCAGACTTAACGCAGCAACACAACAGGGCATTAATTGCGGTGGATCTCAATGCAAAACACCAAATTTGGGGATGCAACGAGACAAGCAAAGATGGAAGAGCATTATTACACCTCAAAAACTCCACGGACTTCATAATCCACACTCATGAGTAACACACATCCCCAACAGCAGGACACACAGATCTGACGAACTAGATTTGGCCCTGTCCAGAAACTTGACTCGCAGAATTCATCTAAAAGTCATAAATGAGTGGTTGTCTGACCATTTGCCCCTCATAATTACCATCGAGGGCAATGCAGCTCTAGTCCCACCGATTAAACGTCCAAACTATAACAAAGCAAACTGGGTCAAGTTAGCGGATACAGTTAGCAAAAACCTGCCCACTGCCCCATTGAACACAAACGAAAACATAAATGAAGCTGTCATCCCATTGGAAAAGGCAAAAATCTGGTGTGTTGCACTCACATGACTTTCTCAAACTCTTATTCCTATATCTCCATGTTAGTTAAGATAAACATTCGTACAAATTATCTTACTGCTTATGTCCTTGTAGGTGCAAGGGGAATATTAGAATACAGTAGGCTTTGTGCGACAGCCAAATCTTTTTGACTTTTGAGATTCCGTTCTCTTTGTACGATTAACATATAAAAAATGAACAGCGTTGTTGCATTTCGCTAAAGTTCTAAGTTTTCCGAAATTCACACACATAACAAGGAATATCTCCGAAATGGTTCACCCTACAATAAAATTTATTAAGACATAAATTGTGTATTTTAGCAATACCTACATTTTTTGCACAGTATAATTTGGTCTATCTCTAACGGTTTACCAGTTATGCAAAAGTCGTCCAAAGCAAATACGACCACAGGGGCTATAGCCAGAAAATTCAAGATATACATTTCATTTTTCATCAAAATATCTCAAACATATGACATTTTAATCGAAATCGTTAGAGCCATTTTCAAGAAAATCAAAATTTTCGAAAAATCTTCCATGTAAAGGGTAGTGTAGGGTGGGGCTATTTCCTTCAAAATCTTCGTGTCGCATCCTTGAAAGACATTAAACTTAAATACCAAGTTTGGCTTTTAACCGACTTTTCGTTTTTGAGTTATGCTGTCCACAGACTGACAGACACACACACGGACCTTTTTCTAAAAATGCTTTTTTTGGATTCAGGGGGCCTCAAAACATATATTTCCGGTGAAATCTCGACATCGAATTTTTGGGTGGAATACAATACTTCCCCTAATTACCAGTAGAGAAAGTAATAAAGATAGCAACAGCAGCTTCGGTGCCAATCAGTCACCTAGGCATGATCAAACTAAGCAAGACATGACCACTTTAACAGCCGAAAGAAATAGAGCCAGGCGCAAATGGCAAAAAAGACGCGGCATATAACAGACCTCGAGCACTTTAGATACTTAAATAACTTAGTAAGCGAGAGGATCTCAAAGCACGTCTCGAAGCAATGGCAGAACACACTGGAGAATCTCAATTATGACCGAGATTCCGTGTGGAAGGTAGTTCGCTGCTTAATACGTGATAAAACACAAATCCCTCCACTCCATAATAATCAGACTATAGCCACCATCGATCAAGAAAAAGCGGATGCGCTGCAAGAAAGGCTAACACCGAACGTGATGGTGGTGGTGGCGGTGGCGGCGGCGGTGGCAGCGGCGGTGGTGGCGGCGATGGCGGTGGCGGCGGTGGCGGTAGCGGTGGCGGCGGCGGTGGCGGTGGCGGTGGCGGTGGCAGCGGTGGCGGTGGCGGCGGCGGTGGCGGTGGCGGTGGCGGTGGCGGCGGCGGTGGCGGTGGTGGTGGCGGCGATGGTGGTGGTGGCGGTGGTGGTGGCGGTCGCGGTGGCGGCGGCGGTGGCGGTGGTGGTGGCGGCGATGGTGGTGGTGGCGGTGGTGGTGGCGGTGGCGGTGGCGGTGGCGGCGGCGGTGGTGGTGGTGGTCGCGGTGGTGGTGGCGGTGGTGGTGGCGGTCGCGGTGGCGGCGGCGGTGGCGGTGGTGGTGGCGGCGATGGTGGTGGTGGCGGTGGTGGTGGCGGTGGCGGTGGCGGTGGCGGCGGCGGTGGCGGTGGTGGTGGCGGCGATGGTGGTGGTGGCGGTGGTGGTGGCGGTCGCGGTGGCGGTGGCGGTGGCGGTGGCGGCGATGGTGGTGGTGGTGGTGGCGGCGGCGGTGGCGGTGGTGGTGGCGGCGATGGTGGTGGTGGCGGTGGTGGTGGCGGTCGCGGTGGCGGTGGTGGTGGCGGCGATGGTGGTGGTGGCGGTGGTGGTGGCGGTGGTGGTGGCGGTGGTGGTGGCGGTGGCGGTGGTGGTGGCGGTGGTGGTGGCGGTGGCGGCGGCGGCGGCGGCGGTGGCGGTGGCGGTGGCGGTGGCGGTGGCAGCGGTGGCGGTGGCGGTGGCGGTGGTGGTGGCGGCGATGGTGGTGGTGGCGGTGGTGGTGGCGGTGGCGGTGGTGGTGGCGGTGGCGGTGGCGGTGGCGGCGGCGGCGGCGGTGGCGGTGGCGGTGGCAGCGGTGGCGGTGGCGGTGGCGTTGGCGGTGGTGGTGGCGGTGGCGGTGGCGGCGGCGGCGGCGGTGGCGGTGGCGGTGGCGGTGGCGGTGGCGGTGGCGGTGGCAGCGGTGGCGGTGGCGGTGGCGGTGGCGGTGGCGGCGGCGGTGGCGGTGGCAGCGGTGGCGGTGGCGGTGGCGGTGGCGGTGGTGGTGGCGGTGGTGGTGGCGGTGGCGGTGGCTGCGGTGGTGGTAGTGGTGGTTGTACTAGACCTGTGGCTATTTTAAACGCTTAGTCATAATAAGCTTCGTGGGATAACCTAGTATAATGATTTATTATATAGCGGAAAAGAAGACCGAATATTCGTAAAAATAGAACAATTTTATCCTGAATGCAAAACAGTAGTTACGTCAAATAAATTAAAGTGTTGTTATAACAAATAATCTTTTATAGAGCAGCAAACGATTACCTAAGATGCCAAATATAAGGACATAAACAACACGAAACAATGGAATAAACTTACCTTTTCTCCCAGTAGAGCAAGCGTTGGTTATGTTGACGGCCTGACGTCCACAAGTCAAGTGAACATAAATTCCTCAAACGCCGTGAACATACTGAGTCATAGCTATGACCTCACTAGCAAGGTACTCATAGTATCGGATGTTTATGCCCAAACGCACAATAAAATGTCGCGTCGTAACTTTTACGAGCCTTGCTTATCTAGAGTTAACAGAATCGGATCAGAATCAGAGAACACAAACACTGAATTGTTCTTGTGTTCATACATCCATAGTTTCATCCACCAATATGGAAAAATGTTTGCAGCGTTAACATCAGTTTACTCAGTAAGTTGTGAAACGCGTGCCATGTATTTTGTTTGTCGTGAGAAGTTCACTTATAGGAGTCGCGTTGCATTCATTTTTTCCAGTTCGTTACTATCGTCACACCTAAGTAGTAGCAAGGTTTCAAAATTACTTTTGTCATTTATATGTCATGTATTGAAATGTATTGAAATTCCTTGTGGTCCTCTAAAAGCTGTTGTTGTCATCCATCATCATGTGAAGAAACCATGAACTCAAAATTTTATTCAGTAGCAGACGAGTTTGTAAGCTGGAATAGACCTTTTAGTAATGTTTAACTCGCGTTATTGCTACATACAGTACCTCAGGATGTGGACGCCGGTGATACACAAACTGAATTCATAATTGCGGAAGGGAATTTGGGATAGAAACCTTCCACGCATTAGTTTAGGAATACTTTCCTACATTTTGCCAGTTATGAAGACTGAGGAAAACCTAAAAAAGCTCAGTCTGGGCGGACGGTCCTGGCTGAATTTTAACTGCAGACCTCGCGTTCATCAGTCCATGCCTTAATGACGTTTAACCGAAACGCAACACGTTCGCCGTAAAAAAGTAACCGGTAGGACTCAACAAGCTTAGCTTAATTTTTCTTTAAACCTTAAATAATGAATCGCTTGTTTAATTTCCAGGCGAATGAAAGCATCTGCATTATAGCTTATACATTAGAGTCCCGATTAATCGAGTTTCGGATTATCCGAGGTCCCGTTTTACTAACTGTGCCGTGCAAAGTTATTAAACGTCGCGGAAAACCAAGAAACTTTGTCACAGAGCATGACGACCTCAGCCTTGCACATCTAGCTCAAAGATTGGCACTTGAAACAATCACTGAATACGGCGCAGTCGAATGGATGAACACAGTGACTGATGAGATGATAGTAGAAGCAGTGAATTTAGAGACTGAAGAAAATGAAAGTGAAAGTGACAATGAAGACATTGAAATTGAGAATGAGAAAATCAGCCACAGTGAAGCATGCTAAGCATAGAAAAGACCATCGAGCACCTAGAACAACAGTCAAAAATAACTTCAACAGACCTATTGCTACTAGGATTGCATGAAACGGCGGCAAAGAGGCAAGCGAGTTCCCTTAAACAGAAAACACCTATGGATATCTTGAAAAGATTGCTTGTTCTCCTCTATTTTTTTTTTTTTTAACTTGAACATGTACAGTCTGGTGCACGGAAATTTTCCAATGTTGTTAGTGTCTTTTGGTGTGTTACTTTATTTAATGTTGGCATAACCTTTTCACCATTCGTGTGCCACACCAATTCTGGCTGTGCCAATCTCTTATTGGTTTATATCAAAGTCTAAAAATACAAGCAATGACTGATGAACAAGGAGATTGGCCGAGGTGCATAGTGCAAGGGGAGGGGTAAGGAGGAATTTAACCTTAGTGGAACGATTGTCAACACCACCTCCTGGCTGTGTCCGTCGTCATTGGCTTGATGCCATAACTCTGGGATTCAGTTTCGGGAACCAGGGAGAAGGACAAGGGTTGGGTCGCACGAAACAGCTTTGTTGAATAAATTGTCCTCTACACTATGCATGCCATTTGAAATGGGCACACGATATGGATACCAAGCCGAAAGTAATTGCGCTTCTTGAACAAGGATATAGCGTTGCAAGTGCTGTGGAACTCCATGGAGTATCTCCACGAACTGCTTTAAGCTGGTGGAAAAAATACCAAGAACGGGGATACTGGACACGCAAGCCAGGTAGGGCAGTTTATTATAAATATTTAATGCACTCAATTGGAGCAGAATGTCTATAACAATAAAGTCAACAAATTAGTGCCCCATTCTACAGGTAACGGAGGGCATCGCATATCCACACCACAGCAGGACGAGGCGTTAATTAACGTTGCAATACAGTCGCCTTTCAATACTTCAAGAATGCTTGTTGTAGATGCACATTTCCATGCATCCACTTGGACTGCCCGTCGGCGACTGAGAGTAAGTGAAATAAAGCAGAAAGGCGCCGATAAGACAAATACTAACCGATGCGGTGGATCGTGTAGCTTTTTGCCACGAATATGGCGATTATTCCTGGCAGAATACAGTCTTTTCAGACGAAAAGGTATTTTCAAATACCGGTTCAGGTCCTGTACACGTAGGTATATCGACCAAAACATGCATCTAGGTTTGACTCTCAATATGTTGCACAAAGAAGGTATAGTGGCCGAATATCTGTTCCAGTATGGGGATGGATTTCCGGTAGGGGAGGAGGCGTGCTGTGGAGAATAATCTTATGTCTTATATATATTTAAACGAGCAATTCTTGTATATATATTCCGAGTAACTTAGAAACGGCTCTAACGATTTCAATCAAATTTTGTATTCAGACAGGGTTTTGCTTTTTAAGTTCATTTATATCGGTGTAATTCCCGAAAAAGCGCGATTTTACATAAAAAATAACATTTTTTATTCCCGCTTCTGCAGAGCAATTCTTGTATATAAATTCCCGGTATTTCAGAAACCGCTCTAAGGATTTGGTTAAATTTTTGTATACATGCATATTACATACACAGTGTTTTCTCTACTCACTTTTAGGTAACATTCATATCTCTTTCTGTACTCACTCTTCTACAAATGTCACACAATTTTCTGTACTATGTTTGAAATAGAAATGCTGCATATTACATTCACAGTGTTTTCTCTACTCACTTTTAGGTAACACATTCACATCTCTTTCTACTCATTCTCTACTCACTCTTCTATAAACAATTTTCCATAAAAATGTGATTTTACACCAATCAAAAATTTTATCCTCGCTTTTAAAATAAGTCATACCATGTTCTGTATGTTTGAGACATAAGTGCTATTACATTCACACTGTTTTCTCCCCTTACTTTTAGGTAGCACATTCACATCTCTTTCTCTGCTCGCTCTTCTATTAACAATATTCCATAAAGAAGGTGATTTTACACACAAAAAGTATTTTTATCCTCGCTTTTAAAATAAGTCAGACCATGTTCTGTATGTTTGAAATAAAAGTGATATTACATTCACACTGCTTTCTCCACTCACTTTTAGGTAACATATTCACATCCCTTTCTCTGCTCTCTCTTCTACAAATAAGTCATACAGTTTTCTGTATATTTGAAATAGAAATGCTGCATATTACATTCACAGTGTTTTCTCTACTCACTTTTAGGTAATACATTCACATCTCTTTCTCTACTCACTCTTCTACAGACAATTCATACATACACACACACACGCACACACACAAATTGGATGTTTGTATATATGTAACTGTTAATCTCGAAAACCGCTTAACCGATCATCTCGAAATTCGGCACGTATGTGTATTTTTTCATGGAGAAAGTTTTTATGGTAACAATTTTACTACACAATATATTACTTTCAAATGATTGTCTACTTTCTTTTCTTTTACGTAGCACATTCATGTATCCCCGGTTTGCCCTTCAACATACAATTCATAAAATTTTCTATGACTGAAATATAAATGCAACGTATTACATTCACACGATTTCCTCTACTAATT